>CM042167.1:51745233-51785233 GCA_023376005.1 Doryteuthis pealeii
GTAACAGGGATTAAGTAGTCAACTAATCACACATTATGGCTGTTGATTGGCGGAGGAATAAACCACGTGACCCCGCTTAGTCTATACATTTCTTTGTTCATTGTTTCAAAATGCGTAAAAGCACATTTTGTAAGATCAAATTCCGAGAAAAATTATCGGAAAAATATTTAATAAAAACAAAGAAAACAAAACAAAACAAAACAAAAAAAAACAAACAAAAAACAAATGCACAAGCAAAATCAACAACTAATTTTGGGTATTATCGAATGAATGCATCCTGGCCTTCTGCTATACCCCCCCCCAAAAAAAAAACGCTAAGCGGTGCCTGCGGAAAATCCAACCCGCGCAACTCCTGAAATCCCTAGCTGTAAAAGTACAAATAAAAAAATCCAAATATTTAGATATTCTTTTTTTTTTAAATTTTTAAATTCAAAATATATGTATATGTAAAGAGGGGGTATTGAAATATTTACATTTTCTTGCCGAGAAAAGACTTGGGGGAGGGGGTAAAATATCACTTATATATCGCATTAACTTTTCGGGAAAACGTCTTCAAACAGCTAAAGTTCAATAGTAGCGTGGGTTGCATTTTCAGCAGGCACCGCTTAGCATTTTTTAGGGCAGGAGGCATTTATGCGATATGCACCCTAATTTTTTTATAAGGATTAATTACGATTATAAAACATATTTAAATGATTTTGAAAAGAACGTTACAAAATAATTAAACCGATTAAAAGGAATAATTAAAACGATTGTTTTTTTTAATGGAGAAATTAGGATTTTATTCTTGGAAGGTGGAAGAAGAATAATCCCAATTTTTGTTTCAGTTTTTATTTTCAGTTCAGACTGAAAAAAAAGTAATTACTTTAATTTTAAGGGAAATCGCAGACAAAAAGTTCGAGATTAAAATTAAGTACCGAGCATCTGGGTGATCGAATCCATGGGAATGTATAGGGGTGGAATTTTCATATATTCAGCCAAGCTCCAGCCCTTGAATTAGTTTCAGACCGGCAGTCGGGGTGATAGTGTCGTCTCAGTAGCAGCAGAGATAGAAAATAGACAGGGACCCACATCAGGGAAGCCAGTAATCGACTTAGAATTAAAACAACTTGCTTGTCAGTTGACATAGATCTAAGTGTACACTACTCCACCACAAAGTGTCACAACTTCCTCTTCCATCAGCGTCCTGTTATCAGACTTTTATGTTTTGTTTTTTTAATCCTTGTGAACCTGTCTCTGACTCATGCCCTTTGAATCGGCCAGCACAGAATATCACAACGTTGGGGTCATAAACATTGTGCAATGAAGGTGCAACGAGTGCAGACCAGGAATTATCACAACATAGCTGTGTGCTATTTTGTTGACGGACTAATTGTGTACTAATCGAAAAAAAACAAAACATTCCAACATAGCATAGTGACAATACTCCGATATTTTAAAAAGATATTTAGCTAAAAATAATTAAAGATTAAAGTAAAGGTTTTCATAAATTAGTTCATTTAAAGATTTTAAGATCGATTTTTGGTTAAGGATTGGTTTAAAATCCCTGACTGTTACGATTTTATGGGCCATCCTTTAGGTTTCAAGCAAGAGCGCTTGTCCAGCGGAAATCCTAGGTAAAGAAGCCTTTGGTTGTTCCTTTTGGTGCTCCTCAGTATTGTCAATGATAGCAAATGGACGTCTCTCAGTATCAGTAATTAAGTAGTCGACTACCCACGCATTCGGGCTGTTGATTGGCTGAGGTTTAAACCACGTGACCTCGCTTAGTCTATACATTTAAGTGGCTTATATCCACCCAATAATCCAACACTGACTATAAAGCTTATAAAGTGAACAAGCAAATAAATTAATTATATATGTACTAGCAGGACTTATAGATATTACATATGAATTGTAAGATAGTCATGATTAAAAATAAAGGATGTAGAGTAAAATCCTGACATTTTTGGTTTAAAAATAAATATTTAAAAAAAATGAATATTGATAGGGATTTAATTATTTATTAGTGATGCTGCGAGATAATAATAATAATAATAATAATAATAATAATAATAATAATAATAATAATAATTTTAGATAAAGACGGATCACCCTATCCCAGATCTAGTGTTGATTAGGAAAAAAGAAAAAAAAAAGAAAGAAAAAAAAAAGAAAAAAAGAAAACGTGTCAACTGGTGAACTTTGCGGTCCCAACAGATCACAGGGTGAAGCTGAAGGATAATGAAAAATGGATAAAGAACTGGAGATTGCCAGAGAATTGAAAAAGCTGTGGAACATGAGAGTGAAAGTGATACCAATTGTAATTGGTGCACTTGGAACGGTCCCAATAAACTTGGAAAAAAGACTGGAGGATATGGAAATCAGAGGAAGAATTGAGACCATCCAAACTACTGCACTGCTGCAATCGGCTAGAATACTCAGAAGAGTCCTGGAGACCTGAAGGAACTTGTTGTCACTCAGACTCCAGTGAAATATCATCAGCTAACGCTGATGTGAAAAACCCAAAAGGAGTGAAAATAATAATAATAGAGAAATTGCGCAAATATCTAATATTTTACATACGATTGGTAAAGTTTTATAATTAGTTGTATTTTAAAGATAATAGCTTAGGCCCTCACCAACTCAGCACATGAGTAGCACAGCTTGAATCTGTGCGGTAAAGTGGGGGAGATGATGCTAGGCGTGGTACTCCTGCTCACAGAACAATAATCTCCTTGGTCTAGCGCTAGTGAAAATGTTCACAGATGAAAATCAGGCAACACTTGATGGGCCCGATGGTTTGAGCAAAGGTTGGGTCGCCATCAATGCTTGAGGCGTCAACAAGTATGAGAAGGTATTATGATTTGGGCTAGTATTATTGGAAGTATAATGGTTGGTCGGTAATCTGAACTTTAGCTACATAAATGAGAGTAATCTCCCCTTTATTTCATTTTGAGGAAGCCTTATGTTTTGGTCGGCCTTTTTCATTTCACCGTAAATCAATACAAATGCACGTTTTAGTACGAAAATATCATAAAAATGTGTTTTTAATAACAATTAAGTTTATTTCAAATAATACGCAAGCACAATTAAGAACACATTTTATGATATTTTCGTGTTAAAACATGAACTTGTATTGATTCGAACAAATTCGTATTTTCAGTGCAGATTTACCGTGAAATCAAAATGGTCGACCAAAACATAAGCTTTCCTCAAAGTGAAATAAACAAGGGGAGGTTACTCTCATTTATGTAGCTAATTTTCAGATTACCGGTTGGTCTGTGAAGAGTGCCAGTCGGTACGAAAATAACCGCAGATGCTTATATAGCCTTCCTCAAAAAGCACCTGGAATCTTGTATAAAAAAAAGCAAAGAATCTCTTCCAGGGAAACCATCATATTTATGCAAGATAATGCTCCTTTGATCTAATTTCATCTTGGTTACTGTATGTATCCATAAAAATCTGTAAATGAAGCAATTAAAGTGTTATTTTCATTTTTACAGGTTTCTTTTTATTACACCTTGCTAATAATTTAACTAATAATTTAAGTAAATTAGATAAGGAACGTAACTTCTGTTCCCCCTTTTTATAACCTTACAATTTTGATGGATTATGTGTATATACATTTTGTCATCATTCTCTGATAATTTCGTTAAATTCCAACAAGGAGTTTTTGGATAGGAAGTAAAAGTGTCACCTCGCTAATTATTTAAAATGCAATATATATATTGTTTGTTAATCTGTGATTTATTCTTAATATTTCGAGATAAAATCTCTTCTTCAGAAGATTTCTGAAATCACAGGTTAACAAACAACAGCATATTTACCTTATTTTTCTTTACACTTGCATTGGGATAGCATTCAAAACCAACCTCCAAACCATTATAAACACAATGCTTCAAGCAAATTATAAAACACACACACACACACACACACACACACACACACATATATATATATATATATATATATATATATATGTGTGTGTGTGCTTGCGTGCAGCATTCTTTCATTTATGCATGTTGAATTAAACAAAAGACACATCTCCTGTTTAACAATTTTATTTGTGATTTTTTCAAGTTTTTCAACAAAATTAATTTCCAATGCAGTACACACTTTTTAAAATGCCTATAGCACCTTTCCCATCAATTCTCCCCCTTCCATTCTCCACATCCATTAATATAATTTGAAAAACTGGAACACATCACCCCTGATGATGGCACTTCGAAGTGCCGAAAGTACTCGGGACATGAACTTTGGTGGACTGACCCACGAATTCCACCCAAATATTAAAAAGTTGACCAGAAAACTTGAAAAAATCACAAATAAAATTGTTAAACAGAAGATGTGTCTTTTGTTTAATTCAACATATATATATATATATATATATATATATATATATATATATATATATATATATATATATATAATGAAATAATTGTATTTTAAAAACGTTACATTTTTACATTGATAGATTGCTCGCACATTCTTATTAAGGAGAGTTTATTTGTTTTAGTGGTTTCGATTTCCCCATGAAATGAATGCAATTTTATATTCAAGCCAATAAAATTTGAGATAGAGTATATAAAAGATAAGAAATGGAATCCTTTCTCACGGACATCATCTTTTACATCAAGGGAAGAAAGGAATAAGGTATTAGGGGTGGGGGTAATGTATCGAAAGGAAACTCTGCTCACAGAAACATCTGTGGAAGTGTGTTGATGGAGCCACTGTAAAGCAGCCGCTCCTCTAAAATGCTAGTATGGATGCCCACGCATAATACAATTCTGAGATCTGGTTACGGTGTGTAGAAAAAGCGGACAAACTTAGAAATAAGCAGCGACTTTTTACTTCGTGACATTTATGTTTAATCGTATAAAAATAGTTATGAAAACAAAGCAGTCAGCGTTTGGCAGAAAACTGCTATACAAACATCAAGAATATTTTGATGATATTCAGATCTTTAATTTTTTTTTTTGGGGGGGGGAAATAAAAAGCAGCAACACAATCTAATATTTGCAAGAAATAAAAAGAAAATTCTACCCTTTTAAAGATGTCTGTTGAAATTTCTAAATTACAGATAATGAACCATGTTGCCTTTAGGCACCCCTTTTTGATCTCGATTAAGAAAGGACATGTTTTTCATTTACACCGTCAATATCCAGTTGTTTTAACGGACGATTTTTAGATTCTAAAACTAACTCCTAACCCTAACCGCTAACCCTAACCCTAACCCCTGACCCTAACCCCTAACAAACAGCCGGATATTGACGGTGTAAATGAAAAACATGCCCTTTCTTAATCGAGATCAAAAAGGGTAATATGGTCCCAGATAATGTATATTTTTGTTTAATATTTTGAAATTCAAATTGGTATCTCTAAAGGAGTTATACAATAGATAAACAGTTGGGGAGCGTATTGAGGGTTCGATCAGATGATAGCAAAAAAGAAAAAGAAAAAAAAGAATCTCATCCTTTTACTCATTATCCTAAAATTCTATAAATGTTGAATTTCGAAGGTTTGAGGATAAAACTGATATTTCAAGTGTTGTTGTTTTTTTTTACCCACGTGACCACACCCATAATGCAACATTTTATGGGTGTGGTCACATAAATCTCTTTCACAGATGTTTCTGTGAGCAACGTATCTTATTGGTACTTAACCCCTTCCTCATACCTTTTTTTCTTCTTTTTTGTGCCGAGTGAGAGTGCCGCGTCTCTTTGGTCGCTTCCACTCTTTCTCCAGCTCATTTGAAGAACAGTTTTAGTTTTTTCATTCATCCTAGCATATTTTTTTTTCCTATTCGTCAACTGAGAAAAAAAGAATAACTATATATTCGAAGCAGATTTTCGGCCGGAAGTTTTAAAAAGAAAAATGCCGACTACAATTGTTATACAGTCGTCGAGTTCGAAATGGATCAACATTGCTTTTGGCGTGTTGACGCTTGGTTTGTTATTATTTGTCATAGGGTTTTCAACAAACTACTGGGCAGTCCGTAGTCCAAATCATATAGGTCTGTGGCAAAAGCATCTCTGTTCACGTTATAGATGTCAAGACTACAATGCCATTTCTTCACGTTCTGCAGGTAAGTGGCTGGCATGTTTCAATCCATTTTTATATTGCATTTTTGTTTTATTGCAAATTATTTATCAAATTCATTTTTGTCTTTATTGCAAAATGGCTATCCAATTCATTAACGATAAGAATCACCGTGAAATCTGTGAAGGATCTTAAAGAAATCATTTGTTGGAGGCTTAGGTGTAATGGTTAGAGTCGTGGGAAATTGATTCATCGACCCGAGTTCAAATCCTGGATGTGGAAATTGCATTTTCGCTTAGCGCTAATTCCATTGGGAAAGGTACGAATCCAATTACTCTCCCTCCAGCTATGGGTAAATACCAGGACAGACTAGGATCTTTAACCTTGCTTAGGCAACCAGTCTAAGAGAAAGAAAACTGAATTCAAACTTGTTAAAACTTCACTTGGGTTGGTTACCACTAGAATAGGCTCAGTCCTAATTAGTGATCTATTTCACTAATTCATTTTTTTTTTTCATTTTGTCTGTTTATTCGGAGAGTTTCCTTATTGAAATAAAATTCAATCAATAATAAAATTATCCGTCGTGAAAAGAGAATGTACTTGTGATGTTTGTCTTTGAGAAAAACAATTTTAAACTACAATCTTAGTTATAATTTAAAACAAAATCAAAAATTTAAAAATTGAATTGATAATGTACCACAGTCGGTTGAGAGTCTGCCTGGGAACCATAAGGTTCCTGGTTCGATACCGGCCCTCGTCAACTCAGGGATCTTTGTGGTAAAGTAAGGAGCTGATGGTCGGTGTGCCGCTCCACCTCAGACGCTAAAAAAACAATCTCCTTGATCTAGCGCTAGTGAAAAGGGTATAGACTCATTCACTGTCTGGCAGATACCGACTTAAGGCCACCCGACGACTTTAGTTTACTTATGTACAAATACACGCACCTGCTAAAGCATTGTGTGTGTGTTTTTTTTAAAGATCCTCTCATATTGGCTCATTATCGGATTTTAATAAAAATTCAGAGCAATAAAAGATGATGTTTGTTATAAAAATATTTTCCCTCAAAATTCTGAAGGTACGATGTTTTTTTGTTTTTTTAACATTTTTTTGTTCCAACCCCGCCTCAATCATTTTAATTGGACTTTCTTAATGAATGTGCAGATAAATTATCTTTTAAAAACATTTTTGGAAAAAATCCACAGAATAGCAATATCGTAGCTTATTCTACTGTTTTTGAACTTCAAAAATAAGGTATTTTTGAACTTCAAAAACAGTAAAATAAGCTACAATATTGCTCTTTTATAGATTTTCTTTACTTAATTCGTTTTCGTAGCTTAATCTTCTAAGGACGTGGCTAATAAAAAATAAACAGGTTATACCCTTTTTTGGCACTTGAACTTTCTCGTCCGTAGGAATGGTGTTCAGTAAATTCTTATACCTTAAATAAATAAGACCATTAAGCTATAAATCGGTTTGAAAAATGCTTTATTGTGAGTCAACTATATCATTAAGAATTTGATTGAAAGTGTTACTTTCTTTGTTCTCTCGTTACAAGAATTCATAGACATGAATCTAACATATCTGCTTGAATTACTTAACCCTAACCTTAATTCTAGTCCCTAAGCCTAACCAGTGTACGGCTGATTGTTCTGAAATTTTCCAACTTACGTTGGCAAAATAAAAAAAAAATTCTTAATAATATAATTGACTCACAATAAAGCATTTTATCACTTAATGGTCCTATTTCTTTTAAAAGTATAACAAATTATTGAACACCGCTCCTACATTCAAGAAAGTTCAAGATTTAGAGGTTTCAAACCCGGAGATTAAACTCTTCCACTGCAGCTGACTGGGATTGTGTTAATTAATGTAAAAATACCGAATAAATAACGATGACTTAGATAAAAAAAAAGGATTTTATCAGAAAAAATACTTTTTTACTCTTTTTTTTTTTTGTGTGTGTGGTTTTTCGTAAGACGATATTTTTCTACGGAGCCCGAAAGAGAATCAATATTTCAGGGAGAGAAACATTTTTCGAGAATCTATGAACGTAAAAAAACACAGATTATTATTTACTAAGCGTATGGGGCACCCAATGAGAATCGAACTCACTAACAATGGTCTGCTAATCTAGCTTGCTAACAATTACACCATGTGAGATGCCCACTAATTCTTGTCATAATCATTTACTAAGCTTAGCTTAGATGCGGCGCAACGCCAGAAGTATGGGGCAACCAGTGAGAATCGAACCCACTAACAATATTCTGCGAATCTATCTTGCTAACCATTACACCACATGAGGTGCCCATTTATTTACTAATCTTTGCTTAGATGTGGCACAAAGCCAGAAGTATAGGATACCCAGTAAGAATCTAACCCATTACATCGCTAACCATTACATCACGTGAGGTGCCCTTTTAAAAAATTTTGTTTTACTAAGCTTAGTTTAGATGTGGCACAAGACCAGAAATAAGCCCCTTAGTGAGAATCTATTTTTAATTTATTCTAAAGACAAAATGGATTCTACAGTCCACTTTTATGCTGAAAAAGTAATTTTGGGGCGGGAAGAAGACGAGGGGGGGGGCGTTAGGAAAGAGAGCATTAGGAAAGGAAAGAGAAGGTTGGATGTGAGAGTGAGGAAGTGAAGTTAAAGGGTAATGGGCTTATTTTTGGGATATGGTACTTTTTATGGGGTCATTTATTGCCATTGAAGAAATTTGATAGTCTGGTAGTAAGTTAGTGTGTGGAGACAGTTGCATGTACATGTTTGTGAAGCTGGGGGATTGGAATATTTTTTGTTTTAGAGTATTTTAAAAATTTTGTGATTTTTTGAATTCATTTTCTATTTCTTATCCGTTTTCTTTCAACTCAGAAGAACAAAATCAATCAATCAATCAATCAATCAATCAATAATATATATATATATATATATATATATATATATATATATATATATATATATATATATATAGAGAGAGAGAGAGAGAGAGATGTGAGGTATCCAAAACTTGATTGTAAGGGATGATTCTATATGTGATTTCTAAGACACACTGTGTTATTATTGTATGATCCAGTATGTACAAATACAGTGAATCTTTAAATCACTACAGAGAGCTCAATATATAATAATCTTTTTAAATTATATACAGAGCAATATTTATCTTTGAAAGGAAGGAAAAACTTAACACCGTTATTCCATAATAAATTTATTTCGACCAAAATTGGGGCCTTCATAAATCTAAGTTGATTTAACAAAGGTCCCCAAATCAAGTCTCATCAGATGGATAATCATCAATAATTTATATATAATTCACACACACACACACACACACACACACACACACACACACACACACACACACATATATATATATATATAATATATATATATATATATATAACAATACAATTTTGAATAAAGTGAAATTTTCATATTAATAGTAATTGATTCCTGATAATAAATACAATTGCTAATTATTAAATAACACTAACAATTGGCTTACTAATTATTTTCTCAATAATTGTGTGTTAGTAGTAATTTAGGTTACCACATTCTCGCCTCCAGTCAAAAACTCCAGTTACATGCTTGCCAGACCTGTACTTGCTACTCTGATCTTTCATAAGCATTTATTAAACTTGCTACATTCCAGGTCTTTTATTTTCCAATGCTTATGTATGTCAACCGATTCTTTTAAAATATTCTATGCTTGTTGTTATCAATCCATTCCTTCTTTTTCTTAATATATTTAGGTACTACCAATTTTCCCTGTGAAATTTACCCCCCCCCCCATATTTAATACAATGAAACTTGCATAAAGGTTTATATCGTCTTGAAATTTTTTTGTCCATTCAAAAGAGGAAACATTACAAAAAATCCTGATGATTTAAAAAAAATTTTCAGCTTACGGAAATAATGAAAATTATGAACGAAAAACAATGTTTACATTTTTGTACCGTTAAATCAATTGAAATTTAACGTAGCCAAAAACAAGGTTATTTCCTAGTTGAGTAACATGATATTACAGGATGACCCAGAAAAACAGAACCCAAATTATTTATTTTCCCATTAAATTAACCCCAAACCCCAACCCTAACCCTAACCCTTATCCCCCCTAGTTGAGAAACATGATATTACAGGGTGAGCCAGAAAAGACAGAACCCACAAATTTTGTAATAAAGCTGTTAATTTTAATTTTAAATCTTTTTTGAAGTTCAAGTCCAACAATGGTTAGGGTTAGGGTTTAGGGTTAGGATTTTGAGTTAGTTTAATGGGAAAATAAATAAATAATTTGGGTTCCGTTTTTTCTGGGTCACTTATGTTACTCAACTAGGAAATAAACAAAAAAAAATTACATTGAGTTTTTTTACAACAAATATAATTTTCATTGGACCGATATGGTACACAGGGTCGTAGCAGAGATTTTTTTTTTTGAGGGGTGCCAAACAATTTAGAATTTGGCCTCAAGTCAAAATTTCAAAATAAAATGAAACGCACCCATGTGATAAAGGGAAATGACACGTGTGTTCCAAAGTTTTGTATTTTTTATTGTTGTACATTCCAATTTCTGTATAAAGAAGGAAGATAGTTTGTTCTGTCCATAACTCAATTTCCTCGTATATCAAATCAGTTTTCCCCATTGAAATAAACTGAAATACTATTAATTCGTTCAGCTTATATTTCAATTACCTCGTATATCAAATCATTTTCCCAAATTGAAATAAACTGAAATACCATTAATCCGTTCCAGCCCCCTCTAACTCCATAATTACTTATGTTTTTTAATAAGAAAAATAACACTGTATTGTATAAAAACATAATGATATAGAATGTAATAAATTATATATATATATATATATATATATCCTGCACGAGCAGGATGTGACACAAGGTCAATTTCTTAAGTGGAGTTTACCAGGTTTGAATTCATAGTTTTCATTCTCTTAGACTGGTTACCTAGCCAAGATTAAAGAGCCGAGTCTACCCTACTATTTAATTTTAATTTTTGTTTATAAATGATATTTTTCTTTGACCTAATAAATTTGGAAACTTGAATGTTTTTAGTGAACTTATTAACATAAGCGTATCTGAAGCTCGCTCATATTATTATAAATATTGCATTATTTACAATATGGTGACTATCAGAGGCGGTGTTGGGCCTTTCTCGTTTTCTCTAATTAAGCGCAGCTCATTCAGGGACTTCAGTTTTCGGGGATAACAGATGGTCGGTGTAGCTTCAAGCTGTAGTCGAGAAAAATAAAATAAAATGAGAGAGAGAGAGAGAGAGAGAGAGAGAGAGAGAGAGAGAGAGAGAGAGAGAGAGAGAGAGATTAACGTTCTACACAGGACAATAAGACACGCAACCATCGCTTTCTAGCATATATATGATAAAAAGGGTCGTGATTTGCCATAAGGGCAATATTGGTTGGGACAATCATATAGGCGCTAGGGCTTGACGTGACCAGCTGATTGATCGGAGCAGGCCTCTCCGACCGCCGTCCAGCTTAATTAAAGGCCAAAGTAGAGTGTTGCATGCCATGGACTGCTCAGCCACCAGGTTTCCATCCTTAAGCATCACGGATCGTCAATCACGGCCAGCGGGTGGACCCACTGGATGGGGTTTTACCCTTCTGTAGAGGTGCAGTCGAGGTATTCTAAATCCCCAGCCGACACGGCTGAAATATGACTGTAAACTTTATTCATACATTGGAGTCTTAAAACATTTATACTGAAATAAGTTTAAAACAAAATTTGCAAGTAAGTATCATCCTTGTCTACAAGCCTCTCTATCAAACCAACCAATCACGGGCCAGCATACTTTATGATCGACCAGCACCGGAGACGGACCACAAAAAGGGTCTCTCTTATATCCAGCAGTACGACCAGAGTAGCCGTAGTAAGGGACTTCGATAATTCCCCTACCTGAGGATTTCAGCTAAGTGGTTTATTATTCTATCCGCAGACAAATCAAAGTTTGCAACAATTTGTTATGTATGTCGGTAATACATGTCTATTCCAATTCTAAGTTTGTGTTCGTTTAATCTTTAACTCTAACTTGTCTGTCACCACTCGTGGTCTAAAACACCATATATGCAGTGTTTACTCATTTAAAATGATTTTAAACTTTATGAGTACAGCTCCAGCTCACAGGGCTGTCAGACAAGGAAAAGAATGTATACTAACGTATAAGATATCTGTATGCAGACAGTGATGTGGATATAAGGAAGTGGATGGAATAGACAGACGGAATTTAAATCATATTTAAAGAGATATCAGAAATATGGAGTAAGTAAAGTCGTCAGGTGGCTAAAGTCGGTATCAGCCAGACGGCGAGGGAGTCTATCCCCTTTTCACTAGCGCTAGACCAAGGAGATTATTTTTTAGTATTTGAGGTGGACCGCCACACCTACCATCAGCTCTTCACCTAACCGCACAGATCCCTGTGCTACTCATACGCTTAGTTTGTGAGGGCCGGTATTCGAACCCAGAACCTTGTAGTTCCTAGTCGGACGCTCTACCGACTGAGCTAGAAATGTAATGCTAGCGAATAGAGACTAAGACAACACTCGTAAAGTACACGAATTCAACTCCCATAACGTTTGTTTTTTTGGGCGCCTAAGGCAGCGCGCCACACCGACGTCAGTTCCTCACTTTACCGCACTTTACCGCACTTTACCGCCCTGTGCTACTCATACGCTGAGTTGGCAAGGACCGGTATAGCCCAAGTTCAGAAAAAATAGGTCGACTAAAAGGCGGAAATTTCAAGAGCGCCAAAAAAGGGTATAACCTGTTTATTTTTCTCTTTTATTTTCCACGTTTACAAAAAAAAGAAAAGAAATATCTATTAATAATGGAGATTCGCTTCCGGTTTTTGTCTGTAACAAAACTACGTCACTGCTTATGTCACATTACCCAAAATCGTCATAACATAGAATAAATACACTCAAAATTTGAACATGCAACATTAGACAGTTCTCATTGTTTTTTGAAACAAGTTTTGATAAGTACATGACTGGTATTATATATCTATATATAGTTTGTTTTATTTTAATACATATTTAAAGTTTACATTTCAAATTGTTTTATTTTTTTAATCCTTTAATGAATTTGATGATTTTACTTACTTAGGGTACAAACTCGCTGACATTGAATTTTTAACTCCCACCCCTCCTGCAATATGTTTCAAAAATCTATTTTTACATCGCCCGGAAGGTGTTTTTTATTTTGCTAGTTCTTAATGATATAGTTGACTGACAATAAATCATTCTATCACTTAATGGTCTTATTTCTTTTAAAAATATAAAAGAAAGTTTAAGAGTACCCCCCCCCCCCCACCACTTTTTTTAGAGGTTTAACATCCGTAGATTAAACTCTTCAGAAAGAGAAAACTATGATGATATGTTTTTGGTTTGAAGGAAATTTAGCATATATATATTTACCAACCTCACGAGCAGGATGTGACACAAGGTCAAATTCTTAAACGGAATTTAACAGGTTTGAATTCAGAGTTTTCCTTCTCCTAGACCGGTTGCCTAACCAAGGTTAAAGAGCCCAGTCTGCCCTACTATTTATCCATAGCTGGGGGAAGAGTAGGATTCATACCTTTCCCAAGGATATTAGCGCTAAGTGAAATGTAATTATCACATCCAGGATTTGAAATCGGCGCGACGAGTCCATTTCCCATGATTTTAACCATTATACAACGCGCCGGTATAGCTCAGTTCAGAAAAAAATAGGTCGACTAAAAAGGCGGACATCAACAGAGGGGGAAAATCTATGATGATATGTTTTTGGTTTGAAGGAAATTTAACGTATAAAAGGCAAAGCCCGAAAAATAGTATTTGAGATTAGCACATTTGCGCATTTACCCAACCCCTTCATTTGTCGCGGACAGGACGTGACACAAGGTTAATTATTAATTGGAATACATCGGGTTTTGAATTCAGAGTTTTCATTCTCTTAGACTGGTTACCTAACCAAGGCTTTCTCAATGGCATTAGCGTGAAGTGATAAGCAAACAGGCTCGTCAAGGACTTGAACTCGGGTCACCGGTCCCATTTCTTACAACGATAACCATTGCTTTAAGCGCACATCAAAAAACACATTTAGAACACTTACTATATGATAGATGCAAAAATATAACATGAAGGCGCTCGTATTGTGATGGTTATTGCCGTAGGAAATGGAATTGGCGACCCTAGTTCAAATCCTGGGCGAGGCTGTTTGCATTTCTCATAGCGCTAATACCCATGGGAAAGGTATGAATCCAACTATTCTCCCTCCAGCTATGGACAAATAGTAGGGTGTGCTGGGTTCTTTAACCTAGGTTAGGCAACTATTCTAGAAGGAAAACTCTGAATTCAAACCTGTTAAACTCCTCTGGGATTAGTCACTTATAGAATAGGCTCAATCCTAATTAGTGATTTAATAGATAAACCTTTAACAAGCCTGTTTGCATTTCCCATTGCTCTAATACTCTTGGGATAGGTATGCATCAGACTACTCTTCGTCCGGCTATGGGTAAACAGTAGGGTGGATCGGGCTCTTTAACAATGGCTAGATAACCTGTCTAGGAGAAGAAAAACAAAATATTGCAATAAAAGATAATGTCTGAAAGATTGTAGACATAGGATCTTTAAAAAAATTGGGGGGGGGAGTGGGGTGTCTGTGGCATCATCCCTTAGTTTGGCAATAACCTGGCTCTGTGCCTGGAATGTCTTACGTCATCTCCAGTACAAGGTGACATGGAAGACGAGAAGATTCCTAGGCAACAAGACTTCAGTTTCAACGTCACTGATGTTATCTAAAGAAAGGACAATGACTGATACAGTTTGGCACCATTTTGTATACCCACATCTCGGGTATATAATGGAGAGAGAGAGAGAGAGAGAGAGAGAGAGAGAGAGAGAGAGAGAGAGAGAGAGAGAGAGAGAGGTGGGATTGGGGTCTTACTCTTCTTCTATTTCGTCGGCCGCTTACTTTCTGTTGCTAATTCGTCTACATCATCAGCCATCTCCTCTTGTTGGGATTATTTCTCTTCAGGGATTTCTGCTGAGGGTTGATCCTTCTTCTTTTTCGGGCTGGATGTCTGTGCATTATGTTACTTAATCAATAAAGCAAGACTTGCTGGTTTTCTTATAAGTCTTTTATTTCAACAACATATTCCGCAGCGGACCGAGAGCGGCTCTCAGAATGAGCGACTTTCAAGTCCACTCGCTCTGAATCTCTAGTGGCATCTGAAACTAAAACTATCTGACGCCTGTAATCGCGCGCTCTCGGAGGGATCAAATCGGGGTCATCACAAATCACACATAATCTAACGGTTATGGAAATTCCCCTCTTAACTCCCTCCGATTATAAATCTAACCAACTCTTAGAATATTCTTACTACAGGTACGTACATAATTCATAAGCTGCCTATGAATTATGTAACAACGAGTGTTGTCGTGGGAATTGCCAGAATGAGGTTGAAGATAGCGTCGAAGCTCATTCGAGACTTCAGCTCCGAATGTGTCTTCAGGGTTTACTCCCTAAAACTTAAAAAAAGAAGTTATTTATTAGTTACTTGGTCCCAACATCCTTTCATTTGAATAAACATAAAAAATATTTTTGAAATAAAAACTATTTTCATTTAAATAAACATATCTGCATTTCTCTTCTGATTAAATAAAAACTATTTTAATGTAAAAATATGTCTTTAATATTAAAATGTGTCTTTTGTTTAAAGTTTTTAAAACTTTTAAAACTTCCTATTGAATTAACAACAACATGAAATAACTAATTTTTTAAAATTAAAATCGAAAACTATTTTAGTACAAAAACGTGCCTCTTGGCTGTAAATATACATGAACAAACTTAAAAAAATCTCACAGTGAAATTCTAATGCAAAAAAAAAAAAATTGTCTGTTTATAAACAAACAACCAGAAGCTTACGGTGAAAAGCAAAAGGTGTTCCTTTCAAAACAGCTCCCAACTGGGGGTGCTTATTGGTTACTTGGTCCCACTCTTCTTCTAGATAACCACAATCCCGTTTAGTCTAAATTTGCTACTTTTGTCGAAAGTAAAGGAATCAAATCGTCTCTAAAAAGAGAGAAAGATTATTATTATTATTTGCAGCAGTAGCAATACGCAAGGTGTCCTGCTGACTGACCTTAAAGAAGGGGAAGAAAAAGATAGTTGTAGTGATTAGCAAAGTTTAGTTTGTGGTAGAAGGTTTAGTGAACTCGTATCAGACAACCGTGTTATGTAAGAGCACTTTCCGTCTGATATAATTGCACCTCCCCAATTTCTGTCAACACACGGTGTTCATTTGTCAGTTGAAATATCTGGAATAACATATTCAAAAAAATATCTTTGTTTCTCAGATTATTTTATGGATATTTCAATGATCGAATCAAAAATTCATGCGAATATATCAATGAAACTCAAATAACTTAACATTCTGTCGATAGGGTTAGAATTTGGTAATTATGAACTTTAGTTGGCCAAATTGTGCGTGCACTTTATCTCTCTTAACAAATTTGCTTGTATAGTTTTTCTTATGAGATTTTCTTAAACAATTGAATAAAAAGAAAATACATTTCATTCTTATCGACACATTTTTGTTTGTTTGTTTGAGAAATATTTTTTTTTATTTCTCAAACAAACAAAAATGTGTTGATAAGACATTGCACAACAAAAATATCATAAAATGTGTTCTTAATAACAATTGAGTTCATTTCAGATAATGCGCACGCACAATTTTATGCTAGGAATTTGGCCAATTAAAGTTCATAATTACCTAGAATTTTTGGTTGGTTGGTTGGTTTTATGATTTTAACGGCATATCAACCTGTCTGGGGTTATGTTATATCTAACGGTTAGGAAGTAATATATGTTGTGTATTTATATTTATACTTTTTAGTAATTGGTTTTAACAATATGTTACCACCTTTAGGGATCATATTGTATGGTATTGATTAGGTTCATGTCTATATTCTATGGTATAATTTTATTTCCCTAAAAAAGGACAGAATGTCCTCTATGTTGACATTTTCAAATAGATCTTTCATATTATTCGCTTTAAAATAACGGTTTCTGATGTGGGCAAAAAACCTGCATTCAATGAATAAGTGTTTAACAGTCAAAGGTGTTTGACATGTTTTACATTTTTCAATACAATGTCCATTCTTTAAGATGTAATTTCTCACTGGCAAAATTTATTGTGTTTATTTTCAGTTGATCTTTTTTAAACACTAACGTTGCTTTCAAAATAGACTGGATGAATTTGCAAATATTTCTTTTTCGTGACCCAAATTAATGGTGCCAGAAAAGATTTATTTTATATTGAATTTAGTAATAACTGTTATTGTCGTTGAAAACGAACTTGGCGACTCGAGTTCAAATCTTGGACGAAGCGGTTTAAGTTTCACTTTGTGTTAATCTCATTGCTAAGACAACCAATTTAGGAGAAAGAAAAACTCTAAATTCAAAACCAGAGGGCGTATAGCTAGTAACATACACTATAAAAAAACCTACTTGATACGAAACTGCAGCACCATCACAGACAGGATGTGATTGTGGCTCTACGCTCTTTACCGGAGTTGGACATTTAGATCACACACACACATACACACACACACACACACACACACACACACACACACACACTAAACGAACAAAAGACACACACACACACACACACACACACAGACACACACACACACACACACCAAACAAACCAAACATAGACACAGACACACACACTCCCTGTCTCTTTGTCTCTCACAGACACACACAAACAACAAGACACACACACACACACACACACACACACACACACACACACACATGTATGTGTGTTTAAGTTAGAGCAGCGAAGTCATGCAGCGATTTTGTTTACTTGCGGTTTAACTCAGTCGGTAGAAAACCCGCCTAGAAATTACAAATTTCCTGGTACCGATACCGATCTCTGCCAACTCAGAGCATGAGTAGCACAGATTGGGTGATATGATCTGTGCGGTAAAATGGGGAGCTGACAGTAGATGTGGCGCTCTACCTCGGTAAAACAATCTTCCTGGTGTAACGCTAGCAAAAAGGGAATGGACTCCCTCGCTGTCCGGCTGATACCGACAATAGGCACACACACACACACACACACACACACACACATATATATATATATATATATATATACATTTACCAAGCCCTCTACACAAGCAGGATGTGACACAAGGTCAATTTCTTAAGCGGAGTTTAACAGGTTTGAATTCAGAGTTTTCCTTCTCCTAGACTGGTTACCTAGCCATGGCTAAAGAGCCCAGTCTGCCCTGCTATTTACCCATAGCTGGAGGGAGAATTGGATTCATACCTTTCCCAAGGGTATTAGCGCCTTGTGAAATGCAAACAGCTTCGTCGAGGAAGTGAACTCGCGTCGACGAGTCCATTTCCTACGACTCTAACCATTAGACCACACGCCTCCATAACATGAACATATAATATTACCATAGAATATAGACATGAACTTAATCAATACCATACAACATGATCCCTAATGGTGCTAACACATTGATAAAACCAATTACTAAAAAAGTATAAATATAAATACACAACATATATTACTTCCTA
The DNA here is from genome assembly GCA_023376005.1 of Doryteuthis pealeii. NCBI lineage: Eukaryota > Metazoa > Mollusca > Cephalopoda > Myopsida > Loliginidae > Doryteuthis > Doryteuthis pealeii. The sequence continues at coordinate 51,763,856 of CM042167.1, forward strand.
AGTGTTAGACATGACATAACCCCAGATGGGTTGATATACCGTTAAAATCATAAAACCAACCAACCAATCGCATCAACGTATTTACAAATGATATTACTGTTGAACCTTTCATGTTAATAGGATTGGCTTAATTATGTTGACTATGTTAATAAAAGAATGAATAGAACGTAAATAATTATTGAAGAATTAATAAGACACAATTTGTAATAATTATCTTAACAGCCACGTGATATTTTATTCAACGTACTAGTAAAAATATGCACCCTCCGGGCGCAAGTATCTAAATTTTAATGTAATGAAACTAATTAAACTAAAATCACTAATGAAACTAAATAAGAATGCAGATAAAAAGATTTGAAACAGTTAAAATAGGAAATAAAGAATAAAATTACAGTCATTTCTTCTTGTTAAGATTTATCTCTGATATTTTTGTTCATATTTATTAAGATAAAACCAAATAATTAGAAATCAATAATACTGTTATAGGTGATATACCCTATAGACTAATGGAATGCGCCGACGGTTACTATAAGTAACTGGGACAATTATGGCTTGAGAGTAAGCCAATGCGAGTCAGCTCATAACTCTGTCGGACGTAATTCCCACTTCTCTGTACTGTAATTGTCTACTCTTTTGTTAATACATTTCTACATTTGTTACCCGTCGTTTTGTTCTTATTTGACCCCTTAAAATCCCACAACAAATACCAAGCAAACATTTATTAAAATCAATTTATAAAGAGCAATGTGCAAATTAGCTTTCCCGTTCACACTGTAAACCACTATTTTGTTGTATATACACTTAAACGTTATTAGTATGTAGATAAAGCCAACAGTATTAATATAAAACAATTTTATTAATAATTGATGTTTGAATAAAAATAAAATCACGAAGAATGTGACTTAAATAACTAAGGGAATTGTGACTTGGGTACTGATATAGTTTCGGTTACATACAGACAGACTCCCAATCTCCATTATAATAAGACGTGAAAGGGGTTTCTGCGAAAGAATTAGTCCACAAAAGAGTTTGTTTATATACAGAGGAGTTCTGGGAAATTCATCGGTAGGTGTCTCTTCAAAAATGTGAATTATAAAGCCCTTGTTTATAAGTTCCTGTGAAATATGTGTATTTTCATTGGCATATACGTTATAAGAAGACAATAGATAATTATCTTCCTTGAAACATGGGTATGTCCGGTGAATGACTCGTGGGATGTCCCAGAAATCAATTCTCGACCTTTTTTCCCTCTGTTCTTTGAACAGTATAGACATTGTTTTCTGTCCTTGTCATGGAAGAATAAATAAATTTTTTACTTTCTATAATCATCAAGTATACTTTTTTCCATTTACTAACCCTTCCACATATTGCTTATTCATAGAAGAATCTATGCATTTTCCTGTTGAAATACGTCTGTGTATTCTTTCAATAGTAATTGTATGCATATTGTGTATATATTAAATGTTTCTGTATGTGAAAATGAGCTAATCTTATCTTTCCTTCAGTTTATTCAGTGTTAGTATGTATTATAGTTCAATGAAAGCCACCGAGTTGGTCACCCCCACCCCACAAAAAAAAAAAGAAAAAAGAATCGAAAGAAAACAACAATAACAAGGGCCAGTATCGAACCAGGAACCTTGTGGTTCGTAGTCGGACGCTCTACCGACCGTGCTAAAACGACAGAAATTCAACTATGTCATTCACAGGAAAAATAAAAATTAACAGAATTTTGAGTTGTCAAAATTAAAATCTCCTTTGAAACATTAAAAATCAATTTTTCTTAAACACGCAGTACACCTCAAATGATATCAATTTTTATGTGATATCAATTTTTCTGAAACACCTGTACATCCCAAATGATATCAATTTTTCTGACAAAAACACCTGTACATCCAAATGATATCAAGTTTTCTGAAACACCCTGTACATCACAAATGATATCAATTTTTCTGAAACACCCTGTACATCACAAATGATATCAATTTTTCTGAAACACCCTGTACATCCCAAATGATATCAATTTTTCTGAAACACCCTGTACATTTCAAATGATATCAAATTTTTTAAAACATTCTGTGTATATAGAAATATAAATTAAAAAAAAAGATATGATTACATTTAAGCCCACGCAATTATATATCGACAGTCGGCTGTAAGCCGATATCTTCTTAGTAGTTTGAGGAGAAGGTACTGAATAAATATCGCCGATGGGTGAATTATAGCGAATTGAGGACATAATTTTTTTCAATGAGAAAAAAAGAAAAAGAAAAAATACCTAAAGAAATAACAAAACTGACTGAAACTTTCTATTAAAAATATTTTGTACATTAACACAGACATAACAACCCGCTCTTCGGGGTGGGGATCCGGTGGCTTCGGTCACTGGACCTGTGTTAAATTAACAGCGTCTATACCGGGGGTGGGGGGCATCCCCTACCTGGCCCTTGATTTAAAGAGACAGGACTGGATTTATTGCCCACTGCCTGAGCACCCCCACCCCTTGAGGGGGAATGCTGACGGGATTTACGCATTTTTTGCACCTGCCATTAGCTTCGGTTCGTGGGTGGTCCCACATTAATACGACCTTGTGCCATACCTGCGTACGTGGGATGCGAGGTAAATACCTTAACGCAGACATCGGCGTCTTTTTCTGGACAAGCACCAAGTTTTTTTTTATAAAACAAAATGTGTTAGGGATGTACTTATTTATGGGCGATACTGTATTCGGTAGTTGACGAACATGTAAAGCAATCACTCAACTGTGAACCTAATGCCGCTTGTCCTTTAGCTTGTACATTACTGGAATGCCAATGTCATAGCGAGTACAGAGCCAAATGACGTCATGAGGTCAACTGGTCAACTTGCATAGATTGAAGATAATTGTATTTGAAAAAGACACAGACATGTACCTGTATAAGTACTTTCTTTCTTTTTTATCTATACATAATTATATATATATATATATATATATATATATATATATATATATACTAGTACAAAATAAAAAACGTCCTTCGGGCGATGTAAAAATAGATTTTTGAAACATATTGCCTGAGGGATGGGAGTAAAAAATTCAATGTCAGCGAGTTTGTACCCTAAGTAAGTAAAATCATCAAATTCATTAAAGGATTAAAAAATAAAACAATTTGAAATGTAAACTTTAAATATGTATTAAAATAAAACAAACTATATAGAGATATTTAATAACAGTCATGTATTTATTAAAACTTGTTTTAAAAAACAATGAGGACTGTCTAATGTTGCATGTTCAAATTTTGAGTGTGTTTATTCTATGTAATGACGATTTTGGGTAATGTGACGTAAGCAGTGACGTAATTTTTGTTACAGACAAAAACCGGAAGCGAATCTCCATTATTAATATATATGCATGAGAATAGAGGGAAAATGTGGACAAAAGAACAACTCAAACAAGTAGATGTAGGAGATATATTTCGTCTTGCCTTGAGCATGACTTCATCGATGAAGTCCTGCTCAATATCTCCTACATCTACTCGTTTGAGTTGTTCTTTTGTCCATATTTTCCCTCTATTCTTTACCACATATATATGTATATATTGGTATGTCAAATCCTGAACGAAGGGGGTTGCATTTCAATTCGCACTAATGCCCCTCGGAAAAGGCATTGATCTATATTTTCTTACTTCTCAGATATGGATAAATAGTAGGGCAGACTGGGTTCCTTAGCCTTTGTACGGCAAATGATCTAAGATGAAGAAAACTCTGAATTCAAACCAGCTGTTCTCCACCTAAAATTGATACATACAAATTGTCGTAAACATACAAGGTGTGTCAAAAAGTATCGAGATTTTTGTACTTTTTGACACACCTTGTATTCTGAAAAAATTAACGTTCCATTCGTTGTTCATTTCTACCTTGGTGAATACAGCTTCAAACTCGATACTTTTATGACACACCCTGTATTCTGAAAAAATTAACGTTCCATTCATTGTTCATTTTTATCTTGGTAAATATAGCTTTAATCTCGATACTTTTATAACACAACTTGTATTCTTAAAAAATTAACTTTCCATTCATTGTTCATTTCTATCTCGGTAAATACAACTTCAATCTCGATACTTTTATCACACACCTCGTATTCTAAAAAGTGACTCAATTGGAGAGAGCAAATGATAAATAGAAGAATAGATGAAGTAGAAGTAAATATAATTTAGAGTTCATATAAATTTGATTTATTTTAGTACTAGCAGCGGCTTCCCGGTGTCGCCTGGGTGGAGGGGGATTTTTTAAAGTTAGTCCCGCAGATCCATCATTACTGAATCGTGAGTTGATCTCCTCGTGGGATGCCCCATTTAAATCCCTATGTAAAAAAATACACCTTTCTTTGATCCAGCTACTCTGAAAAGAAATGTCAATGTCTACTATCTAAAATATCAAATGAAAAAATAAATCCATGCTGTTATCATTTAAATTTTATTTTTCAATTATCTTCACGAATATAAATCATATCTCTATTATTCTTGCTCAAAAACCAAGTCCTGGTGATATTTAATGTGTATACATATATTTACTTTGTCGTTAATTGTTTTATTTTCGAAGTTTTCTCCGGACATACATATACACACAACTGCTCTTTATATATGTATAGATTATTGTATTAAAGGGTGTACAACTGAGGACAGTGCTTAGTATCAAAACCAAGAGATAGGTGAAAAATAATGAGACACGACCAAGCCGTAATAGCAATACTATAGTTAATCCAGATGAGATAAGTGTACCACAAGAACATAGAAGAAAAATAGAACATTTAATATATAACAATAGGGGGGGGTATCGCTAACACGGATAAGGAATTGGGGAGAACGCAGACGGTCCAAATGAGGATAGACACAGTGGACCACCCTCCTATAAAATTAAGGCCTTACCGAACCCCAATCAATAAATGGAAATTGGTAGAGGAAGCAGTAAAGGACATGTTAGAATCCGGAGTAATTGGACGCTCTAAATCTCCTTGGAGTTTTCCGAAGTAAGGTGGACAAAAAGGATGGAGGGCATCGAAAGAGCAGCTGGCCGGAAATACATGTGGTAGTCACGGAAATAGGTCATACTGTGACGGTTGCCGCTATAATGATGCTCTACAAAGACACTAAACCAAAGGTACGCTCACCTGATCTCAATACAGGTTTCTTTGACATCGCGACTGGAGTCCTACAAGGAGATACATTAGCACCATATATATTTATAATATGCCTAGACTATATACTCCGAACATCATCAGATACCATTGAAGAAAAAGGTTTCACGCTAAGAAAGGCAAGAAGCAGGCGATATCCCACCCAAACAGTCACAGATGCAGACTATGCTGATGACCTCGCACTTCTTGCAGATACACCGGCACAGGCTGAATCATTACTACATAGCTTGGAGGAGGCAGCAAAGAACATCGGCCTCTATGTGAACTCTGATAAAACTGAGTTCATGAGTTTCAAAAAGAAAGGAGACATCTCCACACTTGAAGGTAAACCTCTTAAGCCAGTAGAACAATTCACATACCTAGGTAGTAATATCTGCTCCACAGAAAGCGATGTTATACACGAATGGGAAAGGCATAGTTGGCCACAAACAAATTATCAGTCATATGGAAATCCGATCTCACTGACAAGCTAAAGCGACAATTCTTCCAGGCTGTGGTTGTATCAGTACTGCTGTATGGCTGCACCACTTGGACCCTAACGAAGCGCCTTGAGAATAAGCTAGATGGGATCTGCACAAGAATGCTGCATGTAGTCTTGAACAAGTTGTGGAAACAACACCTCAAAAGGAAGCAGCTGTATGGCCACCTGTCCCGCACCATCGCACATACCATCCGAGTAAGACTGACTAGACATGCAGGACACAGCTAGAGAAGCAAGGACGATCTCATAAGCAACGTTCTCTTGTGGAAGCCAACACATGGGCATGCTAATGTGGGCCGGCCAGCAAGAACCTACATCGACCTACTACGTGAGGATGCTGGTTGCTGCACAGAAGAACTTCCAGGGATAATGAATGATAGGGAAGGTTGGCGAGAGATTTTCATGGATATCCGTGCTACTTGCGCGACATGATGATGATGATGATGATGATGATGATGATGATAGGACCACAATTGATTTATTTTATTTCAAACGATTGATATGAGAAAGAATCGCTTCCCAATTGTTGGAGTGCCTGAGGTGCTCACAAACACCATAAATGTTGAGACGAGAAGAAGAAAAAGAGATTAAATTTCATTGGTTTGTTGATATCATCATCTTTTCTAGTTGAAGTAACATCTACCCACAATAAAAATAAATAAATTTCAAGTTGATCTGATTCATACCAGAAATTGTTCGGACAATTGAATTGATCAAATAATTACTGGTATGTTAATGAATCTTCTTAAAAAAAATTATCGACGACATTGTTTTATCTGATTTTGTTTTCTCTTCAGTCTTGAATCCTTTAGATCGTCTGTTCTTTTCATTTTCTATATTTTCATTTCTCTCTTTCTACTTTCCTGCCGAAGGGCGTCGTCATATTAACACAGTTCTCACTTGCGCTATAATAACGATCATCTGACTCATATCAACATCATATCTGAAGATTCTTTTAAACAACTTTACTTTTGGCAATTTCTTTCCTGGCAGCGCCAAATTTCTAAGAAGTAATTAAGACGCTCATAAGAAATTCGTTGAAGAAAAGGTGTAGGTGGAAAGAAAGAAATAAAAAGAAAAAAAGAAGGGTTAGGCAGGCAGAAAGACAAACAGACAGACAGACAGAAAGATGGATAGATAGATGGAAAGTTATATTTTTAAATAAGGAAAAGGAAGTGCTTGACAGACAGACAGGCTGACAGCTGACAGACAGACAGATAGATAGATAGATAGATGGAAAGTTATATCTTTAAATAAGGAAAAGGAAGTGCTTGACAGGCTGACAGACAGACAGACAGACAGATAGATAGATAGATAGAAAGATAGATAGATGGAAAGTTATATTTTAAATAAGGAAAAGGAAGTGCTTGACAGGCTGACAGACAGACAGACAGACAGACAGATAGATAGATAGATAGATAGATAGATAGATGGAGAGTTATATTTTTAAATAAGGAAAAGGAAGTGCTCGACAGACAGACAGACGGATAGATAGATAGATAGATAGATGGAGAGTTATATTTTGAAATTGGTAAATTTCAAGAATTGAACCGAAATCTTTGTTACAAATCCAAGTTCATCGAGAATAAAGAGGACAAATCATAATTAGCAGTCACGTGATATATTTACAATTAGGTTCGTTACTTAAAAACAATTTACAACTTCCATTAATAAAAAGTAAATGAATCATTAAACACACAGACACACAGACACACAGTTATAAAAGAAAAACGATGCCTCAGTTTCCGATTGCCATTGGTTCGTGTTGGATCAAAACTTCCACCATTCCATTATTGATTGGTCTTTTATTATTCATCGCTGGATTTTCAACAACTTCATGGATCTCATTTGAATACGATCCCAATTATCTTGAGGTCGGACTTTGGAAAGTTAAAAAATGTCATTTTGATGTTTGCATTGTAACTACAAGTGGTTTCTCAAATGAAGGTAAGACCGCCATATTGCATTTACATATTTCACGGAACTTACCGAACATTTTTTAGTCGTTTTTATTTTTATACTTACTAGCAGATATATACATCCTCCGTAGGGTGCAAGTATTTGATGTAATAAAATATAATATCAAATTAGAAACACTAATGAAACTAAATAAGAATGCAGATAAAATCATTTGAAACAGAGGGGAGTATAATCGAAAAATAGAACAACTTGGAAACTAAATCTTCCATCATTTTCCATCACTCCCGTCTTTCATTGCTAATTTTTCCTAATTTAACTAAATAGTTAAATCAGGGAGTAATGAATAAAATTACAGTTATTTATTTTTGTTAATAGATTTCTTTTCAGATTTATCCCCGAGATTTTTGCTCATATTCATTAATATAAAACCAAACAATTAGAAATCAATAATACTAAGACATATTTATTAAAATCAATTTTTTAATATCAATATGCAAATTAGCCTTCTTGTTCACACTGTAAACTGCTATTTTGTTGTATATATAAATACAATTGCATGTTATTGAGATGTTGATAAGGCCAACAGTCTTAATAATGTAAAACAATTTTATCAATAATGGAAGTTTAAATAAAGATAAAATTATGGAGTATGTGACGTTAATAATCAAGGGAATTGTGACTTGAGTAGTGATATAGTTTCGGTTACAGACAGAAAAACACACAATCTCCATTATAATAATATTTATATTCATTTAGACAGTTCGCATAATTTGACTGGTCATCCGTTTCCTGACAATTAATGAAATTGGTCATGGATTGATTTCACTGTACTGCGTCTGTTTCTTATTTAAAAATGAAATCTACAAGAAATTATAAGTAAAAGTAAAATACGTCGACTGCACCTCTGTGGGGACACTTGTTGGCCGTAGGTGCAACACTTCACTTTGGCCGTTACTTAGGCGGTCAAAACGGCCCCCGTCCGATCAATCGGACGGTCACGTCAAGCCTTAGCACCAATATCATTGTCCCAACCCTATTGCTCTTATGGAAACCCCCTAAAATTTTATTATACATGTGCTAGAAGGCGGTGACTGATGGTCAGAGTGTCCTGGGTATGACCTTAAAATGCATCTAGTGGTGATGTTCCAATTCTGGAGCTCTGGTGAGTGTGGAGTACCTCTCCATTGCCATTACTCCCAGATCCACTCTGACCTGGAGTAGTAATATCTGTTAGAGTCCCATCTATGGGTTAAATACATAAAAAATAAGTATAAAAATTGAATACTTATCAAAGAAGGATTAAAACAAAAACGTATTCGGCTTAAAATAACCCAAGGTTTGGCGTGCCGTAAAATCCAATCAAGCTACCTGTACTGTATGCTGTTGTCTGTTTTAAAAATATTTACAAAAACGTATTCGGCATAAAATAATCCAAGGGTTGACGTGCCGTAAAATCCAATCAAGCTACCTGTACTGTATGCTGTTGTCTGTTTTAAAAATATTTACACAAACGTATTCGGCATAGAATAACCCAAGTGCCGTAAAATCCAATCAAGCAACCTGTACTGTATGCTGTTGTCTGTTTTAAAAATATTTAAGATACTCTTTTACAATCCTTCAATGATAGATAACGTATGAGTATTTAATATAATTACTATTGCTTAGTTTGTTTGTTTGTTTTTTTTCCTTTTCTTTACGAAAACTGTTTAAAAGATATTTATAAAAGACAAATCAATATTAATTATGTATTGCATAATTCATGTTTGGTGTTTTCCATTTTTTTACAAACCTTTTATCACTATTTTTAAAACGTTTTTAAAGTAAAATAAAATGAACTAAGAGTTATTTAATTTTTTATATTTAAATTTTACGATCACATTATATTCAAAAGAGAAAAAAAATTATTATTAATAATAATAATAATAATAATAATGATTGACAAGAAGAGGAAAACTTGTCATCTCGTGGATTTTTCCGTCCCGACCGATCACCGAGTAAAAGCGAAAGAAAGCGAAAAGATAAACAAATACTTGGACCTTGCTAGAGAACTAAAAAAACTATGGAACATGAAAGTGAATGCGGTGCTAATTATAATTGGTGCCCTTGGAACGATCCCCAAGGGTTTGGAAAAGAGTCTGGATGAACTGGAAATCAGAGGAAGAATCGAGACCATCAAGACTACAGCCTTATTGAGATCGACTAGAATACTCAGAAGAGTCCTGGAGACCTGAGGAGACTTGCTGTCACTCAGACTCCAGTGAAAGACCATCAGCTAATGTTGATGTGAAAACTCAAAAGGAGCAAATAATGATAATAATAATAAATTCTAATGAAAAATAACGATATTTCCTTATTTAAAAATCTAAAATCAGCCAACTCATTCACTAGCTTCTCAACTAAGAAGACTTTTAAAATTTACCTCGAATCAAATTGCAGTAGCAAAAAATGTAATTTATTTAGTTGACTGCACACGCTACTAAAAACAATATGTTGGAAGTCATAATTACTATTTTACTTACCAAATAACTACAGGCACAGAATCAAATCTATGGATCACAGTAAACTAATACATGTAGATTGTAGAACTGCACTCCCGCTCAAACATTCTCAATTTTAATAGATGCTAATTTCACCATCATAGAAAGAACTGAAAAAAGACACCAACATAAGGTCATTAGTTGAACGGTGGGAAAATAACTGGAAAAACAGTTTAAAATGTATAATCCATTTACACTTAATATGAAACTTAACTATCCAATCTGATAATAAAATGTGGGCATCACTAGCACTTATTCAAGCAAATACACCAGCCATTGGATACCCACATTTAACTTGAAACAAACCACTCCCAAACCTAATAAAAACTTGTTAGTCAGATGCTCTTACCACAGAGATATATGTATATATGCATAATTTATGCAGAAGATGGTTTACACTCAATAAATGGATTTGGCACTTCACTTCATATATATATATATATATATATATATATATATATATATATATATATATATATATATATATATATATTCATTTATATATACAAGGTGTATAAAAAAAGTATCGAGATTTTTTGTAATTTTTGACGCACCTTGTATTCTGAAAAAAAAAGTTCCATTCATTCATTTGTTTCAGAATACAAGGTGTGTCAAAAAAAGTACCATGTTTAAAGTTGTATTTACCAAAATATAAATGAAGAATGAATGGAACATTATTTTTTCAGAATACAAAGTGTGTCAAAAAGTACAAAAAATCTCGATACTTGCACAAACCTGTATTTTTTCCTTTAAAAAGCATTGAGAATTGGCTCTGATTCGTCTAGACGTCTAAACATTGTCACTATTATACAAAGTGTGTCAAAAAGTATCGAGATTTTTTGTACTTTTTGATGGGTATTCATTATTTTTTTTCAGAATACAAGGTGTGTCAAAAAGTTCCAAGTTTAAAGCTGTATTTACCAATATATAAATGAAGAATGAATGGAACGTTATTTTTTTTCCAAATACAAGGTGTGCCAAAAAGCATTTCCTTTAAAAAGCATTGAGAATTGGTTCTGCTTCGTCTAGACACTGTCTAGACATTATCACTACTAGCAAAAATATGCACACTCCGGTGCAAGTATTTAAGTTTTAATGTAATAAAATATATTAAATTAGAAACTAAATAACAATGCAGATAAAAAGATTTGAAACTGAAACTTACTCTTCCATCACTCCCGTCTTTCATTGCTAAATTCTCCTAATTCAACTATTTAGTTAAATTAGGAAGTAATGAATAATGTGACAGTTATTTCTTCTTGTTAATGGATTTCTTTTAAGATTTATCCCCGAGATTTTTTCTCATATACATTAAAATAAAACTAAACAATTAGAAATCAATAATACCAAGCACGTATTTATTTAAATCAATTGTTTAAATATCAATATGCAAATTACTCTTCCCATTCACACTGTAAACCGCTATTTTGTTGTATATATACATACAATTGCATGTTACCAATGTGTAGATATGGCTAACAGTATTAATAATGGAAAATATTTTTTATTGATAATTGAGCTTTGAATTAAAACAAAATCATCGTGTATATGACGTAAATAGCTAAGGGAATTGTGACTTGAGTAGTGGTTTAGTTTCGGTTACAGATATTCAAACACACAATCTCCATTATAATAAGATTATATAAGTTGCTTAACTGTGCACACATATTGTGATGGGATAAAAAAAAGTGTAAAAACTGAAGTTTTATTTTTTTTAAATTTAGAATTTAAATATTTAAAATTTTAGAATTAAGAAAAAATAAAAGCTTCAGTCTCGACACTTTTTAAAAATTATATTTCATTTCCTATGAGGTCTGTTCAAAATGTATCCAACTGTTTTGCATATATCGAGAATCGGTTGTGCGGCCTAAATGTAATTTGTCAACCAATAAGAGAAGAATACTCACTGTGCACATGCTTGACGACACTCTTTGTGTGGGTTTGGTTAGTCGACAGCGAGACGCCACTTAGTCCCACTTATTGACTGTCGAACATGCAGGTATTTTGGGGACAAAGATCGCATCACTTAAATCTGTAATAGATCTGTCGCCCCCTACAGATTTATCACCCCTTCCAACAGATATATGACACTCCTCTTACGGATCTGTCACCTCTCCTCCAGATTTGCTTTCATCCTAACGTAAAAGTTACCCAGTCCAGTTGGATATATTTTCAATAAATATTTTCATTTTTTGTATTAATCTATCTATCTATACATATATAAAGGGCAGTTCTGTGTATGTTTGTATATCAGGAGGAAATTACGAAAATAAAACAATTAACTACAAAGTAAATATATATATAGAGAGAGACATTCACTATCACCAGATCTTGCTTTTTGAGCAAAACTAATGAAGATTTGATTTATATTCATGAAGATAATTAAAAAGATGAAATTGAAATAGTAACAGCATGGATTTTTTTTCATTTAATATTTTAAATAGGAGACACTGATTTTTCTTTTCAGAGTGACTGTGGATTTTTTTTTACGCCCCACCAGACTAGATAAACGCAAGGTCTTTTTTTACATAAGGATTGAAATGGGATATCCTGCGATAATCTTTTCCTCCTCCCCTCTACACAGGCGACGCCAGATAGCCGATTCTAATTAAAAATAAACGATAATTTTTGTTTTCGACATTATCTACCATTTTTTATAATTTGTCAGCCAACTTATTTCTCAACAAACAATTGAACAACGTATCTTTGAGAATCTGTGTTACGCCTCAAAGATACGTGGTTCAAAGTTAACTGATCTGAAAAAATGTAAAAGTTTTTAAATGAAATAACTGGTGCATTATATCTTTTATTCATTAATATATCAACACTGAAAATTTCATTAAATTCGGTTAATTCCCTGATTTTTGGTAATTTTTTTCTTTAGTCGGGGTGACATACGATGGTGGAACTTAGGTCCGTTAAGTTCGATTTAACCAACCTTTTTAAATATTTCACAACTAACAATTGTTTTAAGAATCATTTGCCTTGACCGAGGAATTCAATTTTTGTTGTTCATTTTCAATTAAGACCTGTTTATCTAAAGGTGCTGAATATCTGCAGAATATGGTGGGTGATTGAAAACATTTCAATCAAATTTATGTGTCAAAGTCTTTCTAATAATATCTTTGCTGTGTTTACATAGATAGTCTACATCAATTCAAGGTAATTTGTTTTTGATTTTTAAATACTTCATGAGAGTTTAGATTTTTGATCCGGTAATTAATCTCAAATTAATTTCATTCGTTATCAGCTTATTATCATAAACAGATATTTACTTAATTTATTGAAACTAATTAGAAAAATGATTGGGTCGAAAATAGAGGAATTGTGTTAATCACTTTGTCGGTGTTAAAATGTCTAATGAAATAATTCATTTCTCTGAATGTTTGAGATGAGGCTTGATGATTAGTATTATCTGCGTTATTCGGACTATTGTCCTCCTCATCATTGTTATCTGTACAACGTTTCGGCCGATGTGACCTCCGGCCTTCTTCAGGTATTTCTTGTCGGACTCGGGAACCTTCTTTTCGGACTCGGGAACCTTCTTGTCGTAATCGGGAACCTTCTTGTCGTAATCGGGAGCCATCACGGAACTTTGAACCTAACCCTTTATTCAGTCCACGGGGTATCCTGTTCTCATTCCACTAACCATAGCTGGGATAGAGGCGTTAAGCTGTGTTAATTATTATTCTATGTTACTGCTGCTCTTGACTAAGATTGAACCTGCAATCTAGAGATAACTGTCACTTAGAACTGTCTTAACCTAACTCCTTTATCCACTAGGCCATGTGTCCAATTGTTCATAATTCATGTAGCGGCGACGGATGCTGGCGGCTACCGTAGAGCAGAATTAATGAATTTAAACAAATCCAAGATAAAAGCGTGATAAGGGTAACCCGCATCATAACGAAACGAGAAAGGTTTCAAAAAAAAAAAAATTAGTTTAAAAGAGTTATACTTACGGCGCTTTTAAACCTGGACCTATAGAAGTTTATTTTACTTTTTGAAAAAATATTTTTTTTCTTGCACTTCTTTTAGAATCGCCCTGTCGGTGGGGCGTTAGAATACACCGACTGCACCTCTGTAGAGGGGTTAGACTCCCCCAATGGGACTACCTGTTGACCGTGGCTGGTGACCCGTGATGCTTAAGGATTGAACCCTGGTGGCTGAGCAGTCCATGACATGTAACACTCCACTTTGGTTCTTACTTAGGCTAGACGGTCGGTCGGAGTGACCCCCTTCGATCAATCGGTTGGTCACGTCTTGCACCTATATGATTGTCCCAACCCTATTGCCCGGGTTTTATTGGCCTGTGTATGACGTTAAACTCATTGTGTGGTTCCAGTTCTGGAGGTCTGGGGGAAAATGGAGCACCCCTTCATCACCATTGCTCCCAGGTCCACTCTAACCCGGAATGGTAGTACCTGTTAGGGTCCCATTTATGGGTTAAATAGAAAAGCATGAGTTTATAAAAATTCAGTATCCATTAAGTATAAATTTATTTCAAAACTTTGTCGGCATTAAATGACCCACTGAGGTTGATATGCCGTAAAACAAAATAAACCAAACAAACTTTTTTAGAAGTGACTTTTTGGGGTAATCTGAACATTATCTACATAAATGAGAGTAATCTCCTCTTGTTTGTTTCACTTTGAGGAAGACACCTGTTTTGGTCGGCCATTTTCATTTTACCGTAACACTGAAAATACGAATTTGTTCAAATCAATACAACTGCATGTTTTAACACGAACATATCATAAAATGTGTTCTCAATAACAATTAAGTTCATTTCAAATAATGAGCTAGCACAAATAAGTGAAACAAACAAGGGGAGGTTACTCTTATTTATGTAGCTAATGTTCAGATTACCTTTTTTGTGCCTTAAATATATTTGAATCTATGACGAAATACAAATCTATTACGAAAATAAATAAATAAAACCAATGTGGAAATGAAATCAGGGTCGATCCAAAAGATTCTCACATCTGTTGGTTGAATTCATGTGTAGATGATAACACGTCTGTTTATATAAAAGTATGTAATGGTGTGGTGCAATGGTTAGAGTCGTAGGAAATGAACTCGTCGACCGAGTTCAAATCCTGGACGAGGATGTTTACATTTCACATAGCGCTAATACCCTTGGGAAAGGGATGAATCCAATTATTCTCCCTCCAGCTATGGGTAAATAGTAGGGCAGACTGGGCTCTTTAACCTTGGCTGGGTAACCAGACTAGGAGAAGGAAAACTCTGAAGTCAAAACTGTTAAACTCTGCTTAAGAAATTGACTTTGAGTCGCTTCCTCTTCGTGTGGAGGGTTGGGTATATATATATATATATATATATATATATATATATATATATATATAAGTAGCCGTAGTACCTGCACCTTGCTGCAACTTTTTTCTTCTTCAAGATATACAGGGTGTCCATACAGGTTGAAAATGTATCAACAAAGATGCCAGTCATTTTGAAGTGCAATAATAAAAAAAATACATCAACCTTTAAGAGTTGAATTCTTATATGATTTTTTTACGAAAAGATTTTATCATTTGTACAATGTAAGTCATTAAATGTTCAATTTTAAAACGGTTTCAAGACTTTGTGGACACCCTATATATTAAAAGAACAAAAAGAAAATAAAACAAGTAAAAAGAAAAAAAAAGAAAAAGAAATCAAACGAATCTGATTGATTTGAATTCCAGATGTTTGTATCTAAATAACATTTAATAGAATTTTGTTTGTGTTATATAAAAATGAAGACTGTTTGTCTGTATGTGTAGGTGTTTATGTTTTCGTTTTCATTATAATCGCCACAAAACAATTTGTTCTTAATTTCTTATTTCGTGTTTGTTTATTTGGCGTCAAATTACTCTCAAAACAATGTTCTGATTTGATAGTTATGAATCTCAGTTGATCCACCCGATCATATAGCATCGTTCAACACAAAATCTCGCAGATTACATTTCAATTCAATCCTTCACAGTGCATATATATATATATATATATATATATATATATATATATATATATATATATATATATGCTTTGAATTGTATTTTTACGCTTTTTAAAAAAGGGGCTGATATACCGAAGAGAGTGCTCTTCCAATATTTGATCCACCGAAGGTTTGTGATCTACTATTGATCTGCTATTCATGGCATGTGATCTATTAGGAAAAAAGAAGACAGGGTTAGGGTTAGGGTTAGTTTAATGGGAAAATAATGGGTAGTTAATGGGTAGATCACATATTGGAATGTAAACAATTCGGTAGATCATATATTGGATTAGAAACCATTCGGTAGATCACATATTGGAAAAACACCCCGAAGAGCATATTAACCCTTTTAAAAATTCTTTCGTTCATATTTGCACAACAAAATGAATGCAGACAAGGTTACATGTTCACACATCTTCAGCTTTTCATTATTACAACTTCAACAAGCTTATTTTGACACATCTTTAAAGTTAGAATCTATAAACAATAGGTACCACCAAAATAGGTCACATGAACAGTTTAGGCCATATTGAAAGAACGCACGTAAATATTTTTGAATTTTTTAAAAAAATCTTGCAAAAAAGAAATAACGAACATAAAGTGTTGTTACAAAGAAAAACAGTTAATTCAACGATCAAATTATCCGATTGGGGAAAAATTACTCACCGTTGTCTTGGAAAATATGTAAAACAGTCCATTTTTTACGGCACGGTCAGTTTCTTTATTGATATTTTTAGCTGAATTCTGTATTCATGGTTCTTTTACTAAAATAAAACAAACTCTGGCATTGAAACTTATAAAAATATTCTGATATAATTATTCAGACTCTTATCTTTATAGAAAAAAAGTAAAAATCTTTTTTGTCGGTTCATTTTTTCATATTTCATAAATCAAATAGGGGTAGACCTCATAAAAATAAATATTTCCCCTAATATATTTTAGGAAAAAAAACTATTTCAAACATAATTTCATCAAATGGTAAGTAATTATGGAAATTTTCGAGAAAATCGGACCATTAACTGATTTTTTATAGAATTAAAAAAAAGGCCTCTAATCATAACTTGTTTTTGGCTATGTTAAATTTTAATTGATTTAACGGTGCAAAAATGTAAACATTGTTTTTCGTTTGTAATTTTCATTATTTCCGTAAGCTGAAAATTTAAAAAAAAAATCATCAGAATTTTGTTTAATGTTTCTTCTTTCGAAAGGACAACACATTTCCAAGATAATATTAACCTTTATTCAAGTTTCATTGTGTTAAATATAGGGGGGGGGGGTTGGAGGTAAATCTTATGGGGAAAATTGGTGGTACCTAATGTTCACACTTCTTCAGCTCTTCATTATTACAACTTTAACAAGCTTATTTTGTCACATCTTTAAAGTTAGAATCTATAAACAATAATACGTCAGTTTTAACAAACTTGAAACAAAAATACGCGTTGATGTGATTACTATCCCAATACAATCAAAAGTGATTTTTTGAATGAAATTAGCTAAAACTAAACATTTAGTGCCATTTGAAAAAAAACAAAAAACAAAAAAAAACAAAACAGAATTAACTTTTTGGTCAATCCGGTGTATAAATATACACATGAATAGTCAAGCGTCCACGTGCAAGTATAAAAAAAAAAAAACGTAAATATTTCAGGCTGTCCATGTTGTCCAATGAAGCTGGTATTAGAAAAAAGTGAAAAAAAAAAGAAGGAAAAGGAACAGAATAAAAATAACGAGTAAGGAAGGTGGTTATAGTAAATGGAAATTTGGACAAAAAATATATAAAAAGAAAAAACGACGTAAAGAAAATTGTAACGATATGAAGAATTTCGATAAAATTGTAAGAATCTTTACAAAAAGTAGAAACCAAAATTTCAGGTAGAAAAAACAAAAAACAAAACAAAAGAAACTAACACCCCCCCCCCAATAAACAAAACAAATAAAAATAGACGACACCCCACCCTCTAAAAAAAAAAAGTCTGTGCAAAACAGCAATGTGTTTATTTAAAAAAGAATTGTTGAAAGTGATAAGAAAATCAAGAAAAATATTGATGCCAAAAATGATTGCAAAGGTAAAAAGAAGAATTGAATGAATTGGAAACTTTTGATAACAGAAAATGGGAAAGAATAAGACAAGAAAACCAGAGAATAGAAGAAGAAGAAGAAGAAGAAGAAGAAGAAGAAGAAGAAGAAGAAGAAGAAGAAGAGAAGAAGAAGAAGAAGAAGAAGAAGTTTGAGAGAAGAAGAAGAAGAAGAAGAAGAAGAAGGTTTGAGAGAAGAAGAAGAAGAAGAAGAAGAAGAAGAAGTTTGAGAGAAGAAGAAGAAGAAGAAGAAGGTTTGAGAGAAGAAGAAGAAGAAGAAGAAGAAGAAGAAGAAGAAGAAGGTTTGAGAGAAGAAGAAGAAGAAGAAGAAGAAGAAGTTTGAGGAAGAGAAGAAGAAGAAGAAGAAGAAGAAGGTTTGAGAGAAGAAGAAGAAGAAGAAGAGAAGTTTGAGAGAAGAAGAAGAAGAAGAAGAAGAAGAAGACTAGAGTAGGTAAAAGGTCGTAGGGGAGTGATTTTAAGTAATTGAAGAAAAGTAAGATAAATTGAATAGAAAATGTTGATGATCGATGAGATAGATAGATAGATAGATAGAGAGAGAGAAAGAGAGAGAGAGAGAGAGAGAGAGAGAGAGAGAGAGAGAGAGAGAGAGAGAGAGAGATGGGGGAGGGGCGATGGAAGGAGGATTTTGTGTGGACATAAGGGTGGATGGTCAGTGGAGCACAAATTATCTAACAGATCATTCACTAGGCACGTCACCCGGTCATTGTTAAATGACTTGATTACTAATTGTCGTTTGGTCTTTTTTTTTTTTTTTGGTGTGTCTTGTTGTTACTGTTGTTGCTGCTGCTGCTGCTGCTGCTGCTGCTTTTGTGGTTGAAGAGGAAGAAGAACTCTATGCAAAAGGAAAAGAAAACTTTCCTCAATGACTCAACACGATCTCTCTCTCTCTCTCTCTCTCTCTCTCTCTCTCTCTCTCTCTCTCTCTCTTCTCGTAATAAAAACAACGGTCTACAGGTAGAGTAATGAGAAAGAGAAGGGTTTATGGTTAGCAGTAGGAGGAGGAGAGAGAGAGAGAGAGAGAGAGAGAGAGAGAGAGAGAGAGAGAGGGGAGCGGTAGGGAGATGAGATAGGGTGAGGAGGCATTCAAATTACGGGGTATGAATGAATATCGCCTAAGTATAGGTGAGACGCTCCTTGGCCACGTGATGGTTTGACCCTTGATCAGTGTTTGGTCTCATTCTCTCAGCTCCGCAGAACTGTTCAGATCGCCGAAAAGTCAACAAGCAAACATGCCTATGAACTTCGCTAGCACCGCATCCAAATGGATGAAGATTGCTCTTGCAGCACAGTTCTTCGGAACTTTGATGTTTTTGGTTGGTTTCTCAACCTACGCTTGGTTCCAGGAACAGCAGAAAGGAACAACTGTCAACGTTGGTCTTTGGAGAACCAGAGTTTGCGATAGAAATGGTGGTTGCACGACCTTTGACTCTGTGAATAATCACGATCAAGGTAAGATTCATTTGATTCTACACTGTTTCACACATCTACGCGTAAAATAGATCGAATTAAAAAAGAAGATATTTGCATTCGATAGAAATGCGAGGGAAAAAAACCCTTAAGAAACAACTAACCAAAAATCATGTACATATAAATATAGAATGAACCCGATTTACTAACCTCTAAGCTGAAATTAACCCTAAATTGGTTGACATGCCGTTAAAATCAATCAATCTACCAAAAGGGAATTTACGCTGAATTTACACTTACTAATAAAGTCGTCGGGGTGAACTAAAGTCGGTATCAGCCAGACAGCGAGGGAGTCTATCCCCTTTTCACTAGCGCTAGACCAAGGAGATTATTTTTTTAGTATCTGAGGTGGAGCGCCACATCTACTATCAGCTCCTTACTTAACCGCACAGATCCCTGTGCTACTCATACGCTTAGTTTGTGAGGGCCGGTATTCGAACCCAGAACCTTGTAGTTCCTAGTCGGACGCTCTACCAACTGAGCTAGAAATGCAATGCTAGCGAATAGAGACTAAGACAACACTCGTAAAGTACACGAATTCAACTTCCATAACGTTAAGACCAGATTATAGACTCAAACAGTTAAAAATGTACCATTCTCCTATTTGACATGACTGAAGTTTATTAGATAAAACATTTAAAAAAAAAAAAAAATTCTAACAGAATTTATGTTTTATCATCCGGGTCATTTCCGAAACTTTTTTTTTTGTCCATATCGTTCGACACTAAAATATTTTGTTTGATATTGTTAACAGAATTTTTGTTACAAAACCAATTTATGCGTATAAACATCGGGATATATAATAAAGTAATTTGAGGATCAAGCCTTTTAGTACTTTTCCTTCAATTTTGCTTGCATTTCCCTACCTATTCATTGTTCAGATAATTATTTTATGGCAGCTGTACAATCAAAACCGCTATTTATTTTCATAATTTGTTATTAGGGACTAAGCAGTTAGGCGAGTTGCTTTGCTCTCTTTCTCTTTAATTATCACTCGTTTCCGCTGGACAGGCGTTAGTTTCTTGAGAAGAACAAATTCAGTTAATGTTTTTTTTATATAATTATTTTCCGATATTCTCTTTTGAGGATAAGTGTAACACAAGGTTAAACATTCTATTAAGACAGTTGTATTAAAGAATTATTAAAACAAATATAAGGACATCTCTCTTTCTCTCCCCCTCTCTCTCTGTTTCCATCTATATAATATATATATATATATAAATCTATCTATATTTTCTATTTATATCAAAACAATATATATTATATTAATTACAAATTGAACAAGGAAAGCAGGATATATATATATATATATATATATATATATATATATATATATATATATATATATATATAAGGTGTATAAAAAATATCGAGATTTTTTGTACTTTTTGACACACCTTATATTCTGAAAAAATAATGTCCCATTCCTTCTTTATTTCTATCTTGGTAATTACTGCTTTAAACTTGGTACTTTTTTGACACACCTTATATTCTGAAAAGAAATTAATGAATGGAACGTTATTTTTCAGAATACAAGGTGTGTCAAAAAGTACAAAAAGTCTCTATACTTTTTTGACACACTGTATATATATATATATATATATATATATATATATATATATGTATATGTATGTATATATATGTATATGTATGTATATATATGTATATGTATATATATGTATATATATATATATATGCATATATATGTA
>CM042167.1:51790233-51859320 GCA_023376005.1 Doryteuthis pealeii
TTCATTTCTATCTTGGTAAATACAGCTTCAATCTCGATATATCTTGTATGTTATGCTATTTGTGTTGCTAAAAAGGTATGGAATAAAATATATTCCGACTTATTACTCTGTTAATGAGGCAATTAAGTTTGTGACTAAAATTGTTCCTGAAACTAAAATTTTTATTAATAAATCATTATTAACATTATCATTAAATTATTATTATTGTCATTATGACAATCATAGTCAAGAACAACAACATAAGTGGTTTCAGTCTTGTTGAATAAGATCGTTGAGATTTTTTACACGCAAAAGAAGAAAGCACTTTTTAATTGTATTATTAGCAAATAAATTTATATAAAAATAAAAATAAATAATTATTTTATCCATAATGTATTAGTAAGTATTTAATATGCGTGTGCATTTAAATCATGGAAGTAGCATTTGGCTAAAATGATAAAAATCAACATAGAGAATATATATCGACTGTCTTCTTGTCGCTTCTAATAAGCAATTTACTCTTTAATAAATACCCGAGGATTTAGATAAATGATTAATATATTCAAATAAAATCATTGAAATCATTTATTTCATTCTACAATTTATTATATTTTGAATAACTTTTTTTTTTTTTAGATTTGAGAACCCAATTATAAACGTTGATAAATGTAGAGGATTGATTGATTCAATCGCGTTCTTTGTACGTTCATATTCACATTTTTTGTTGGAAGCGCGTGGTGTAATGGTTAAAGTAATTGGAAATGGACTCGTCGACCCGAGTTCAAATCCTGGACGTGGTAATTGCTTTAGCGCTAATACCCTTGGGAAATGTATGAAACCTACTTTCCCTCCAGCTATGGGTAAATAGTAGGACAGACTGGGCTCTTTAACCTTGGTTAGGCAACCGGTCTAGGAGAAGGAAAACTCTGAATTCAAACCTGTTGAACTCCACTTAAGAAATTGAACTTGTGTCACATCCTGCTCGTGCGGAGGGGTTGGTAAATATGTATTTACATTTTTTGTAGTTGTTTCTTAAGGTACACCGACACTAATAGTATTGGGGGTACTTACTACTCCAATAAATCCCCAAATGGGCTCCTTAGCCTTGGTCAGCAACCTATCTAAGACAAGGAAAAGTCTGATACAAAACCTCCGCTGCCTAGCGGCTTTATCTCATCCCAAGGAAAGGCTAGTGAGTAAACCCTGAATAAAAATCAGAATCCGGAATCCCTAAGATGGTGTGATGCTGATATCCAGTGCTAACCAGCAACTTCTGTGACACTACCGCTGCCAAACTGCATTGGTTCCTTGCGTTTCCTTTGGATCAGAGCGGCAGTGTGGAAAGATGGGATTTGCTGCTTGGGCAACAGCTCATCCTCAATATGAACCCACCCAGGCTACGTAGTTAAAAAAATGGACACTACGCCATTGTCTTTCGCAGACGAAAGGATGCCAACAAGTTGTTTCTGAAAAGTTTTTTTTTGCACACGGTCCTATCAAATACGAATAATTTTAAAACAGATATATTTGACCTATAGGTGGGACCCTAACATGTACTACTACTCCGAATCAGGTGGACTTGATAGTAATGGAAATGAATGGGTAGTCCACACTCCTCAGATTTCAAGAACTAGAGCCTCACCATCAGACCCAGTTTAGTGCCATACCCATGACACCCCTTTTGTGGTGGGTCTTACCCCTCTGCAGGGGATACAGGCAGTGTATTTTAAACCCCACCGACAATGTTTTTCTTTTATACAGTACATTAGTGTATAGAAGAGGAATAGTGTGACAGAGAGACTTTTGACGATTAAATCTATCTATCTATACATATATATAGGGCAGTTGTGTGTATATGTATGTCCGGAGGAAACTTTTAAACAATTAACGATAAAGTATATATACATATTAAATATCACCAGGGCTTGGTTTTTGAGCAAAAATAGTAGAGATTTGATTTATATTCATGAAAATAATTAAAAAATAAGATTTAAATGATAATAGCATGGATTTTTTTCTTCATATAATATTTTAGATAGTAGACATTAACATTTCTTTTCAGAGTAGCTGGATCAATGCAAGGTCTATTTTTTTTACATAGGGATTTAAATGGGACATCCCACGATGATTCAACTCACGATTCAGTAATAATGAATCTGCGGGACTAACTTAAAAAAATCCCCCTCTACCCAGGCGACGCCGGGTAGCCACTGATAGTTATTAATAGATAAGAGAACTTAAAGCATTTTTGATTCTTTAAACAAATTTTCCTCTTTATTTCTCGTAATTCTGCTTTTGATTTATCAATGAATGAATTTTATAATGCATCAGTTATTTTATTTCAAAACTTTCTGATTTAATTACCGTATTTGACGGCATATAGACGCACTCCTATTTCAGCAGGTCAGATTCAGGAAAAAAACGTTTTTAGTGTATTTAAGCATATATTGTTGAAAACAGTCTACCATACGCTCATGTTAACGTTGATTATAACAATACCAGCAATAAAATAAGGATGCATGGAGTTTAGGGTAGGTAAAAGTACTGAGCGTAAGCTGGGTTAGTGAGCATCATACAGAAGATTAGCCTAGGCCTACGGGAGGTCTCAAACTTCACCTACGATGTATAAGACGCAGGGCCATTTTTTTGAGCCAAAATTTTGAAAAAAAGTGCGTCCTATATTTCTGCTATGGTAAATTAATATATAAAATAAGAATATGAAACGCCTAATTCTAACTTTCAAGTACTTATGATTACTCTGAAAACTATTGGTTTAAAGATTTCAAAACTTAACAAGGAGGGGGTAATATCAATATAGTTTATCCCTATTGTAATGTACTGAGATCTCGACATAACGAGATTAAGGGAAATCTCGGTAAGGCGAGATCCCTAAAAAGGGACTATCATTACCAACATGGCGTGATGAACCAGACAGACCATATAATGTATGTTTCCGTAAATAAAACCTGTTGTTAACTGTTAACCCGGAGTTTGTTCACTACACCTATTTTCTAAGAATATCAAAGATTAAAATGAGAGAAGGTTGTTTAGACAACCATCAGTAAATTATTTACATGTTTAAGACGACCGGAAGTTGTAAGACGACCGGAAGTTGTACACGCCATAGCATCTTGTCAAACATTAGTCGAAATTTGGGACCAAGTAACCAATAAGCACCCCAGCTGTTTGCTAGATTCAAAAGGCCATGTTTTGCTTTTCACCGTCAACTTCCGGTTGTTTGTTAACAGACAATTTTTAGACCTTTTTTTATTTAGTTATTTTATGATGTTGCTGTTACTTCAGTAAACCTGTCCTTTTGAATCTAGCAAACAGCCGGGGTGCTTATTGGTTACTTGGTCCGAAATTTGCATTCGCATCACAATCGTTCTCCCTTTAGCATTTCACAATTAACGCATAAGACAGTGGAAAGGGGATGTGTTTGAAGGAGTTCAGCTTCTGGCTTTGAATGTATGGTTGCCCTTCTTAACTGGTTCCATACGTGGCGTTAGAGAGCTGAATCCAACTCTGATTTCGACAGGTGGGTCCGGTGGCTTCGGCCCTGGACCGTACAAGTTACCATCATTAATCCCAGGGGGCTATACACCCAGGCACCCCCCCCATTTAAAGGGATAGGGCTTGGTTTATTACCCAGTGCTTGGGGTGCCGCCATGAAAGGGAATGCCGACGAGATCAAAGCATTTTTGCACTTGCCGCCTATGAATTTAGGTTCGTGTGTGGTCCCACATTAATCGGGTCTTGTGCCTAACCCGTACAACGTGGGGTACGTGGTAAATACAACTAGAGAGCTGAATCAGTTCTATTTCCCTCATAGATGGCGGACTATTTTCCTCATAGATGGCGCACTAATCGTTGAAAGAGATGTATTCATTAGTGCAAAGTCTTGGCTAGAATTTGAACTCGGCTCACCATTTTCATTTTCTACGATAACCCTTATTATCAATGCATCTATAATCACACGAGAAAGAAAATCTTACTGACATGTTAGAAAATTGTCCTAATTTTTACGATTGCTAGTCAAATCCTGATTCTTTAAATCATCCAATGATGATAACGTTAATAAAAAAATTTAACGACATTATTTATGATAATTCTTATTGGAGATAAGTGACAGCAAGTCTCTTCAATATTCTAAGATTCTTCTCAGTATTCTGATTTTAGATTATTTCAAATCATCTTTGTATTTCCAATTCTGCCAATAATTACCAAAAACTCATCGTGACGGTTCCACGGACTCCAATAATGATCGAGACAATTTTCACATTCAAATTTTACAATTTTTTTCCAGCTTTCTCGTAATGTCTATATATCTCATTAGCTTTTTCACTTACTTTCAATTGTATTTTTGGGGTCTGCCGGAATATCGACGTTCACTATCTGACAATCTTTTTATTTATCTGGCTTCAATTGGGGAATACATTTGAATTTCAAAATATTGCTGAGTTTTTATACATGAAGCAACTGATGGTTTATAAAGGTTATCAAGTGACAACAAGTCTCATCAATACTCCAATGTTCGGTATTATTCCAGAAGTTCAACAGTTATTATTATTATTATTATTATTATTATTATGTGAGTTTTCACACCTGCCGTAGCCGGTGGTTCACTGGAGGCTGAGTGACAGCAAGTCTCCTCATGTCTCCAGGACTCTGAGTATTCTAGCTGATCTTAACAGAGCTGTAGTTAGGACGGTCTCGATTCTTCCTCTGATTTCTAATTCACCCAAATTCTTTTCCAGAGTTTTGGGACTATTATTATTATTATTATTATTATTATTATTATTATTATTATTATTATTATTATTATTATTATTATTATTATTGTTGTTGTTGTTGTTGTTGTTTAATTCTTTCGTTTTTCTTTTTTTCTTTCCTGTTTATTTATTGATTATTGCAAAAATTCAGTATATATATATATATATATATATATAGCTTTGATAAAAATGCTATCTATCTATCTATCTATCTATCTATCTATCTTGTGTCACTGGATGAAGAGTTTATTCGGCCCAAGTATACGATTAGATATGAGTTAATCTATCGATAAACCAGAATCTGTTTTAAATATGATCAGGTTTTAAGCATGATACATCAGAGAGTCAGCTGAAAAATTTACTGAAATTACTCTCGTGGAATGTGACTAAATGAGGTTCATTTTTTAACACAGCCCCCACCTTCTTCCATCGGTGTTGCAGTATTTGGATTCCATTGGTAAAAAAAATTCGGTTATTTCATATAACTCCAACATAAAAAGGGGAACCACTCTGATTGACTGATAAATTATTTATTTATTTTCCCATTAAACTAACCATAAACCATAACCCTAAACCATAGCGCTAACCTAACCCTAACCCCGTCTTCTTTTTTCCTAGTAGATAAATAAATAAATAAATAAATAGTCAATCAGAGTGGTTCCCCTTTTTAGGTTGGAATTATATGAAATAACAAAAAAATCATCAACAGTAGATATGACGTCATCATATGAACTTTTTAGCCTATGAACTTTTCAGCCGATCCTCGTACATACGTACGTTCGTACCTTGCCACATATCAATCAGTCTATCTATCTAGCTTGTTATCTATATTTTGAGTTGATGTAGATTTAGGGCGTGTCAAACAAATAACATACCTATAATAAAAGGATAAAGAAATTTGTTATCACCGTGAAAAAAAAAATATTACCAAAAAGGAATAAGATATTTGTTTAAGTAGATCATTTTTGGAAGTGACCGAATTTTGGGAGCCTTATATATGTGTATATATCATCAAGATAATCAGCAGATGTTACTGTAAAATAAATACAATATATCCAAAACCATGAAGACATCTGGATTTCAACAGTCTGGAAGTCTTGAACACTACCATTCTGATATTGAGCCCATTCGTACTAAAAACAATTTGTATTTTCCTTTGCTTATCCCCCCCTTTTTCATCCCCCCACCCAACATCTTACTGGCCAGATTGCTTTTCCTTATTTGCATGTTGTTATTTTTGCTTCCTTCCCTATGAACAGAGGACAAAAAATACAACCTACATGTGTCACCGGCTGCACAATCCGCTTTCGATAAACGAGACAGACCAGGTAACATTTTCATCTTCAACGGCACTTTATTAAAAAAGAAAGAAAGAAAAGAATTCATGCTTTTTAGTCTGCTTTGCACAGTCCGTTGCATTTAATAAAAATCATTTACAAGGGGAATCTCATTGTGGTGTAAATTAAGAACCTAATGTTATATAATAACCTGGTGCCTGAGGCGCCCCTCAAAAGAAATGTCGTGGGGACCACATATCTTTTCCACTGGCCATTGCATAAGCTTCGGTTTGTGCGTGGCTCCACGTAAAAAAAAAAGAATTTATGTTAATTCGACCTGGTGTGGAACACTGACGCTTAGAACCTTTATTTTACTATCACAACATCTCTCCCCTCCTCTAAAACAGAAGAAGTGAAGAAATGCGATTTTTTGTGGAGTTCAAATATCTCTATGCTAATCTTAGTATTTCAGGATTTCATGGGGTATAATTGATTCAACAGGCTAATGGTTGCGTTCAAGACAGGAGCTGCGATTGCTAACCACGTCTTTGATTTCTTGTTATATACTGGACCCGTCTTATATTCATAAAAATATAAGATTATATCTTTATTTCCTCGGTTGTGTGCAGACTGAGAGTCGTTAGCCGGGTTACACATACAAGAAGCCTTCGGAAGTTTTCTGCAAGCGACCTCGAACCTGATCTCGGTCTGCCTAAGTCGATTTACACGGGCCTTTTTAATTTTTAAAAATTATTGTCCAACTTTCTTGCCTCTTTGATCGTGATACCTATGCGATAGTTTTTCTATAGACACACCTCCTTGTCCACGCATCCTGTTTTCATTGGTTATGGGCTACGCCTAAGATTTTCTGTGCCTACACGGTGTCAAATGTACACCTGCATCTCTAGGCGCAAAAGTCTGTTCACTGCCATATCCTGTTTTTGTTTCCAGGCCTACACTAGACACCCACGCACTTCCTGCGTGCAGACCGGGCTCCAGGTGCAAACCGATTGACCAGCAATATATTACACTAATCTCGCACAAACATTACTACTGAATGAATAGAAATTACCCACATTTGTGACGGTGTACTAAATCTAAGCCAACCTACTATTTACCCATAGTTTGAGGGATAATAGTTGGAGGCAGACTTTTCCCAATGATATTAGCGCTATGTGAAAATACAAACAGTCTCGTTCAAGATTTGAACTCGTCTCGCCGTGTCATTTTCTACGATGGTAACCATTACACTGCGCACCGCCATATTTATATAGTATTGTCAATTAAAACAGCATATGTTTTTATTTTCACACTTGATCGATTGATTGATTTAACGGCATGTCAACCCATCTAGGGTTATTTTATACCTAGAAGCTAGCGTTCATTGTGTGTTCATATTTACATTTTTGTGTAGTAGTTTCTTCAGTGTTTTTTTTTTGCACATAGTCTCATAGAATACGAATATTTTTTTATTACGTTTTTATGGGCCATCCTTTAGGCTTCAAGCAAGAGTGCTTGTCCAGTGGAAATCCTTTTTGGTTGTTCCTTGGTGCTCCTTGGTATTGCAAGTCCTTCGTCGATGATTGCAAATGGACGCCTCTCCGTATCAGTGATTAAGTAGTCAACCAGCCACGCATTCGGGCTATTGATTGGCTGAAGTTTAAACCACGTGACCTCGCATAGTCTATAAATTTAAGTAGTGTATTGTAGCACACCTTATATACAAAAATAATCCAGATCATTTGAAAAATAAACAGATCTATTTGACCCATAGATGGGACCCTAACAGATACTACCAATCGGGATCAGAGTGGACTTGGGTATAATAGCATTGAAGGGGTACTCCACACTACCCAGATTTCTCAAAACTGGAGCCTCACCATCTAATGCAGTTTAGTGTCATACCAAGGACACGCCCTTTTTGGAATAGGTGGGTGGGTTCCCTATTGAAGCGTAAACAGTCAGCGTATACTAAGCCCCATTGCCAGGCAAGAGATCTTTTCGAAAATTTGTTACTTATCGTGTAGTGGCTAACGTGCTGGACTGCAGCATCGTAATAAGCAAGTTCGAATTCCAGTTGCGCTATTACGTTCACTTTCGGACTAATACCCGTGCAAAAGGTATGAACTCCCTCATCATCACCACTGTGGATTAAATAGTACATGTAGATCTTCTACAAGGATGGCTTTGGTATTAAATGACACACGAACGTTGATAATGCTGTATACCCACTCAATATCTCGGGTATATATATATATATATATATATATAGAGAGAGAGAGAGAGAGAGAGAGAGAGAGAGAGAGAGAGAGAGAGAGAGAGAGAGAATAATGGGGATGAGACGATAGATGAGGGCTCTTAGTTGTTAACTCTGCTTACTGCTTTTAACTCGGGCTGATCCTTTGGGTTCTTCTTGTTGATTTCTCGGGCTGGTTTCTTAACAAACAAGAATTGGTTGTTTTCTTCTAAAGCTTTATTTCAACAACCCAGCCCATGATTCCGCCGCGGGAGAAGTGACATCAAAGCTAGCGACTTTCAAGTCGGCTCGCTCTGAAATCTCTGGTCGCATCTGATTAACTATCTCACGCTTAATCGCGCGTTTTTCAATGGGTTAAGTAAAAAGTTTATAACCTGTCAATAACTGTCGGGTAACTTTCAACTGGACACCGTGATTCAGGATCTAACGAACTTTATTCAAATATTCTTACTACAGGTACATACATAAATCATAAGCTGCTTATCAATCATGTAACAATAAAACCATTCTTTAATTAACTTCTTGTATATATTTTGATCATCGTCATAAAATAGCCTAATAAATGGCATATTAATTATAAGATATGAATGACCGATTCTAATGGCGTACAGATAGACTTCCGTTTCTTACACGTAAACAAAAAAAAAGACAATGACATTCTGTCTAGATGGAATACAATAAAACAGACAATTAAAAAAAATCATCCGCCTTGAATTGTACGAACAATTGGAATTCTGTTCATATTGTACTTTTATTTATTTAGACAGCTAGAGATATAATTATGTGAAGAAAAAGTGGAAGTGAATCCGACAGTATGCAATATTATGAAAAAATTGAAAAACAAAGTTCACAAACGAGTATTGTTTATTTCGCCTACGCTGCAGTGTTTCGATCTATTTCAATAGATCTTCATCAGGGCTTTCGTTAGTTTGAAGAAAAAATAAATGTATCACAGAAAATAAGAAATCTGCGAGACTCTTTTGTTTTATGGTCGGTCAGTCTGATATGATTATATCAGTCAGATATAAATATATCCGGCTATATATATATATATATATATATATGTTGTCGAGTGGGGTCCTGAGGAGATCATTTTTTGATTGAAACCATGGTAGACCCTTTATTTTCCATCTAACAATAATATTAATAGTATTATATATATATATATATATATATATATATATATATATATATATACGTTTTAAAAGCGAATGTTATAAAATATTCCGACTGCAGTTTCTTGCCGTACAAATCTTCAGGGAATTTTATTGCTTTTTCCAGCCATCTACCTTTATTTATATCCGGGTTGTACCCATTCCTAAGTACGTGGGTGTGCTACCTACCCTACGTAATTCCTGTACCACCAGGTATATATATATATATATATATATATATATATATATATATATATATATATATATATATATATAAGAATTGCTTTCCGGACCAGTTTCTGAGATAATAATATATAGTTGGGCCAATCACAGTTATCGGGTGAAGATCAATCGAATCACATTTTATTTCCCTTCCCATCATACATTGTTTATAGATCGAAGGTTGTTAGAAATAAATTACTCATCAGAAAACAAAAAACAAACAAACAAACAAAAAAAAAAACAAAACAAAAAATTACAGAAATAAATAATTTATTTTATCTATTTAAAATCATTACGTTGGTTGTTCGGTTTACGGCATATCAACCCTTTCAGGTCATTTAATGCCGAATCAAGTCATTTTGATATGTATTTACTTACACTATTTCCTGTTGATGATCACCCATCTAAGTGCTGAACAAGCTCTTCGCTGCTTAACTTCGGTGATCTAGCGTGAACCGGTGCTTTCAACGTGACTTGACCGTAAGCAAATTTTGAAAAAAACAGTTTAAGTGAATTAAAGCCGTAAATCTCAAAACACATAATACATAATACAATTTTTTGTATGAAAAACATATTATTTTATAGATATGAAAGAAAAGAATAGTTACAGTGTAGCAATATTCACCGGAAGTTAACTAGACAAGATTAGATATATATATACATATAAAAATTCAAACCCATTCTCAACAGATATTACAAATTATCTTCTCTAATAACTTATAGAATAATTATATTAACTTGATGCTTCAAAGGAGTCTACTTATAGACGAGAAAACTTTCTATCAGGGACCCCACTCTCAAAAAGTGTTTTAATACTTTTGAGAGGGGTCCCTTGGAAAGGATTTTTCATTTATCCCCATCATTTCATTCATTTTTATTTCATCCATTTATTCATTTTACCATCAATTTTTAACTAAAGAAAAGAATATATTTAAAATTCATAAAATATATTATATTCTATATATATATTATTATATTATATTATATTATATTATGTAAAATATATTATATTTTATAATATATATATATATTATATTTTTCTATTTATAGATATGAAAGAAAATATTTATTACATAATACAATTTTTTGTATGAAGAACACATCATTATGTTATAGATAGAGATTTTATTTGAACTTTTTGAAATGTTTTTTAAAACTTATATGGAACAAGGGAAATTGAAAAACGATTAATTCTTAAACGCAAACGCTTGACTGTTATTTGAATTTTTCCTATTTGGTGTCTTATTACAAGAATATTTCATTTTAATGTTTATTCTTTATTCATGCGTGGGCTGTAGTTGGGTGCAACCTTTTTTTTAATTCGGCAATTTGTATAATACTATGCTCTTCTTGTCGGGCGTGTTAAACGTTGGCTTACTTTACCATCTCTTTGTTGGAATGGCTGAGATGATGACGTGTCAACTCTTCGTTACGTCTTGTACTCATTTCCAAATGAAAAGATAATGTGTCCACGGTGCTTAACGGCTCTTAATTCTAATGGAGTAAATGAAGAGTGGATAAAGGAATATTCAATATACAAAATACATATATAACGGTTATACATCGGAGAAGGCTGGAATCCTGATTGCTGGGCAGCTGTTCTGTTGTTGTCAGTTCTATGATGTCATGGAGTCTGGACGCCAACTTTGGGGCCGAGGGTTATCTTGCATTGTGCCATTTGCAGTTTTTGGTAATAACACAAGGCCGCTTTTTTAAATCATGAGTATTTTATTTTCCCCAAATTACAACTGCTGTGAACAAGAAATTTCTCCGTTTACGCATTCTCCCAGACTCAATTTACACTCTGACCTCTCACCCTCCTTTCTCACCTACGCCACGTACCATTCGCTCGCCCAATCAAACATATATCCATGCCAAATCATCACTTAAACTTTTCCGTTCTAATCCACACATAAGGCCATCCGCGTAACGCCCATTACGTAAAATTTGCTTTGCCATACTTGCTAAAGCAAAACCTAACTGAATTACTGAGAATTTGGTGAAATTAATTGCTGAAACGAAGCGTAAACTCAACAGAATATTATTTGGAATTTGAGATTATAATTACAGCTATGACGACTGTATACTGTGATATAGCAAGTGAACTTTTTGACTTTTTAAACGGTCAAGTAGGAGGGTGACGAGGGACAAATAATGCATATATTGCGGAGTTAGGAATATACTTGTAAAATTCGTTCGGTCTTATTCGTAAAGAGAGTAGGTAGAATTCGGTCATTCGTCAGCTAAGTGATAGGGGTAAGGGAATGAACGAAGGAAGAAGAGGAAAGGATGCGAGAAGAACACAGTCCCGATAATACAAATAAAAGTTGAAAATAAATCTCTGAAACAATAGCCAAACTGAATTCTATTATCCAATATCAACAAGACTCTATGGGGAAATGAATAAGACTTTAAACTGCAAAGAAAATTTCTTTATGTGTAAATGTATGTTAGTGAGAATGTCCTTGCAAAGGAAAAGTCATTGATAGAAGCAAAGTCTTGTGTGTGAGCACATAGTATGTTTTTTTTTCTGGCGAGAATTTTCCTTTTTTTAGTTCTGTGGTGTGGTCTGTCCCCAAGTTAATGTGTCTGTCAGTGTTCTTGTGTGTGACAGTCAACTACAGATGTCGACTACATTGCTACGATGGTGTACTTTGAATATATTTGTCATTAGGCTAGATGCTCACTACTATGTCTGCCGTGGTTTCCGTGTCTGTCGTTGTCTACTGTATATATTTGGTCTATTCTGTGAAAAAATTCGTTACCTATTTTTGTAGCAATCCTGTCAAAATTCCAGACTGTTGGTCTATAAGTGCCATTGATTTGAGCATGAAGTTTTTGGGATCACGTGGGTTATATATCCGCATGTGTTTGATTTTCGTTCCAAAAAAATGATATCTGTGTCTGGGATTACTGTTCTATTTTTAGATTTATTTTCATTTATCTTATTTTTTAATTTTTTTAACAGACGCGACACAGAAATGTGATTCTTATTTTAGTTTTGTGGTTAAAATTACACGTTATTTAACTGGTTAGACTGGTCACAATTATACATGGATACATTATTTCCCCTCTAACCATTAGAATTTAAATTGGTCTCACATCAGGTCATTAGAACTCACAGGATTCTATGTAAAGTGACTAAAATAGACGAGTAAACATTGTGTATTTTGAACCTCCCAGCAATTAAGACACCTATCGACAGACTGTGCCCACTTCGTCAATTAGCCTTTTTGCGAGATGACAAATTTGTAAACTTTTTCGTATTCGCTTAAGATTGTAATTTCTTGTTTTATTAAATAACTTGTTCTTAATAATATTGCAGGTCAGTTTTATTAAACAAGTTGGTCAAAACTTTCTTTCGTTCATTCTAATGATTAATGTAATAATTATCTAAATATTACTAAAATGCTTTATATATATATATATATATATATATATATGGAAGTACGATGAGGGAATTAATCCGACAGTATCTGGATAATTTTTTTTAAAGAAAACAAACACAGGATGTCATGAACAATGAAACTCTTTATGTCGATTTAAATTAAAACCTTCACACATTCAACATACACTGAACATCTTTCATCTTTTACTCATACAAATATTCAATGTCCTGAAGAAGGTTTTAATTAAAAAAAAAACGAAATACTTAAGTAACGACATAAAGAGTTTCCATTGTTCATGACATTCTGTGTTTGTTTTCTTTAAAAAAATTCTTCATATATATATATATATATATATATATATATGTATATAAAATTCCAAATTAAGAAAAATGCTAGGAGGATACGATTTTGAAAAATAACAAAATAATTTTTACGTTTCCAGTAGAATTTTCCCTATCACAAATTAAACCTATCAACAATTAACTATGTGCATATTTTTACTTTATTTCCTCAGAAATAAGTTCAAGGTGGACACTTGGGATAACAGATTCAAATTGTAATACATCTATGATAAATATTTATCAATATATATAATTAATTCTTAAAATTTCATGTCCTCTAAAAATTACTGTCAATTTAGTATTATTGATTAAGGAAAATAACTTATTACCTATATATATATATATATATATATATATATATATATATATATATAGTATATATGTGTGTGTGTGTGTGTGTGTAAGATAAGCCAAATGACAGGTAAGTAAGGGATGATTCTATTTGAGACCATCGAAATCTCACTGTACAACCATACTGTATGCTCTTGTAGGTGAAAACATATATATTCATACAAGGACTTTTATAAATCCCTAAGAGAGCTCAATGGATAATAACCAATAAATCAATTATATACAGAGAAATATTTAAATTTCAAAGAAAGAAAAACTTAACAAACCGTCATCTGTTATAATATCTATTTCGACCAGAAACTCAAAATGAGTCTCTGTCTGAAGAGGCTAGGCTCAATTTGAGTTTCTGGTCGAAATAAATATTATAACAGATGACGGTTTGTTAGGTTTTTCTCTCTTTGAAAGTTATATATATATATATATATATATGCTCGAGGAGTGTGTGTATAATCATAACCTATCAAAAACGTCATGTCATAGCGAGATTTTTATTATAGCAATACTTTTAAAATGTTCTAATTTTGTGAATGAATCAATTTTCCCGTCAATTTGCTGCTGAATAATATCAGGGGCGCTGGTGGGGTAGGTGACACTGAACATCACTTTTAATTATTTCTAATCTTCCAAATTCCCGTTATAACGAAGATAATTACGAAATCCTATTTAGAACCCTTAAATTATTCCTGAATTGAAACATTAATATTCCGACGGACCCCCGTTACAACCAAGGGAACCCTACCGAATCACTGATCGTCTAGTAATAAATGCAAACAAACAAACAAACAAACAAACAAACAGACAGACAGACAGACAGACAACAACAACAACAACAACAACCAATTTTATTGATGGGAGTAAACTGAATAATTAAGATTATTATTTGTCAGAATCTTTGAGATGAGGCTTGATAATTAGTTTTATTTGGATTATTCGGACTATTGTCCTCGTCTTTATCGTTATTTGTACAACGCTTCGGTCGATGTGCTCTCCAGTCTTCTTTATGTATTAGTTATATTTTTTAGCTTCGATTACATTTGAATCCGATTAATATTGGTACATTTTTTGGCTTTTCTAAATCACTTCCCACTGACTTTATCGCTACTCCACTTCTCTCTTGCTTAGCTTTAGTCATTCTTTTTCAACGACAATATAAGTATTTATCACAGAAGCGAAACATTGATGATTAAAAAACTACATTTTTAATGCATGAGTATTTAATGATCATTGAGAATATAATGTAAATAACTAAGGGACTTGTGACGTAGTTTTAGTTACAGACACTTTATCTCCATTATATTAAGATTTTAGAAATTTTATTAAAAATGCCCCCCCCCCGCGCCTCTGATGCGTGGTTTAATTGTATCCTGTTTTTGTTTTTTGACAACAGCAGATATTCTTACAACTTTCTTGAGATTGATGTTGTTCTAGCTTTTTTTCCGCCTCTTCATCACAAACTGGAGTCAAATTTGCTTGTCGAATTAAGTGGGGAACCAGTCCATGCCCATGAAAGGGAACCACAAGAAGATTATGCATCCACCCACACCGTTTTTGACTCACCCCTCCATCCGCGCTGCCAGCGTTTCCCTTGTGCTTGACGTAGTTTTTGTAGACCCTCCTAAACCCATTTCCTCCCTCTCTCTCTCTTCCCCTCACTCTCAGTCCCTCTCTGTCTCTGTCTCTGTCTCTGTCTGTCTTTCTCTGTCTCTGTCTCTCTCTCTTTCTCTGTCTGTCTCCCCCCTCTCTCTCTTGTCGCATCATTATCTTTCCGCCTTCTCTGCTCCTTTCTCATATTACTCCTGCATCAATCTTGCAAGTTAATTCCAATTTTACTTCGTTTATCTAACCTAATTTCTACATCTTTCTCATCTATTACACACACACACACACACACACACACACACACACACACACACACACACACACACACTAAAAACAATCTGATATATTCCAAAACGTATCCCATTGAGATACAACCCACAATTCTTGTGCACATCCAGATACAAGGAAAACATGCGTGTTTTTTTTTGTTCTTTTTTATTTTTTATTCTTGACGAAACCTACTCAATTTCAAGAAATGTTTATTCATCAGAAATAAATAAAAAGCGTACCTGTGATACTATCTATGTAAACATATAATATTAATTTATACTCTATTAGCTGAAATACCAAACACACACACACACACACACACACACACACACACACACACACACATATATATATATATATATATATATATATATATATATATATATAGTGTGTGTGTGTGTGTGTTTGGTATTTCAGCTAATA
This sequence comes from Doryteuthis pealeii, assembly GCA_023376005.1. Lineage (NCBI taxonomy): Eukaryota > Metazoa > Mollusca > Cephalopoda > Myopsida > Loliginidae > Doryteuthis > Doryteuthis pealeii. Next base: position 51,806,268 of record CM042167.1, read on the forward strand.
GAGTATAAATTAATATTATATGTTTACATATATATATATATATATATATATATATATATATATATATATATATATATATATATATGGGAGAATATGTGCTTAATTGCCTAATTCATTGATTATCAACTAATTAATTTTCAAATTAGGTATGACTTCAATTAAGCACATATTCTCCCAAAAATTGTCGGCTATCGCGATCTCAAACAAACTGTTTGTGTACTCTCATATATATATATATATATATATATATATATATATATATATATATATATATATATATATATATATATGTGTGTGTGTGTGTGTTGTGTGTGTGTGTAGGTGCGTAGTGTAATGATTAGTCAAAGGAAATGGAATCGTCGACCCGAGTTCAATTCCTGGACGAAGCTATTTTCATTTCACATAGCTCTAAACCTTGGGAAAGGAATGAATTCAACTACTCTCCCCCCAGCTCTGGGAAAATAGGAGGGTGGAATGATCTCTTTAACCATGGCTAGGTAACTAGTCTTGGAGAAGAAAACTGAATTCAAGCCATTTAAACTCCGCTTAAGATCTTGCGTCATATCCTGCTCGTGCAGAGGGTTGTTAAATATATATATCATGGTTTCATTCATGATTTGACCTCATTCTCTTTTCTGACTTAAATATTAGTTGGTTATAATGAGAGCAAAATCAATAATGTGTAAGCGATTTATTAATCAAAGCATTTTTGTTTTTTATCCGGAAAAAAGTCTTAAGCAATGAATAGTATTAATTAATTGTTTTACTTCTCTAGCTTAAAAAATACCGATAAACCTAATGCAAAATTTGTTCAAAACTGCACGCAGGATCGTTGTACAGTTCCCATCTTGCCGTTTTCCCCAAGCGTTTCGTTAGTCCAAGCACTAACACGGCTACAGCTTGGAAGAACAAAAACTCATGAAAAAGAATTTATTTTGTGAAGCAGGTAGCTTATCCTTTTTCGATAAATATATCTTAATTTTGATGAAAAATTAATTACCATATTTGACGGCATATAAGATGCACGGGCATATAAGATGCACCCCCATTTCAGTAGGTCAGATTCAGGAAAAAAAAAACGTTTTTAGTGTATTTAAGCATATATTGTTGAAAACAGTCTACCATACACTCCTGTTAACCTTGATTATAACAATACCAGCAATAAAATAAGGATGCATGGAGATTAGGGTAGGTAAAAGTACTGAGTGTAAGTTGGGTTAGTGAGCATCATAGAGAAGATTGGCCTAGACCTACAGGAGGTCTCAAACTTCACCTACGATGTATAAAACGCAGGGCAATTGTTTGAGCCAAAATTTTGGAAAAAAGTGCGTCCTATATGCTGTCAAATACGGTATCTGTTTGGAGGATAGTTCGATTTAGAATGAGGCTAATGCTGCCGGTTCGTGAGAAGGTTAAGTTTAATAACAACACTGTCACAGTCGAGAATACTTATAAAATCTATTAACTCTTTTTAATAACTTAAAACAAAAGGAATCATGTTACCAAAAATTAATATTCAAATAAAAAGAAAACATTCATTTGCATCTTTCATCTTTTTTTCTAATAAATCGTCTTCTTTTTCCTTTTTCTTGTGTTGAATAAATTCATCTTAAAGAAAAATATACAAATTAACTAATCCTGAGATGAAAAAAAAATCACTGCCTTTGTCAAGATAACAGGCAATTCAGAAACACGTTTTGATGACACAATTTTATGTAGAACCCGAATCCGTGCAAACAGCCAGACAGAAAGAGCAGCTTTATATATAGAGACAGGGGCGTGTCATGTGATATTTACTTGTAGCGAGTGGAAATCGCAATTTTTACATATTTAAGAAGTGACTCTTTGTCTAAATTTACTTTTCTTAAAAGGTGCAACATGTTGACGAGTGTCTTTGACGTGACAGCAAGAAAAAATAAATTTCTAAAAAAATCTGCCTTAGATTTCTCAACTCACAGGTTTATGTGTTCTTCTTATGTGTTTTCTAATTTCGCCATCAGCCTTTATGGAAGCGCGTGGTGTAATGGTTAAAGTCATGGGAAATGGACTCGTCGCCCCGAGTTAACGCTAATACCCTTGGGAAAGCTATGAATTCTACTCTCCCTCCAGCTATGGGTAAATAGTAGAGCAAACTGGGCTCTTTAACCTTGGTTAGGCAACCGGTCTTTTTTGTTCAAAAATCAAGATCTGGTGATAGTGAATGTGTTTGCATATTTACATGTCATTAATAGTTTTATTTTCATAGTTTCCTCCGGACATACGTACATACAAACTGCCCTTTATATATGTATAGATAGGTTAAAAAATAACATTGTTTCCCTTTATTAATGATATGATAAATTCACTGTTTCGAGTCTTCAAATTCTTCGTTTTTTCCCTCAAAATATTAAATTCAAATCGATTTAACAGCGTCTATTGTTATTCCGACTTTTCGTGAAATGTGTCCATCAAGAGAACATAAATAAAATAACAGCTAAATAAATACAAATATTCAAATAGGCTTATGTGGGTATTTTCTTGACTTTCCAACCGGCTGGATTAACATAAGGTGTTTTAACGTGGGGCTAACGTTCGCCACAAGGCACGTGGCACAAGGTCGCAAGTTGAGGACATTCATCGAGGATCGAACTCGCTATTCTCAGTCGTTGTCTAGCATATCAACGCTTTCTAACCATTACACCACAACGAGACGCCTCCAAATAGGCTTATGTAAATCATGCAATTATTCTAATGAAGCACATATGTCTCATATTCTGCTAATTGATATAGCATGTTACACAACTGTGTTTATCTAAATTCATCACGTGTTTGTTGAAAAGGAAATAAATATCATTTATATTCTATAATCTTTATTTTCTTTTATGATTAGGTTGTTGTTGTTGGCGTCCTTCCGTCTGCTAAAGACGATGGCGTAGTGTCCTTTTTTAAAAACTTCATCTGCGCGAGATGCTGAACAGGCCAATTTTTTAATGTCAATCTCTGGTGCAGTGACTGCAAACAAACAGTGATGCTTGCTGGAATTGCTGTTGTCTCTCCTTCCTTTTGGCTCTCTTTTCTGTGGCGGCTTCTTTCCTCTCTTTTTCATTCCTTTTCGTGCCTTGTTTGATAAGGAGGCGCCAGGCCGCTCGGTTTTCTGCACCAACCTCCCATGTGTTGATGTTGATGTGGCATGTCTTCATATCCTTCTTGCAGACGTCTTTAAAGCGTAAGCGTGGTCTCCCTAACGGTCGGGTGGTTACCAACTGATGAATTCATAAACTTTCAATATAAACAGTGAAGATTTGAATTTTAATCTCCAAAAGATAAACAGTTCTTCCTGTGTCATATTTGCATCAAACTTTGTGGATCTGCAGCGGGTTTGATGAGTCATTTGAGGGCTCACGAGAGGAAAGGTTCTGGTGGTGGCGTTATTGGATTGTGAGGGATGGCAGGGATCTGTAAAGATTATGCTATTGCTATGCTATACTATTTATGTATGTATGTATTTTGAAATTAAAAAAAAAATGGAAAGATGTTATTTTTTAATCCCATAAGTGAACAAACGGCATCGACAAAATACATTTTGGTTTGGTTTGTTTTACGGCATATCAACCTCAGTGGGTCATTTAAGACCGATAAAGTTTTGAAATAAATTCATTCTTAACGGATACCCAATTCTTTTTATAAATACATTTTTCTATTTAACCCATAGATTACCATGTATTACCACTCCAATTCAGAGTGGACCAGGGAGCAATGATGATGAAGGGGTGCTCCACATTCCCTAAACCTCCAAAACAACATCAGATAGAGTTTAACGTCATTCCCAGGACATGAAGACTTCAGCCACTGCCTTCTAGCACCTATATGATAAAAAGGGTTGGAGCTTGCTATAAGGGCAATAGGGTTGGCGCTAGGGCTTGACGTGACCAGCCGATTAATCCGAGGGGGGGCTCTCCGACCGCCCGTCTAGCCTAAGTAAGGGTCTAAGTGGAGTGTTGCAGGTCATGGACTGCTTATCCACTATGTTTCCGTCCTTAAGCATCACGGGTCTCCACCCACGGCCAACAGGTGCCCCCCCCATTAAGGGGGGGGGGTTCTTACCCATCTGCAGGGGTGCAGTCAGTGTATTCTAAAGCCCCAGTCGACAGGGCTGAAACACATTTTGATCTCTTATGTAAAACCAGAAAGGAAAGTGGTTATTTGGTTTTACGACATATCAACCCTTTTTCGGTCATTTAATGCCGACTCAAGAAATTTTAATAAACAAAGGACCCAAATTGCTTTGAATTTATTCAGAGGTTTAATTGTTGTAAGGCATGAAGAGGGGCGAGGCGGAGAGGAGAGTAGTCTCGACAGCAAAGAGAGAAAGAGGGAGGGAGAACAGCAGCCCCACAAAGCATCACAGTTTGTGTACAATCAGTGCACCAAAGACTGTCACTCAGGAATTGGCCTGCACAGCCATTTGCGTAGATGCAGATAATTATTTTTTCATTCTTTATTTTTTTGGACACTACGCCATGGTCCTTAGTGGGCGGAAAGGTGCCAACAACAATTGTTGTAAGATCTTCAATACTCATTTTTTCTGAATTTTTAACTCTATGTATTTTTCAATTATTATCTTCATCTTTGGTGTTTTTGACAAAGCGTTTAGTATGATCTATTCTTCAGTTCTAATGTAGCATTTTAGTAATATTAGATAATTATTACATTAATATATATATATATATATATATATATATATATATGGAGAAAATGTAGAAACAAACACGGGATGTTATGATGGATGGACATTTATAATCGATGTTCGAAAATTTCGGTTTACAATATAAACCTTCATCAGGACTGTGAAATTATTCAAGAAGAAACAAAGATTTATGTAGATAAGAGATGATGGGTGTTCTGTACGCGTTGAATTTGGAAAATGTGTAGAAATGAACGAACGACAACAAACCTTTTTTTTAATTGTGTTCTTAATAACAATTAAGTTCCTTTCAAATAATGCGCAAGCTCAATTAAAAACACATTTTATGATATTTTTGTGTCAAAACATGCAGTTGTATTGATTTGAACAAATTCGTATTTTCAGTGTAGATTTACGGTGAAATGAAAATGGCAAACCAAAACATACGGCTTCCGCAAAGTGAAACAAACAAGGGGAGGTTACTCTCATTTATGTAGCGAATGTTCAGATTACCTCTAATTGTTAGGGGGAAATCAGTAAGCATTAATAAAAAAAAAAGAAAAATAGATTTGTCAATTCTTATGTTATTTTCTTTTAATAAAATCTGTAAAATATTATTTTTTCTTCTTTTTTTTCTCTTTCAGATTGGTTCAAGGCTTGTCAGGCTCTTGAGACCCTCGGCCTCATTGCTTTACTTTTGGCCTTCATCATTTTATTCTTGTACATGTTTGTTGAATCATGCCGAGGTCGAAATGCTCTAATGGCAATAATGATGTGCACATTTGCCGGAGGTAAGTGTAAAATTCTTAACTATTATATTCAATCAAATCACTTTATTAACTATGAATTACTAATATCAAATTCCCTCTCATTTATTCGTATAATTTCGAATAAACTTTGGGTGCATATCGCATAAATGTGTCCTGGTCTTAAAAAAAAACTTTAAAAAAAACCAACAAAACAAACGCTAAGCGATAGTTGCTGAAAATCCGACCCGTGCTCCTTATGAATAATGTATTGATTGTTTTTATTTTCGAAACTAGGTCGTATTAATTTAAAAATTAGTGATAGTTGTTTTGAATTAAAATAAAATGAAAATGCCGAGAGAAAAAAAGAAATTCTAAGGGGGGTGGTAAATATTTACATTTACTTGTCGATAAAAACCTGGGTGTGGTTTACTTTTAACGCTTTCAAACCACTAAAACAGTTATTTGTAGATAAAAACACCTTCAAATCGTTAAAAAATGTTTTAAAGAGGGGGGTGTAAAATATTTACATTTACTTGTCGAGAAAAGACTTAAGGGGGTAAACTATCGCTTTCATGTCGTATTAACTTTTTGGAAAAAACGCCTTCAAACAGCTAGGGAGTTCATAAGTAGCACAGGTCGGATTTTCAGCAAGCACCGCTTAGGAGTCCAGGACGCATTTATGCGATATGCACCAAACTTTGTTATTTAGATTTTTAAACTTTATTATTTATCTAATTTTAATTAAATTTTTGCATTAACTTCTTTTTCTTTAAACATAGAATTTCTTTCACTCGGAATCGGTTTTTGATTTTACCGATTTATTCTTATTCCTGCTAAATGCTCAAAACAAATATCCCAAAACTGTATATTTGGAAACTGAGTAAAAAAAAAGGAATAAAGAAACGAATGAATATTTAGCGACTGCTCATCTATAACATCTAAAAAAAAAAATAGTTTTCAAAATCTCTATTTTGTTTAATTCAGTTAATTGAACATCTTAAATATTTTTGTTCTGCCCAGAACATGGACTAAAAATAAATAATTATATACATCAATTATATCAGAGAAGAAATAAACCGTTAATGACTTTTATTAATGAAATGAATGAAATTAATGAATTAAATAAATAAAATAAATAATATTCATAATAAATAAATTAAAGGAAATAATAAATGAATTAATTAAATTAATTAAATAAATATTAATTAGATAAATAGATAAATAAATAAACCGTTGTTGCCTTTTCCTAAATATTAATTGACAGACATTTAGACAAAAATGAGGTTTTCTTTATGAATAAATTCTTCTGGTCAAGTGAATCACTTGACCAGAAGAATTTTCTTTTTCCTAAAAAAAAAAAAAAAAATTCTTAGAACATTTCTAGTGAATTTTGAATTGTGAAATAATGAAAAGAACCTTGTAAAGATTTCAGTTATATTTGAAATGCCGTTTGCTCGGATATCACACAAAAAGCAATAGTAGACTGATAGATCTGATGCCTGAAACCTCCATATATATATATATATATATATATATATATATATATATATATATGGAGGCCGTCGTGACTGAGAAGCCCAGCCCTCAAATGGCAGGCTCTGTCACACAACCTGAAGTTTGAATATATCGATGCGTTTAGGGACTTTTTACTCTCAGGGTGTGAGACTTGCGCATGACATGGAGTTTTAGTTATCCGCGCACAAGCTTGTGATCCGAGCCACACTCTACATCTCGTATGACCCTCACAATGCCTTATACCCTGAAGGTCTCGTTTGTGGTTTATAACATAATTAGACATGTGCTCATGCCTAGATAAATCCAGGTTGCTTTGTGAGAGCTTTTAGTGGAAGAATGTGTTGACTAAGAATGTTGATATCGAGTCCGAGTTCAGTACGAGGCAGGTGAAAGTCCAATCCATACTTACCCAACGCCGTCCAGGTTCCACGATCTTGTTCCACTCTGGCGTTAAAAATCGCCAATTAGTAAGATTTTAACAGCTTTTGGGATGGGGTTATGATTGACCCTCATTGCTGAAGTGAATTTCTGCAAGTGCCACCACGCATACTCCGTATCCAGACAGTTCCTTTGCCACTATACCAGTTCATCGCTCGTCGGGGTCTCCCAATCCCTCAAGATCGAGAAGTGTCCGAACATTCCAGGTGGCGATTGTAGGCCTAGGTTGTGCTGATATGTGAACACCCGCCAACCGTAGAATGCTGACCAGCTTAATAGGTGAATTTGCTTAGGTCCCCTTTTCTAGACCCTTATATATATATATATATATATATATATATATATATATATATATGAAATTATATGTATATATATATATATATATATATATATATAATATGAAAAATTATATATATATATATATATATGAAAAATTATATGTATATATATATATATATATATATATATATGAAAAATTATATATATATATATAATATATATATATATATATATATATATATATATATATATATATATATATATATATATATATATATATATATATATATATATATATATATATATATATATATATATATATATATATATATATATATATATATATATATATATATATAAATTATATATATATATATATATATATATATATATATATATATATATATATATATATGTATATAAAAAACACCTAATGCATTCCAAATCACTTGATATTAAATAATGACGAGGGAAATAAAAAATGAGAATCTAAATTTAAAACATTTACTGTTGAAATGGATTTAGCATTATCTAAGCTAAACTTAATGTTTTTTTATATACAAGAATAACGTTCCATTCATTTTTCATTTCCATCTTTGTAAATACAGCTTTTAAACTTGTTACTTTTTTGACACACCTTGAATTCTGAAAAAAAATATGAATGAAACGTTATCTTTTTTTTACTTAATACAACGTGTGTCAAAAGTATAAAAAATCTTGATACTTTTTTGGCACATTTCTCATAATTTAACTGTATTCTTTCTTGTTTCTTCTTGCCCACAGTTGCCTTCGTCATTATCGGCATTATCATCTTTAACACGAAGAAAGGTTATCAAATGTACAGTATCGGATGGTCCATGGGACTGGCCATTGCTGGTTCCATCTTCTCATTCTTTGCGGGTATCATGGTTGTAATGGGATATCTTGGCAAGTAAATATCAGCCTCGATTCTCATCGTAGGAGGATTTGTTGCTTACCGCTGTACCAGCAGGATGTCTTCGATCGACCATGATGTCGCCCGAACACCACACCAATTGCTGCTGATGCTGATGCTGTAGGGAAGAAGTTCCGGCTTTGGAAAGCGGTCTATTTTCTCCAAATATTTGGGTTTAATTTCTTATATACCTTCCCTTTGTCCTTTGTCCTTGATTTTTTTTTCCTGAGGTGTGGATAAAAGTTTTAACAATACAAAGGCAAGAAATTACAAGTTTGTATTAAAAGAAAAAAATAATACAAAAAAAAAAAAATAACATATTTCATTTCTTTGATTTTTTTTTCTGTTTCTTTTTAAAGTTTCTTCTGAATTTTTTTTTCCTTTTTAAAGACTTTGTCTTATCTTTTATGGATGTTTTATTCTAAATAAATTTGCAGCGACCTCCACAACTGTTCGCCCCAAAACTATTCCTAGTGTTCTGTTTTTCTTTTTCTCAATTACACACACACACACACACACACACACACACACACACACACACACACACACACACAGATGTGCACCATTACACACACACACACACGCGTCCCGCCTTTTATCTTGATTACAACCTTTGTGTAGATAAGAAAGAAGAAAATTAAAATCTGAAATCGCAAAAGAAGGAACTGTCACTGTCCTCTATCATTTGAATTTCTTTCCAAGCAGAACACATTCTTTTGTGATAATACGTTAGGAGTTGATGGACAGATACACACAGACACACACAGACACACACACACACACACACACACACACACATCAGATTGTATAGAAATTGAATGATTAACCACAAGAGTCACAATGTTACGTCATCATCGAATATGATAATTACATCTCTGTGTAAAAAGAGAAAGAAAACAATAGGTGTAAAGAATTCTAGCTTCACTTGAAACGGTTAGTTAATCCTATGCTTCACTTTTAAAGAAAACTAGAAGTGGATACCCGGCGATTGCCAGAAACTTGTATTCTATGAAGTTTGCTGAGCAGCTGGAGTACGACGATACTGTTATGAAGCTGGAACGCCTCAACCTCTTCCTAGGACTGTTCTATACATCCATGTTTGATATCTACACTTGCTGCAGATGCTCCTGCAAGTGATCTGCAGTTCATGAAGGACATGATGAAGTTCAAGAGAACAGATCCAGACATTGCTCAGGCAGTGCTACAAAAAACTTGAAAACCACAGGTACCTGACACAGAAGATTGTGCCGTTCGCCCTCTTCGGTAGTAGACTCAGTGACAAAGAGAAGCAAGACATTGCTGCCAAGCTGCTTGCTACTGAGAAGCCAAATAGCTTCAGGCAAGGAAACCTGTGTTCCCTCGGGTTACAGCCAAGACGACTCTGGCTGATCTGGTTGGTCCAGAGAGTCATCTTCTGCTTGACACCCTTGGCATTGAGTCTGACTGGCTTCTGTAACCTGTAAGCAACATGTCCAAGGAGCGATAACTACAGCAAGGCCCAGGAATATGTCAGCAATGTAAAAGTAATAAATGACATCGCTGAGCGGGGAGTCAAGCGATAACTACAGCAAGGCCCAGGAATATGTCAGCAATGTAAAAGTAATAAATGACATCGCTGAGCGGGGAGTCAAGATGATGAGTGATTTTGCAAACATCATTACCACAGATTCTCAGCAAAGAGAGTATCTTCTTCAAGCTGTGGAATACAACCATGAGCGATTTGATAGCTTCAAGAAGCAAACTCTGAACATATGACTCTGAAGTGTCCTTCTGACATGGACAATAGACTTTTCTGCCCCTTGAAAATAATTTTTAGGGTCTTTGTCACACATTTTCTGATGTCAAGATTGTAATATTTATGAAATTTTGATATTTTTCAGAATATGATGTGTCGTTTTTTTTCTTGAATGTTACTTGGATTATTTTTACAGAAAGAGTATTACAAATGCTTCAATTTGATACCCATTTTGTTGTTCTATCCAAATTGTAACAAAAGTTACAGGTGAAAAACTGTCTGGCAGAAGGCAAAATTTGGCACTTTTCTACTATCGCGGGTTTAATATCTTGAGGTCCAATGAGGCAAAGGTTGCTGACATTTTACCTCAAAATGGTTGTGATCTTTGGCGTTTCCAGGTCAAAAAGCATGGGAAACCGAACAGGAGGGTATGAAAAAAGGGAAAAGGTTGATTTTTGAACAGGTCTACACACACACACACACACACACACACACACACACACATATATATATATATATATATATATATATATAAAAAATTAACGCTGAAAGTACCTCCAGTAAGTAAAAACTTTAGCAATATCATAACATATTTCAGTTGTAAAAAATATGGAAGATGTAAGACAGGGTGAAAAGTCGTGACTCAAAGTTTCACGATTTAGGTGAGCTGGTATTCTACAATTAAAACTGAAATATATATATATATATTTTCATATTTGTCGGATTATCAAACTGTGTTTCTTCACACACACACACACACACACACACACACACATATATATATATATATATATATATATATATATATATATATATATATATATATATATATTGGCATTTCAGTCTCGGAAGACTATAATAAAGTTTTTGTGCCCCTGAAGTTACAGCGCCTCCTGTGACTGTGAAGTCCGATGTTTGAGAAACATTCTCGACCACAGATTTCGCATTTGAAGGCTGTCCCTGAAGATGTTGATATGCCGGTGCTTTGTTGCCGGTGCTTTCTACTAGATCTCTTAGCTTCATGGTGTTGTGTCAGGGTGACTTCTGACATGAACAGTCCTCTACGGAGATTCTGTCGCCACCGTGGGCAGTCCTGAGCCAAATTTTCCCAGATGGAAGGGGCAATGCCAAAGCACCTGAGATCATTCTTGCAGACATTCTTGAATTACAGCTGGGGGCGACCAATCAGTCTTTTACCAGACATAAGCTCTGCATAAAGAATGTCTTTCGGGATTCGTCCATCATCCATCCGACGTACATAACCCAGCCATCGGAGACGACTGGGCAGTTGAGCTCTCTCAAGAACTGCTGTGATCCTGTCCCTCCAGGTAATGCCCAGGATAGTCTAAGGCAGCAAAGGTAGAAGCTATGGACCTTATACTCCCACTCTTGGTGGGAGTATAAGGTCCATGTTTCAGTATATAATATATATATATATATATATATATATATATATATATATATATATATCTGTGAGTGTGTGTAAGGTAATCCAAAGGACAGGTAAGCAAGGGATGATTCTATTTGGGATCATCGAAATCTTACTGTATGTTCTTGTAGATGCAAACATATAATCTCATACAAGTATTTTTATAAATCCCTAAAAAGAGCTCAATGTATAATAATCAATAAATTAAATTACATACAGAGCATTATATCAAATTATATACAAAGCAATATATATATTATATATATATATATATATATATATATATTATATATATATATATATGTGTGTGTGTGTGTGTGTGTGTGTGTGTGTGATAAAAAATATGGAAATAAATCTGATGGTAGAAATAAGAAAAAACAAAGTATTTAAAAAAGAGAAATTTATTTTTAGATGGTGAAGTCGACGTTAAAACGTATCGTTTTTTTTTAAAATTTTCATAAAACCTTCGTCGGGACATTAGGATAAATAGTTTGTTGTCTAAACAGTAATGGAAATCTTTGCAAAATGAAACGAGAGATGAGAAAGTATTAGAGAAAAAATGTTATTTTTTCCGTTAGTAGCATTCTTTTTATTTTTTATTTTTTAAAGATTTTGAAAAGTCTTCCATTGCTATTGGGGTTGATATCAACCCCCGAGAAGGAGTCAATGGAACAATGTGGCACTACAGATAAACTACAGTGGCCTGAAAGTCAGTCATGTGTCTACTCCCTCCCCTCAACACACACTTCAAAGCTCCAAGAAATTGAACTACCTATTGTCAAATCAATTTTGGAGTGATTGTTTTTTTGTTGATTTTCACTCATTCGGAGCATGTTTTATATGCTAATCACAAACATGCGAAATTGGGGGTATTTTAAGTAAGTTAAAGCCATAGAGAGATTGAGGTATTTTGGTTGAAGTAAGCTGCACAAGGAGAAGAATGTAAGTATTTGTTTGTGCATGGATTGGTCGGCGAGTGTACCAAGCTAGCTAGAACCGTGTAACAGTATGACCAGTTTTGTCACCCTCCCTCCGCCAAACAAAACTTCCGACTATATGATGAGGTGTGGTGTATACTTATGTAACCATCTTAATTGAATAAATATGTTCTTTGAGGTGAGTGCAGAGATGTATCCGCATCAAATAACCAGTTTTGAAGTGATTTCATCGATGAGGCCACGTTGATGACGTATGACGTTTATGCGTACATGAATATTGAGACGTTGCTATACAAATTTGAATAGTATATAACTATTAAAACGTATATAACAATTAAAACGTATAAAAAAAGTCGTCGGGGTGGCCTAAAGATGGTGTCAGCCAATCAGCGAGTGAGTCTACCCTTTTCACTAGCGCTAGACGAAGGAGATTGTTTTTTTCATCTGAGGTGGAGCGCCACATCTACCATCAGCTCCTTACTTTACCGCACAGATCCCTGTGCTACTCATACGCTGAGTTGGCGAGCACAGGGATCTGTGCGGTAAAGTAAGGAGCTGATGGTAGGTGTGGCGTCCCACCTAAGATGTTTTTAAAACAACCTCCATGGTCTAGCGCTATTGAAAAGGGATAGACTCCCTCGCTGATTGGCTGATACCGACTTTAGGCCGCTCCGTCGACTTTACTTACTTTACTTTTTACTTTACTTTTAGAAAAAACAAATATGAAGAAAATTCCGACACAAAGGTGAAGTACATAATATTAAGAAAAAACAAAACAACAACAACAACAACAACAACAACAACAAAACAACAACATTTAATGAGATGGATGTGCTTGTTTGTTCATAAGCAACTGGAAACAGTTGCTTAGGAACAAACAAGCACATCCATCAATTGGGAACACAGGGGGAGACAATGCTAGGTACCATTATAGTATACACTGCGTTTCAAATTATTAACGAGGTAACATTTTTTCATTTTTTACAAAAAATACCGATTGGAATTTAACGAATTTTTCTCAGCATAATGAAAATAGGTCTATGCGCAGGCTGTATAAAAACTGTATTGTTCGTTCTGTGCAACAAGAAACAAACAGTGGCCATTTGCAATATCAACACAATATAGAAGTGTCCCAGATATTAAACAAGTGTCATTATACTCGTGCAATTATGGGTAGCAAATGTGACTTGACCCCTTCTGAGAAAGATATCATAACATCTGAACTTTCCAAAGGCAAGTCTACATTAGAAATATCCAAAATAATTGGAAGATATCACCAAACTGTGAAAATATTTGTTGTAGCTCCCATGAAGGTACGTAAGAGGGCCGATAAGGGTCACTCGAGGGTTGTTTCCAGACATTCTTTGTCACGAATGAAACGTGAAGCTGTCAATAACCCAGGCCTGACGAGTGGAGCACTTTTCAGAAGCATTGGAAAAGCAATAGTGCCCAGAAGTACTCACTGTCATCTTTTGAAAAAGGTCGGGGCATCAGTGAGACAAGTGACAAAGCCTCGATTGACAAAAATACACATACAAATCCGTATGAAATGGGCAAAGGAGAACATGAAAGTTGATTTCTCAAAAGTACTGTTCATAGATGAAACTCGTGCAACACTTGATGGCTCTGATAGCTGGAGAAAAGGTTGGGTTGTAAATTGACGAGATCCTCATCACCGCTAACAAGGAGGAGGAGGAGGGGGTATTATGATTTGGGCTGGTATTATTGGAGGTATCATGGTTGGCCCGTGGAGAATGTTGAATGTACGAAAATAACCGCAGATGCTTATATAGCCTTCCTCAAAGAGCACCTGGAATCTTGGCTAAAAAGGCAGAGAATCACCTTCAGGAGAACCATCATATTTTTGCAAGAAAATGCTCCTTAGCATTAAGCACAAAAATTAGGCTTCTGTTGACCTCGGAAGATAAACTGGCAGACCAATTCTCCAGACTTAAACCCAATTGAAAACTTGTGGAGCATTCTGAAGCGACGTGTTTATGAGAATGGACGCCAATTTAGAAGTAAAGATGACTTGTGGCAAGAAATAATCAACGTATCACGTGAAATTACATCAGAGGAGATCCAGAAATTGACATGTTCGATGGACCAGCGCCTTTTCCAAGTCATTTTTAAAAAAGGATCACATATCTCATATTAACTAACTTCACTGTCATTTTTGAATACTTTTTACTTTTTTATTTCGATTTAATTTTATCTTAGTTACAGTATGTATCCATAAAATCTATTAACGAAACAATAAAAGTATTATTTTCTTTTTTTTACCGGGATTTTTATTAGACCTCGCTAATAATTTGACACATGACTAATTTCAGTAAATTAGGTAAATGACCGTAACTTCTGTTCGTTTTTATAGAACCTTACAATTTTTACGGAGTAGGTGTATATACAGGTTGTTATTATTCTCTGATAATTTCGTTAAATTCCAATCAGTGGTTTGTGGATAGGAGGGAAAAGTGTCACTTCTTTAATAATTTGAAACGCAGTGTATGGCCTACCTTTTGAATGTGACCTACGAAATCATGTCTCTCTTATAGTATGTGGCCTACCACAAAAGGCATATTATAAGGTTATAATAATAACTGCTAACCCTAACACCTAACCCTATTTCAGAATTTTAGAATATTTTAGAATTAAGTAGATCTCTGATTCATGTAAATTCTTTTTTAATTATTCTTGACTGAATTGCATTTCTTGAAATTGAAAATGGGAAAAATAATTCGTTTCAATAAAATGCCGACTACTTATATCTATAAATATACTCTTACTGAGGTAGGACACATTCAAAACGGGGAATCAAAAGGTACTAACCACATATAACAGAATCAAAAGATAGGCCACATACAATAACAGAATCAAAAAGGTAACCCACATAATATAACAGAATAAAAAAGGTAGGCCACACACTATAACAGAATAAAAAAGATAGGCCACATACTAGCGAATCAAAAGGTAACCCACATAATATAACAGAATAAAAAAGGTAGGCCACATACTATAACAGAATCAAAAGATAACACAATAACAGAATCAAAAAGGTAACCACATAAAAAGGTATTAGGCCACATACTATAACAGAATCAAAAAGATAGGCCACATACAATAACAGAATCAAAAAACCCACATACAATAACAGAATCAAAAGATAGGCCACATACATAACAGAATCAAAAAGATAGGCCACATACTATAACAGAATCAAAAAGTAGAATCAAAAAGGTAGGCCACACACTATAACAGAATCAAAAAGATAGGCCAGATAGCCACATACAATAACAGGAATCAAAAAGGTAGGCACATACAAAACAGATCAAAAAGATAGGCCACATACAATAACAATCAAAAAGGTAGGCTACATACAATAACAGAATAAAAAGGTAGGCCACATACTATAACAGAATCAAAAGATAGGCCACATACAATAACAGAATCAAAAGGTAGGCCACATATAACAGAATCAAAAAGATAGGCCACATACAATAACAGAATCAAAGGTAGGCCACATAGGAATCAAGATAGGCCACATACAATATAGGCTACAGAATCAAAAAGGTAGGCCACATACTATAACAGAATCAAAAAGGTAGGCCACATATAAATAAGAATAGGCCACAGAATCAAAAAGTAGGCCACATACTATAACAGAATCAAAAAGGTAGGCTACATACTATAACAGAATCAAAAAGGTAGGCTACATACTATAACAGAATCAAAAGGTAGGCCACATACATAACAGAATCAAAAAGGTAGGCTACATACTATAACAGAATCAAAAAGATAGGCCACATACTACAGAATCAAAAAGGTAGCCACATCAATAAAGAATCAAAAAGAAGGCCACACACTATAACAGAATCAAAAGATAGGCCACATACAATAACAGAATCAAAAAGGTAGGCCACATACTATAACAGAATCAAAAAGTAGGCCACATATACAGAATCAAAGGCCACCACATACTTAACAGAATCAAAAAGGTAGGCCACATACAATAACAGAATCAAAAAATAGGCCAGAATCAAAAAGGTAGGCTACATACTATAACAGAATCAAAAAGGTAGGCCACATACTATAGAATCAAAAAGTAGGCACATACATACAGATCAAAAAGGTAGGCTACATACTATAACAGAATCAAAAAGGTAGGCCACATACTATAACAGAATCAAAAAGGTAGGCTACATACTATAACAGAATCAAAAAGCCACATACTATAACAGAATCAAAAAGGTAGGCCACATACTATAACAGAATCAAAAAGGTAGGCCACATACTATAACAGAATCAAAAAGGTAGGCCACATACAATAACAGAATCAAAAGTAGGCCACATACTGTAACAGAATCAAAAAGGTAGGCTACATACTATAACAGAATAAAAAAGGTAGGCCACATACTATAACAGAATCAAAAAGGTAGGCTACATATTATAACAGAATCAAAAGGTAGGCCACATACAATAACAGAATCAAAAAGGTAGGCCAATACTATAACAGAATCAAAAAAGGTAGGCCACATACTATAACAGAAAAAAAAGGTAGGCCACATACTATAACAGAATCAAAAAGGTAGGCCACATACATAACAGAATCAAAAAAGTAGGCCACATACTATAACAGAATCAAAAAGGTAGGCCACATACTATATACAGAATCAAAAGGTAGGCCACATACTAACAAAATCAAAAAGGTAGGCTATAACAGAATCAAAAAGTAGGCCACATACTATAACAGAATCAAAAAGGTAGGCCCACATACTATAAACAGAATCCAAAAAGGTAGGCCACATACAATAATAGAATCAAAAAGTAGGCCACATACTATAACAGAATCAAAAAGGTAGGCTACATACTATAACAGAATCAAAAAGGTAGGCCACATACAATAACAGAATCAAAAAGGTAGGCTACATACTATAACAGAATCAAAAGGTAGGCTACATACTATAACAGAATCAAAAAGTAGGCCACATACTATAACAGAATCAAAAAGGTAGGCCACATACTATAACAGAAAAAAAAAGAAGGCCACACACTATAACAGAATCAAAAAGATAGGCCACATACAATAACAGAATCAAAAAGGTAGGCCACATACTATAACAGAATCAAAAAGGTAGGCCACATACTATAACAGAATCAATAAGGTAGGCCACATACATAAAAAATCAAAAAGTAGGCCACATACACAATAACAGAATCAAAAAGATAGGCCACATACTATAACAGAATCAAAAAAGTAGGCCACATACTAACAGAATCAAAAAGGTAGGCTACATACTATAACAGAATCAAAAAAGTAGGCCACATACTATAACAGAATCAAAAAGGTAGGCTACATACTATAACAGAATCAAAAAAGGTAGGCTACATACTATAACAGAATCAAAAGGTAGGCCACATACTATAAACAGAATCAAAAAGGTAGGCTACATACTCTAACAGAATCAAAAAGGTAGGCCACATACAATAACAGAATCAAAAAGTAGGCCACATACTATAACAGAATCAAAAAGGTAGGCACATACTATAGAGGCCACATACATAACAGAATCAAAAAGGTAGGCCATAGGCCACATACAGAATCAAAAAGTAGACATACTATAACAGAATCAAAAGGTAGGCTAGGGCCACACACTATAACAGAATCAAAAAGATAGGCCACATACTATAACAGAATCAAAAAGGTAGGCCACATACTCTAACAGAATCAAAAAGGTAGGCCACATACAATAACAGAATCAAAAAAGTAGGCCACATACTATAACAGAATAAAAAAAGGTAGGCTACATACTATAACAGAATCAAAAAGTAGGCTACATACTATAACAGAATCAAAAAAGGTAGGCTACATACTATAACAGAATCAAAAAGGTAGGCCACATACAATAACAGAATCAAAAAAGTAGGCCACATACTATAACAGAATCAAAAAGGTAGGCTACATACTATAACAGAATCAAAAGGTAGGCTACATACTATAACAGAATCAAAAAGGTAGTTGTAAAAGGTAATAGTAATAGAATAGCCTTTTTAGTTAGTAGTGGAAATTCCCCTTTGTTTTTTAAGCCAAAATGAGCACAAATTTAATTTCTCAAAATCGTTTTTAAGTGTAAAGGAACAACTAAGATTCAGCAATTCAGCTTCCTCTTCGGGTAAAAAGTTTAACTCAACAATTGATTCAGGACTTTGAAAACAAATACTATTGTGTTTGATTTGTAAAGACAATATAAAGTCCTTCTTGTGTATGAGGTCAAGTTTGAGACACTTACCGGTGTGATGGAGAGGATAGTTGATATCTTCTGACTTAGTAGTCACTAAGGTGTTAAATAGAAATTTCCATAACCGTTGGGGTTAGAATTGATTTGTAATGACCCCGACTTGATCCCCTCCGGATCCGCGCGATTACAGGCATGAGATAGTTTTAGTTAGATGCGTAGTTCCGCTCGTTCTGAGAGTCGTTCTCCACTGGGTTGTTTTAAATAAAAGACTTAGAAGAAAACAAGTCCGCGGGGATTTTTGTCTCTGTAATAGCACTGTTTAGACCCTAAGTTTTGTAGGAGAATAAACCGTACTTCGAATGCAGTGAGGAGATGGATGCAGCTTTTGAAGAAAAGGAGACAAACGACTTTTTATACAAAAGAATGCTTACTACACATATAAACAAATATCAAACAGGGATATACACAATGTAAAACAACCAAGAGTTCAAAAGAGTCCAAAGGAGTGATTGGCAGGTAAAAAGTTGTTAAAGGTAGTTAAAGGGAATTAAAGGGTTGCAGATAAAAATGCTTGCGGAACTTAGCTGTAATCCTTGTGGGTTCTGTTCCTCGTAACTGCAGAAATGGTTTTTGGTATGCGTTTGCCGCTCTAGCTTGTACATGGTGATGATTCCGAGTCGTCGCCGTCTTGGGCTACTAACGATACGGTCAAGTGTTGCGAGCCAGGGGTAGAGGCAAAAAGAGGCCTAATTCTTCGGTGCCACCTCTTTTATAGCTAGCATCGTGACCCTAAGGGACTGCTGCTAGTGTCCGGTGAGGCCGGATAGCCATCTCTTAATAAATTTCCACGTGTCTTGTTAAGTTATTAAAACAAGCGACGACCAGCCCAACACGAAGAAGCAACCCACAGGATCAGCCCGAAAATGAGCCCTGTAGAATATGGCAGCCGACGAGTTAGAAACAGTAGAAGCAGAGATTAACAAGTAAGAGCCCCTAATCCTATCATCTATATTGTGTCTCTGTCTCTCTCCCCATTATATACCCGAGACGTGGGTATATAACACCTGGACGTTCACAGAGGAAAAGAAAAATTCGCTTTATATTATCTTTGGTAAAATTTCTTGTGTAACTACAACAAAAAGTGTTCCTTAATGTTAGGTAGAATCCTTGTGTTCCTTAGTGAAGAATCCTTGTGTTAAACAGAGTCCTTAGTTGTTGATCCATTCGTCCATGGCGAATACCAGCACTTGGATGACTTTCAAGTTCGGGGATTAAATAGTTAATTAACCACGTATTTGAGCGTGTTGATTGACTGGCTTTAATCCACGCGCCCACGCAGAGTCTATAAGTTTGTGGTGGGCTACAGCACACCCTATATGTCCAAGAGCACCTCATGTAGTGTAATGGTTAGCAAGCTCGCTTCGCAGACCATTGTTCTCATTCTTCCGGCCTTGTGCCACATCTAAGCTAAACTTAGTAAATAACTATATGTCCAAATATTCCAACAGAGACCGAGCGACAGGAACGGATAATAGAACTAAAATCGCCAGTACCCCAATTGCAGACTTCTAAAAGGGACCGGAAAGAAAAGCCATTCACACTTAAAGAGACGCTTCATTTAATACGAAGAGTCTAGCGACCACATAGGTGCATGCTAGACACTACCAACGAAACTACGAACACTTAATATTTAATATTTATATATATATTTATATTTTTTTTATGTCCTTGATTAGTTTGGACTATTTTATATTTAATTATAAATACAATTGGATTCTTAAATATTGAATGGCTAGAGGGGTCCACCAGAGTAAAATAGGAATCAAAGAGGTCCAAAGGGGTAAAAGAAAAAAGGTTGAGAACCACTGATATAACCCATAGGTACACCAACGTATCATTGGAACGCAAACAACGTATCACAGTGGGAGAAGTTATGCAACCAATCATGAAGCCTATCCATGCATTTCGTCAATACTCTCTTCTTCAGATGGAGACAACTCAATAAAAACTGGAACTGGTAGCTCATCCGAGTGCAGATGGAATACTAATATAAGTGATTTTATGTCTGTTTTTCTTGCCAATGTCTTTTGTATTGACAGAATAAAAATAGCAATCAGTTATGTGGTACTTCGGTTTAATGTGGTTTGGAGTCCAAGACTAATCAAGGACATAAAACTCATTGAGGGAGTTCAAAGGAGAGCTACTAAAGTAATGAATGATTAAAAAAAACTTTCCTATGAAGAAAGACTTAGGAAGATTGACTTACCAAGTTTGGTTTATCGACGAACAAGTGGGGATATGATTGAAGTCTAAAAATATACACATGGATTTTATTCAACGAACTTTGATCTACTAAACATTGCTCAAAATATCAATACCAGGGGTCATAAATCAAAACTCTTTAAAAAATTTTGTAAAGCAAATGCAAGACAAAATTATTTTAGTAACAGAATGGTGAATACATGGAATAAACTACCATCATCAATAGTGAATGCCCCATCTCTAAACTCCTTTAAGGCAATGTTAGATAATCTGTGGAAGATTAATAAATATTCTGTGGAATTAAGATGAATGTTTATAAGGAACAGCTGATAGGTCTCAGACCTAATATTCTAGCTGAAAAGATATTATTATTATTATTATTATTATTATTATTATTATTATTATTATTATTATTATTATGTTCCTCTTTCGCCCAGTCACGTAGCATTTCTTTACAGTTATGACTCCTACACAGTGGGCTGGAGCATCAAACATCTATGGGTCTTAGTTTTTGTGAAACTAGAAAAAATTTCCAGTTCAACAAAAAAAAAAATCAAGTTAAAAGCTCAACTCCATGAAAAATGACGAGCTTTTGAAGATTGTCGATACATCGTTTTCAAGGTTACCTTATCTTAGCCTATTCCATAAATGTTGCATTTTACCCATATACCAATTACGAGCTATAAAATGACAAAACTGTACCCAATTATCCAAATTTCTTCTCAGCAACCCAAAATAATATCTTAATTTACTGAATTTAATCATTTATTAGACTTCAGACGCTTCAAGTGCAAAAAAAGTAAGATTTTCGGTCAGAATTCTTTGCCGATTTATGCAAATTTAACCAAAAATTGGGGAAGGAATCGACCGTCGCTTCAAGTGTTTGACGACGACATTAATGTAATGCAAAGTGACGGATTCACAACGCAAAAGGATACCATGTAATACCTCGAAGTACCTGAAAACAGAACAAAATTGTTTCCATATTTGAAATTAAGAGACATTTCGAGACTCTTAAAATCTCCCGGTGGTAAGCAGTTAATTTCGGATGAGAGAACACAAAAACAACAGTTGAAACTTAAAGCAACATGAATTCAAAAGGTTCAAAAAAGGATTTGCAAATTTAGTGGCATTTGCTAACCAGACTTATCTTACTGTGGTGGTGGTGGTGGTGGTGGGGGGGTAAAGGTAAAAGCTACACTGGATGAACCACTCGCTGTTTTGGTCGTGAAGGTGAACGCTAGAATACTATTCTACTCGCTGTTGATAGAAAGCGCTTGAAAATCGCGTCTCGCCTGGTGAAAGTATAGTATATTGGCGATTCATTTTTCTGATAAAATCAGCTGATCAAAAATAGTAAAAACAGTAAAGAAACTCATGCAACTGAGATTTAAAAAAAATAATTGTCCTGTGTAATTGATCGTATCATGCAGGTTTTCAAATGTTTATCGGACTTGGTTCGTTTTGGAGGTGGTTTGTGTTGATTTGTGTGCGGTTCTGTTGATATTGAATCCGTTGTCGGAGTGTCCTTAAACCTTTTCTCCAAAAATGCTGTTTTCGTCCTGTCGATTGCAATTGTGTCCGTATTGTAACCACGTTTGATGATAATGTAACGATTGTCTGCCCTTGCTGGAATGGACTTGCGTTCAAAAGGGTTATATTCCCTTGTCACCAGGGTTTCGCCACTAGGTGGCACTACTAGCTGAGTATTTAAACTCAGCCCAGGAAGCTCTCTCCGTCTCTCTCTTTTTGGTCTGGCATCCACCAAAATGGACTAGACGAGTGGTGTCTCTGTCCATTAACGTGGGGGGGGGCCTTACCCCCCAACTTTTAGGCTCATTCCCATGTGTGTACATAGCCCTGTATAGACCCTACCATGTGGGTCACTCATATTCAGTAAGAACTCTTTCTTACTTCCCAAAGACTTTCGTTCTAACTGTTGTATCTTGTTATATATGTCATGTTCTGTGTGCTCAGACAATAAAGTCTGTATTGTTGTTGTATTGTACCTCTTTGTTCGGATTTAATCATGTATATATTCACCTACGTTGGAAGGTTTCTATGAAGCCTTTTATGTATTATGAGAACCAGCCACTTTAGCCACTAAAGTCAAAACCACATTTCATTCTTATAATACTATTATGTTCACATTCGGACAAATGTGAATTTACCTAGCCCCGCACCCTCACGAGCAGGATGTTACACACAGTCATTTTTTGAGTGGAGTTTAACAGGTTTGAATTCAGACTTTTAATTCTCATAGACCGATTGTCATACCAAGATTAGAAAGACCATTCTACCCCACATATCTTTGAGGCGTAACACAGATTATGAAAGATACGTGGTTCAAAGTTAAAATATGTAAAAAGTTTTTAAATAAAATAACTTGTGCATTACAACTCTTATTCATTAATATAGGGACGAGCAAAAATAGGCTAAAATTCATTTTTGACAAAATGACGTTAGCCCCCCTACAGAAAATAATTTACCAAAAATCAGAGAATTATCGGATTTTAATGAAATTTTCAGTGTTTATGTATCAATGAATGATCTTTATAATGCATTATTTATTTTATTTTAAAACTTTCTCATTTTTTTCAGGTCACTTAATTTTGACCCCCCTTATGTTGGGGACGTAACATTGCTTCAAGTTGGTCCTAACTTGATACTAATTACATTATAAATAAAGAGATAAAAGACCGAAGTTATGAATAGAAACAAAAAAATTTTTTTACGGTGGAGCTCCTATGAGAAAATAAGTACCGAAAATCAAAAAATAAAATGTAAAAAAAATATAAAATAATTTTTTTAGGAGATTTCTTTTTTACTCCTTTCCAAAATTATTTAATTGACTATTATCTTATTAAAAAAAAATTATATATCGATATTTTTTCTGCGAAAATAGAATTTTTTTCAAAACTTATTACTTCGTGAGTATAAAGTAAGGTTTGCATTAAATAGATATTTATTTCTAGAAACTAAAAATATAACATTTTAAACTTAATATCAAAGCCACATATTTTAAAACAATTGAATTGATTTTCAATAAAAAAAACAATGTTTGACCAATAATTGTATGGAAGACCAAATGTTTTATGTTTTAAAAACATAAAATATCTTCCTCTTTATTCAGGAGAGTTATTGTTTGTTTCAGTAATTTAACCGAAAGATTCAATATCTAATAAGTTATGGTAAGTTCATTTCATAATTACTATTTTTAATTCAATTATTCCTTTTTAATTAAAAATATTCAAATTCTAATTGATGTTTTCTCACTTTTTATCTTTAAATTAACATTTTTTTTAAACTAAAATAAAAAAAATTGCAATTCCAAAATCTTGTCATGTCTGGCCGGACAGGACTATCTGGAACCCCATCTAAAATTTTTTTTTTTTTTCCTTCAATGGATTATTATCGATTGCACACCAATCTATCAGATCGTAAAAAAAAAAATTCTAAAAAGTTCTTTATTTTTCGAGTTCCCCGTCGTAAATATTGGAAACGCTACTATTTTTTTTCCTTCCTTCAATGGATTATTATCGTTTACACACCAATCTATCAGATTTTTTTTAAAATTCTTAAAAGTTCTTTACTTTTTGAGTGTTTAGGGGTGCTCATTTTCCCGTACGTGGAAATTATTTTCTGTAGGAGGGGGTGCTAAATTCATTTTGTCAAAAACCGGGTTTTATGTCAACACAAAAAAATTTAAAATATTATGGCAATTATGGAATACCATACACGAAACGTAAATAATATGCACATTTTATTTTCAATGAAACTAAATATATTTTTGATGTTTTTACATACAAAAAACGGATTTTACTTGGTTAAAAGTTAAAACGAGTGTGAAAAATTTCAGTAACATTTAATGAATATGTATTTAAAGTAACGCTTTAATTATTTCTAAAAAAAATTTTTATAAGTATTTTTAAAATATTTTAAAGCCATTATTGAACACGATAAATCAAAATAAATTCAACGTAACTTTTTGTTGAAATTCGGACGATTTTTAATGTATAAAATGTATTAAAAATAAATTGCATATTATAATAATATTTTTCTTTTTTAATGATGGTCATTATGTTACTACTTATCGATTTAAACAAAGTTTGACCTTAAATAATGATTTAATTATTTTAATTCGCTTTTAAAACTCAAAGAAACTGAATTCTGTGCCAGTCCCTACATTAATATATCAACACTGAAAATTTCATTAAATTTGGTTAATTCCCTGAATTTTGGTATCTTTCGGCAGGATGAAATACGATGGTGGAATTTAGGTCCATTAAGTTCGATTTAACCGTAACCCCTTTCTTGATATATATATATATTTCTCATGTTTCCAAGATAGAATTCTCTTTCTTCTCAACTCATATTGTGTCTTTTTTCTCTTAATTCATACTTTTTTCTTCACTCTATCATTTTAGACTTGTTAAATCCTTTAGTTTAACAAAAGCAGTTGACATGGCATCTATATTTATAACTGAATGTGTGACATACATCAATGATAGACACTTAAATATGAAGTTCTACTGTTACAAATAAGCATATTATATAGATACTTATATGGGTAATTCCCAAATCATCCAGGTCATGTCACCCAAATTTTGAGCATCCCCAAATTTGAGCATCCAGTTCTGAGCGAAAATCAAACTATCTTTTTGGTACAAATAAAGTTAAATATATATGTGAAATAATAATAGAAAAAAACTTTTTGCCATAGATGCAGTGCCACATCGGGATATTGATCTTGCTATGAAAACATTAAAAAATCATCAATAACTTAAAATTGGTGGACTTTAAAACTTTTTTGATAGAACTTTTGGATTCCTTGGATAAAAATGCTTTTATAAACCAATTTTTAGTAGTAGGGAAGCTCTAGAACTCGTTTTACAGACAAAAATAGATTACAAAAAGTCACCATTTTTTGCGAACCCCACCAAATTTGGAGAGCTAAAAATCGACATAACTCCGCCAATTTTTAGAATTAGAGGCTCAAATTTTGGGGACTGTCTAAAGTTAACATAGTCCACACATGGAAAGAATTTCAGAAAAATTTTGTGACAATTTTACTTTTTTTCTGAATGATTTGACATGGAATTATATAGATACTTAAGATCAAATCTAAGAACACTGAAAAAGAAAATCACCTTTTTGAAAAGCACAAACATTATAAAATTTACTGATGCATTAAATGTAACTGTTTATTGGTTTTCAACAAAATTGTTTGAATGAAGAACAAACTTTGAAGTTGAGAAATAAATAAAATCAAACAGAATTTTTAAAACGTGTGTACACTTTTATTAATAATCTAATAGAGGTTTTTATAAAATTAACAAAATCAAGCAGATGATTCTGCCAAACAGTTTTCTTATTTCCAGTATAAGAAACAACAATAAAAACAACTAACAATTTAAAATTAAGATAAATTTAATAAGTTAAATTAAAGTTACTAATTTCTTTTTCTTTAGACATTAATATTTTTCATTGAAATTGTACTTTATCTTATTTTTATCATTTAAATTAACAAAATAAATAATAAACAAGAACAGGAATGTAAATTTAAATAAATGTTAAAGAATTTTGCAATTCATTTTATATTATCAGGCAGAATAAAATTAGTGAAAGATTTATACATTTCTGGACATTTCTACAATTTATTATTTAGTAATTTAAAACAATATTTTTAAAAAGCTCATTAGTTATATTTAGAGAATAATTAACATTTTTTAAATTAACAATAATACTTGAGATTTCCCAATCAACAATAAGAAAAATGAATTCATGTTGAATTAAAAATAACAGAATTCTGATTCCCATGTATTGTATGTATTGATGGTAAAAGATGGACTGAAGGTAAAATAAGAAATTTTACCTCAGAAAGATTCATAGTTTTATGTGAAAATCTATTTTTCTTTTTAGTTTAGTTTTCTGAAGTTTTACTTTTTAGTTTTCTGTTAAAAAAACCTTGAAAGTTAAAGTTAAATAAGTTGCTAATCTGAACATTTGCTACATAAATGAGAGTAACCTCCCCTTGTTTCTTTCACTTTGAAGAAGCCATACATTTAGGTCGGCTATTTTCATTTCACTGTAATGTTTTAACATGAAAATATCATAAAATGTGTTCTTATTAACAATTAAGTTCATTTCAAATAATGCGCAAGCACAATTAAGAACACATTTTATGATATTTTTGTGTTAAAACATGCAGTTGTATTGATACATTTTCAGTGTAGATTTATGGTGAAATGAAAATGGCCAACCAAAATATATTGTTTCCTTAAAGTGAAATAAACAAGGGGAGGTTACTCTCATTTATGTAGCTAATGTTCAGGTTTATTTGGTAAATACATTTTTGTTTAAATTACTTGTGGAGATCCTAAGCATATGTTAACAGGGATGGTGAACATGTGGAGCCTGTTTGAAAATATATTAAAGGTATTCCTATAAGGGTGTTAACAATAAATTGATTAAAAAAAAAAGATGTTAATATTTCTATGTAGAAAAGTATAGGTATACCCAATTTGTTAAAAAGTCTGTGTTTTTACAAAACAAAACACACGGCTTCCTTAAAGTGAAAAAACAAGGGAAGATTAATCTTATTTAAGTAGCTAATGTTCAAGATTACCGTTTATTTTATATAATGGTTTTGAGGCTGATATTTTGAGAAGATAGAAAATATGAAGATAATACAAAATAAAATAAATTCTTAACCTGCTATTGCATGTATTTCTTTAACTAGAGTTGAAACATCAATTGACTGGGTTCTATAAAAAATGAACTCCAATCATTAAGATAACAATCAAAGCTTCATACTGCATAGAATTTGCTTTGTTCACATAAATATTCCGTTGATATAATGGTTGGACATCACGATTATTATCATACATTGTTGGCACCACAGATGTAGACTTCCATTCGAGTCTTGAGCGAAATTCTTTCAACTGGTTAAAAAAAAAGAAGAAGAAATCATAATTGTGCAATGTAAAATTTTATAAAAAGTAAAATAGAATTAGGAGTTAAATAGAAAGGAGTTAAGATAAATTCTAATATTAAAAACATTACAACTTAACCCCAAAAATTAATTAAAAAAAAGAAGATTTTTTAGTACGAGGATGAGTAAAAAAATAATGCTATTTTGTTTAGGACAGGTATAATTACCAATGCAGGAACATATATCATACATCAAAATGAAGCTGGTCCTCTGTGGATCACATCCCTACTTCTCCACATAGTCACCGTTTCTCTCAATAGCAATGTTCCACCTTCAAATGAGAGCATATATACCTATTGACTGTTCTTTGAACCACTTCTTCACTACAGATTTCACTTCCTCATCATTTGGAATAATGTTTGCCTCTCTTCGGCCCCATGAAAGAATGTTTGAGAGCTTACATGGCAGCAATTTTTAATCTGGAATATCATTCTCAGAGCCTGGAGTTATTTACTAAGCTAAGCTTAAATGTTGCACAAGGCCGGAAGTTTGGGGCGTTCTGTGAGAATCGAATTCACTAACAATGGTCTGCTAATCCAGCTTGCTAACCATTAACCCCAAGTGAGGTGTTATTTTACTAGACCCTGTATAAACAACTGTCAAATTTAGTAGATGCAAATTGAAGAGGAATAATTATATTTTATCGTGACAGAGTAATCTCCCTTGCAGAAGATTTTATTTTACAAATATTGCTCTGAATAACATTTCAAAAAATGAACCTCATTTGAAAAAAAAAAAAAAAAAAAAAGTAAAAAATGCTGTGTATAGTGCAATCATTTCATTCTTATTCCTACATGAAATCCTTTGTTCCCACTCACATAATCGGTGTAGATGGAAAATTAAATTTTATCAGTTTTTTTTAATAGTTAGTATATTAACATATTAACTTTTAACATCTAGTTGAGAATTTCCCATTCCTATAAGGATTTATAAAAAAAATGGCTGAAAATAGCCTTTTCATTTAAAGCTACCTTAAATCAAAGACTTCTAAATATGTTTGATATTACATTTAAACAAAGGCTATCATTTAGGGCAGATTAGGAAAATGAATGTGACTTCCAACCGGGTGGAATGAGGTGGTATAGGACGTTAAGTTAAATTGGTAAAAATTGACTACCTTAGCAATGAGGAATATTTTCAAATAAAACGAACAGAAGGCTGATTCCCACTGAAAACATGACTAAACACGCCATTGTAAAGAATGCATTATCCTAATTTTAATTTCTAATGAAGCTCATTAAAGTCGTCAGGGTGGCCTAGTGTCTATATCAGCCAGGCAGTGAGGGAATCTATCCCCTTTTCACTAGTGCTAGACCAAGGAGATTGTTTTTGCATCTAAGGTGGAGCTCCACACCTACCACCAGGTCATCACCTTACCGCACAGATCCCTGTGTTACTCATATGCTGAGTTGGCAAGGGCTGGTATTGAACCAGGAACCTTGTGGTTCCTAGTCGAACACTGAGCTAAACTGGCCCCTAATGAAGCTTAATAACAATATCATATATTATCCAAATTTATTAAAACTGAAAATATGGTAAATATGGAGAGAATCAAAAAGTGTCACTAATAAGATGAATATCTTACTGGCAATTCTGATTGTTATTGAAAAATTAATTTTATCCGCAGGAATAAAAGTACAAAGTCAATGGTTACATTTTCCATGTATTTTTTTCACACTTTGTTACATAATTCATAGACAGCTTATGAAACACGGGTTAGTAAATTTATTTTATCCATTCAACATTTTCTTTCTTTTATTTATTTTTCCTTTCAATATACCGTCGGATTCATTTCCATTTTCAACTTACATACTGTCCTAGGAAAAGAAATTTACAACACCGAAATGGATAATCATAAAAATATGGAAAAAATGGATAATCATAAAAATATATGGAAAAATGGATAATCATAAAAATATATGGAAAAAATATATGGAAATACAAAAAATTGTTATTGTCTCTCAAATAATTTTAAAAAAAATTCTTTTTAACAAACAATAAATAGATGTGGATTTAGAAAATTTACCTGTAGAGCAGACACTGATATAGTTGATTCAAAAACAGTCCATATAACAGTTTCAGAACAAGGTGGTGTGGTAAGACTTCCAGAATATCGATAATACTTCTTAAGATCTTTTGGTATTAACATGCCTAATTGGGCATCAACTTTTGTATTTGATCCTGAAGAATAAAATATTTCATCAAATATACAAATATTGAATTTACAAAAAACATAAATATTACAATGTTTGAGATACGCCTGATAAACAGCTCTGGGTAGCCTCGTCAAGTTAATTATGTTAAAAACTGGTTTCATTGGGGGGGGGGTCAGGTCTTCCAACATAATACCCCCCTCGCCAGTTAGACCCCATTAGAGATGATCATCCTCTAATGCACTACCTGTGTTTTAGTCAACGTGATCAGAAAGAAACTGGCTTTAAATGGAGTTTTTGCCAACGATTACCTCAGCTTCTTAACATCTGATTAGCTAAAGACAATCAGCATTCAGAGTGAGTGTTAAAACAGGCTCACGGACTCAGATTTTTTCTTTTTTTATAATTCATTGGGATTGCATTGGCCTGCTGCTAAGTAGATTTTATGTTTTTTTAACAAAGACCATTAACTCAGGCAAAATGGGGTACGATTTAATGGAGATGAGTAAAAAAAAAAAATTAAAAAAATAAAAATTCATGAATATGTGAGACAGAAAGGAATATGAGTAATAACTAACTTGGTTTTAACTATTTAAAGAAATGTGCAATGAAATCCTTTGAGACAGAAAGAAAGATATTTCTTGTTTTTTAGTGATTCCATGTCAAATCATCGGGGCCATGTCAACCACCCGCTTCAATTTTTCTCAAATTTTGTCCAGGTTTAGATTATGTTAAAGTTAGACAATCCCCCAAAATTTGAGCTTCCAATTCCCAAAGTTGGTGGAGTTATTTCGATTCTTAGCTCTCCAAATTTTTTGGGTGGGAGGGGTCGCGAAAAATAAATTCCAAAATGTTACAATTTTTCGCGAACTCACACCCAAATTGTAACTTTTTGTAATCGATTTTTGTCTGTAAAATAAGTTCTAGAGCTTCTCTACTACTAAAAATTGGTTTATAAAAGCATTTTGGCCCAAGGAATCAAAAAATGCTATAAAAAAAAAAGATTTAAAGTTAACCAATTTTAAGTTATTAATGATTTTTGATTTGCAAAATTTTAACTGATGTTTGGATTCCTCGGGCCAAAATGCTTTTATAAACCAATTTTTAGTAGTAGGGAGGCTCTAGAACTTATTTTACAGACAAAAATAGATTACAAAATATTGTCATTTTTTTCATGAACTCCACGAAATTTGCAGAGCTAAAAATCGACATAACTCCAATGAATTTTGAAAGTTCAAAGATGTGTTAAAAAATGATTCAAAGTAAAATGTAAAGTTCGTCTCATCATAGAAATAGAAACTGTTCTAATGATAGGCTATAAAATTATTTCAGTAATGATATAGGAAAATTAATATTTACCTAATTTAATTGGACCATATGACCTTTAGGCACCCCTTTTTGATCTCGATTAAGAAAGGACATGTTTTTCATTTACACTGTCAATATCCAGTCGTTTGTTAGGGGTTAGTTTTATTATTAAAACAACCGGATATTGACGGTGTAAATGAAAAACATGTTCTTTCTTAATCGAGATCAAAAAGGGGTGCCTAAAGGTAATATTGTCCATTTGATTTATTAATCTTTTTAATTTGACTACCATAAAACTACCATAAAAGAAAATTTGAAGATCATGAAAGCTGGTAATTTATTCTGAATTGTCATCTTATTTCATTTAACATCAATATATCATAATATTGTATATTCAAATCTAAAAATGCTATCATCAGTTAGAATTTTGCAAATCAGAAATCATTAATAACTTAAAATTGGTTAAATTTAAGACTTTTTTGATACCATTTTTTGATTCCTTGGGCCAAAATGCTTGAGCGTACATATGCGTGTAGAGGGTATCAGTTATAGTGTTGGCCAATTACAGGAAGAATGAAGGCTTTGAAAGATGCAGTGTTTCAGCAGCCTACAACAGATTCAGGCAGTTTATTCCATGCCTCAGCAACTCTGAGTGTGAAAAAAATGTTTCCGAAAGTCATGTAAGCAATGCTGTTTTTTGACTTTTTAGGCATGCCCATGTGTGTTAGAAACATAGAGATCAAAAAGGTGCTCAAAGGTTGCTGTTGGTAAGATGATTAATAATCTTATGAGCATTTACCAAGTTAGTTGCCAGATGCCAGAGTTTCAATGAATCCATTCCATTAATGAATTAATAAACATTTTATTTATACTAGTACATAATTTCAAAAGCTTATAAATCATCTTTATAATCAAAAGTGAATCTATATAAAGTGATTGATAGATTCATCTTAATCCTTAAACCGGTGCAAAATAATAACACCAATGAAATTGAAAAATCAAACTTTAAGAAGTGTAAATCAGATAGTTTGTAGTGAGTCGAAAGTTAACACTTTGAAAGCAGAAATAAAATGAAGAAAATAAGGAGTCTGCACATAGGATCAGCGCAAGTAGAAAGAAAAAATAGAAAAATTAAAAATGATAATTTTCAACCAATGAAATCCACGCCTAAAAAAAGAAGTTAAAAAAAAGACCAATTTTGAGCCTAGGTAAATGCTATAAATAGCAGGGATTTTGAAGAACAGTTCAGAAGACAAACTTATGCCTAATTATTCCATGTCGCTCGACTCCAAAATATTTGCCTACCGCTGAAGGTATTACAAGCTATATCTTTCTCTCTCTAAAAGTTAATTCACTACTGATATGTATTGAGCATTACCCTTTCTTTCTCATTTGTAGTTAACTCAACACTTTCTTTTTCTAATTACATGAACTTTTATAAAAGCATATTCTGCAGGACTTGGATCAGTATTCTTGACTACTGTAATCTATTTGTTTTAATACACATATTACTTGTTGAGTTTATGAGTTATTTCTTTTTCTGTCTTAATATATGTGACCCAAAATATTTATTCTATAGATGTCATTAAAAGTAAACATGAAATGATTCTTACCAACAGTTTTAATCGTTGGAAATTTCTCAATTATTCCCTGCAATATTGTGTTGTTCACTGTGGATATCTGAAAAATATATGCCAAATGTATCTTTATACATCTATAAATATATCTTTATACATTTAAAGTATCTAAAGACTCTAAAATAATTAAGTAAACTTAAAATACTAACATGAGAAAAAGAAGAGAATTTGACCCCAAAGTTTAAGAAGCTAGATATAATTATTTTGATACGTTTATTTTCAAACATATAGATACTAGACACATTTTCTGGTACCACTTTTATAGGTTTTATCCCACTAACAAAACTATATCATATTATTAACCGATTTCATCTAACAAACGGAGTTAATTATTACAAAATCAGGGGAGATAATTATTGGTAACCAAAGATTTTATCTTAAATTCCCGAAATACAAAATAAAGAAAAAATAAATGTAGAATTATTATCACAGCAACTTAAAATCAATCTAGAGTGCCTTGTGTGGTGTAATAGCTAGTGAGCTTGGCTAAAAGTGAGTTTGATTCTTAGTGAGTGCGCCTCATACTTTTGCCTTTTTGGTAAAATAAGCTTAGCAATGTGTTCATAACTGTCATCTAGATAAAATGATCATAGATATAGAAGAAGAAAATTCTGAACATGAACAAATTTCTAATGAACTATGATTCATCCTATAAATTTGTTTAACTTACAGTGAAAAAGAAACCGAGTACTGCAAGACCTTCCGGTTTGTCAGCTGCCTTTCCAAGACTGGCATATGCGGATGAATAATGAACAATATGCATCTGTTGATAAGGAATAGAAAACAGAATTTCCAGTTAATTCCAGGCAATTCTCAATTATATACTGAGTATGATCTAGAATATATGATACATATGATTAGAAGAAGAAGAAGAAGAAGAAGAAGAAGAAGAAGAAGAAGAGAAGACAATGGCTTATTTTCACACATTACACAATATAAACAATGCCACACAAAACAAAAAAACGTAATGTTGGTTGATGTATTAATCTGTGGAGGATGATCACTAATTAGGACTGAGCCTATTTTAGTAGTGACCACCTCATTTTTTTTTACATAGTTTGAAAGTTGATAATAAGTTTACTTATAGGTATTAAAAATTTCTATTTTCATAAATAATATGAATTGGTGAGCAAACATTTTGGGTGAAATCAATGTTTGGAAAATTTTTTTGTTAGTGTATTCCAATCGTTGATGCAGGATCTTGATTATCTTTAAAATTACTTAAAAGAATGATAAAATAATCAATATGTCAGAATTCATTGGTAAAAAAAAAAACAAACTTGGATTAAATCATCATCATCATGTCATGCAATTAGCACAGATATCAATGACAATCTCTCGCCAATTGTCACTATCATTCATCGTCCCCGGGAGATTCTCTGTACCAGCATCCAGTATAAGCGCAGATGTAGGTCCTTGCTGGGTGGCCCACACTAGCATGTCCATTTGTTGGCTTCCACAGGAGAATGTCGCTTATGAGTTCGTCCTTGCTTTTCCAGATGGTTTGTGAGATAGGGGGCAAGTGGCCATACAGCTGCTTCCTTGTAGGATGTTTTTTCAACGGCTTATTCAAGATCGCACGCGGCATTCTTGTGCAGCTCCCATCTAGCTTATTCTCCAGGCGCCAAGCCAGCGCAGGCATCTCTCACAGATTGAAATATCCCAAGCGGGTATGGTAGCAAAAGAAAAATGGACGAGAAAAATTGGATTATTAAAAAATATTTTAAAAGTATTTAAAAAATAAACAAAAGCTGGAATTGTTGAGATGATAATTCTTTCTTCGCTCAGTGAAATGAGGGCAGGTGTGGGTTTGAAAGTCTTTTCTTCGTCGTGGTAGCACGAGTGGGGTTGGAAGCTTGTCCTAGCTGACGACTTGGTTCTGTGTGACGCCGGGTGTGGTGTGGGTCGGTAGCCCTTTAGATCTTGCCCTGGTAGGAGCGACGTTATGTGCCAATGCCGGCCGATAGTCAACTTCTTTTGACTTTAAGTGAGCTGATTTTATAATTGTCAAGTAGGCTCGAAAAATGCGTTGAAAGGTTTTTTTGGGGGAAATTTATGATTGGTTGAAAAACGTTAAATAGTAGGGGAAATTTTTAATTGTTTATGAATTGTTTTTTTACCCGGAAGCCTGCATGGAGCCTATGTGTGGAACATTTATTTTGTTCATTTCGTTTAGAGCTATTGATGTTATATTCTCAGTAGCTTAGGTTCTCTTCCAAAGTGTTTTGTTTTTTCTTTTTAATTTGTTTTGTTGATGAGTGGGTGTGTTGAGTTAGTAAAATTTGTGAATCAAGAGAGATATTTATTTCTGTTATAACAAGGTGATGGCAAACATGCTGTTCATGTTTGCTCGTTCCAACACGTCTGTGTCGGGAACTTTGTCCTGCCAGTGTATGCGAAAGATATGCAACCTTACAAATAAAGTGCATCACAAATGAGGAAATAGAATAAAGGTTATTTCCTATAACTCCAACCTAAAAAAGGGGAACCACTCTGGATGACTGATAAATTATCTATTTATTTATTGATCTACTAGGAAAAAAGAAGACGGGGTTAAGGTTAGGCTAGGGTTTAGGGTTAGGGTTAGGGTTAGGTTAGGGTTAGGGTGAGAGTTAGTTTAATGGGAAAATAATGAGTAGATTAATTAACAGATAAAATTCATTCAGAGTGGTTCCCCTTTTTTAGGTTGGAGTTATAGGAAATAACTAGAATAAAGATAGTCGAAGAGTAAAAAGCAAGAACTCAAATTGCTTTAAAATAAAAGAAATATTGTTAAAGATAAAAACCTCCATTGGAAAAGATGTTCCATCCTTGAAATGCTCAGATCCAAAATTATCACCTGATCCCCAATGGAAATGGAAACTGTGCGCATAATATTCTGAAGGTAGACCACCTCCAGATATTTTTGCTTTTGGATCATTATGTAACTCAGCAACCACTAAATGAAAAAAAAAACAAAGACAAAAACAACAAAATGTATAAAGAAGTATCTCGTCACATAAGATACAAACTAAATAAAATCAAAGTAAACTGGAAAGTTTAGATGAGAGCAATTTCTTGCAAAGTGAAATACAAAACAAGGGTTTCAACATAAAAATAAATGTGTTTCATAAATAAGACACTGTAATAACTTAAAATATTTTTTGAAAAATCTAAAGATAGCTATTATTATCTCATTGAAATTTACATCATGGAAGGAGCAACATCTCATAAATTATATATATATATATATATATATATATATATATATATATATATATATATATATAGATAGATAGATAGATAGATAGATATACATATACATATATATAGATATATATATACATATAGAGAGAGATATATGATATATATATAGAGAGATATATGATATATATATAGAGAGAAGGATATATATATATATATATATATATATATATATATATATATATATACATATACATATATATATAGATATATGATATATATATTGTATATACATATACATATATATATATAGATATATGATATATATAGATATATGATATATATATACATATACATTGTTACGTTTAATCAAATGATCAACAATTTAGAAACTCCTAGAATATTCTGAGAGACTGGCTGACGCCAGGAGAGGGGGGAGTCCCAGAATGTGACCCTAAAGCTCCGGGAAGAAGAAGAATTCTGCCTCGTCATTAGCACGTAGCCAACCTTGCGGAGGGAAACGAACAACTGATACTACACTCGTTGCTTTACCCACGTACGCCAAGCCTACCGAGAGACAGGTGACGTCACGATTTGGGGAAGGAAAGCAATCCCAGAGCAGTAATCAGTCAGTACTCGAGACCCGGTCAGTGAACATCTCGTGGGGGAAGGGGAGAAAAATGTTTCCCAAGAAAAAGTTACCATGATCCAGAATGCCACATAAAGAAATAATACCCGGAATAGTCATTAATACAGAACATGAATTACCCGTAAAAGATAAGTGCAAATTTCTTTCGTTGCGAACATTTGTAAATTGATTTGAAGAAATAATTCCGCCAAATGACATTATAAATCCTAGCCTGTCGGCGTCCGTATCATGATCCTCCCAGTCTACAAATTTGAATTAAATGTTATGTTATAAATATATATACGTTGTTTTGTTATTTATTGCCAAGTTCTTACATGTATCCTCTCATCTTTCTTTGGTAATCTCTGATGGAAAGCGCTGTATAGCGTTGAAACGATAGGTGAACGTAACCTGGGCGCTCGTCCCGGGATATAAACGTAACAAAACATATATATAGATATATTGATGCATTTGGTCACACAAGACTAACACACACCTATATACTCAAACAAGAACAAAAAACCACAGTGTGAAACATGTCAAACACCTTTGACTGTTAAACACTTATTCATAGGATGCAGAGTTTTTGCTCACATATTTTTAATGCAAACAATATGAAAGATCTATTTGAAAAAGTCAACATAGAAGACATTCTGTCCTTTTTGAAGGAAATAAAATTTATACATAGAATATAGACATGAACCTAATCAATACCATACAACATGATCCCAATGATGCTAACACATGTTAAAACCAATTACTACAAAAGTATAAATATAATATACACAATTATTACTTCATAATCGTTAGGAATGACATAACCCCAGATGAGTTGATATGCCATTAAAGATTCAACCAACCAACCAACCAACCAACCAACCAATCTAGTCCATCTCAGCAAGGGCAGACAATCGCTACAAAGTAAGATGGTCATTTTCTATAAGTTTAAACATAAACAAAGGGGAACCACTCTTGACTGATAAATTATTTATTTATTTTCCCATTAAACTAAAGCCTAAATCCTAACCCTAACCATAAACCTAACCCTAACCTGTCTTCTTTTTTCCTTGTAGATCAGTAAATAAATAAATAAATCTATCAGTAAAGAGTGGTCCTCTTTGTCATGTTAGACTTATAGGAAATAGCCAGTAAGATTCTCTCAAGTAGCATGAAATAATCTCACTCACCTTTGTCCCAGTATTAGTCAAAAAGAATTTGAGATGACGCTTCATCATAATTCACTATTTGATATTGGTCCAAAATCTTTGTTGAATGTCAGAGCAGTTATAATATCTACAGGTGATTGTTGTTTTCCTGTACATGTATGAAAAGCATATTTCCAATTTTTCCTTCCTGTTAAAAACAAAATTGATATTGATTCAGTTACAATAAAATATCACTAAATATCAATATGTAATGAAATCAAGAGAATATCTTAAGAATTAAAATCTTATCTTTATAGAAAAATAGGCTATTTCCATAAACATAAACAAAAGGTTATTCCTATAAACATTAAACAAAAGGGAACCACTCTTGACTGATAAATTATTCATTTATTTTCCCCATAATTACCCCTAACCCTAACCCTAACCCTAACCCCTAACTCTAACCCTAAACTCTAGCCCTAACCCTAACTCTGTCTCTTTTTTCTTAGTAGATCAATAAATAAATACATAATTATCAGTCAAGGTGTATTCCCCTTTGTTTATAGTTAGACTTATAGGAAATAACTGAAATTTTTAGCATTTAATAGATTTCATTCAAGAACAATATGTATTTGGGTAATTCCATGTCAAATCATCCAGGCCATGTTCACCCATCCCCTTCAAATTTTCTGAAATTTTTTCCAGGTGTGGACTATGTTAAAGTTAGACAATCCACCAAAATTTGAGCTTCCAATAAAAAAAATGGCGAGTTATGTCGATTCTTATTCTCTCCAAATTTAAGGGGTATCACGAAAAATGGCAACTTTTTGTAACCTATTTTGTTCTGGTAAATGAGTTTAAGACTTTTTTTGATAGCATTTTTGGATTCCTTGAACAAAAATGCTTTTTATGAACCAATTTCTAGGGATAGGGAAAGTCTAGAACCTCATTTTTTACAGACAAAAATAGGTTACAAAAACGTTGCCATTTTCGTGATACCCCTTAAAATTTGGAGAGATAAGAATCGACATAACTCCGCCATTTTTTTTTATTGGAAGCTCAAATTTTGGTGGATTGTCTAACTTTAAACATTAGTCCACACCTGGAAAAAAATTTCAGAAAATTTTGAAGGGATGGGTGACATGGCCTGGATGATTTGACATGGAATTACCCAAATACAATATTGTTCTTGGAATGAAATCTATTAAAATGCTAAAAAAATTTCAGTTATTTCCTATAAGTCTAACATAAACAAAAGGCGGAACCACCCTTGACTGATAAATTATGTATTTATTTAATTGATCTACTAAGAAAAAAGAAGACAGAGTTAGGGTTAGGGCTAGAGTTTAGGGTTTTAGAGTTAGGGGTTAGGGTTAAGGGTTAGGTTTAGGTAATTTAATGGGAAAATAAATGAATAATTTATCAGTCAAGAGAGTGGTTCCCTTGTTTATGTTTATAGGAAATAACCTTTTGTTTATGTTTATTAGGAAATAGCTATTTTTTCTATAAAGATAAGATATTTAATTCTTAAGATATTCTCTTGATTTCATTACATATTGATATTTAGTGATATTTTATTGTAACTGAATCATATCCAATTTTGTTTTTTACAGGAACGAAAAATTGGAAATATGCTTTTCATACATGTACAAGGAAAAACAACAATCACCTGTAGATATTATAACTGCTCTGACATTCACAAAGATTTTGGACCAATATCAATAGTGAATTATGATGAAGCGTCATCTCAAATTCTTTTGACTAATACTGGGACAACAGGTGAGTGAGATTATTCATGCTACTTGAGAGAAAATCTTACTGGCTATTTCCTATAAGTCTAACATGAACAAAGGGAACCACTCTTTACTGATAGATTATTATTTATTTACTGATCTACAAGGAAAAAAGAAGACAGTTTAGGGGTTAGGGTTTATGGTAGGGTTAGGATTTAGGCTTAGTTTAATGGGAAAATAAATAAAATAATTTATCAGTCAAGAGTGGTTCCCCTTTGTTTATGTTAAACTATAGAAAATGACCATCTTACTTTTGTAGCGATTGTCTGCCCTTGCTGAGATGGACTAGATTGGTGGGTTGGTGGTTGGTTGGTTGGTTGATCTTTAATGGCATATCAACTCATTCTGGGGTTATGTCATTCCTAACGATTATGAAGAATAATTGTGTATATTATATTTTATACTTTTTTAGTAATTGGTTTTAACAGTTGTGTTAAGCATCATTGGGGATCATGTTTATGGTATTGATTAGGTTCATGTCTATATTCTATGGTATAATTTTATTCCTTCAAAAAGGACAGAATGTCTTCTATGTTGACTTTTTCAAAATAGATCTTTCATATTGTTTGCATTAAAATATGTTTGAGCAAAAACTCTGCATCCTATGAATAAGTGTTTAACAGTCAAAGGTGTTTGACATGTTTCACACGTGGTTTTTTGTTTCTTGTTGAGTATATAGGTGTGTGTTAGTCTTGTGTGACCAATGCATCCAATATATCTATTATATGTTTGTTACGTTTATATCCCGGGACGAGCGGCCCAGGTTACGTTCACCTATCGTTTCAACGCTATACAGCGCTTCATCAGAGATTACCAAAGAAAGATGAGAGGATACATAAAACTTGGCAATAAATAACAAAACAACGTATATATATATTATAACATAACATTTAATTTCAAATGTAGACTGGAGGATCATGATACGGACGCCGACAGGCTAGGATTTATAATGTCATTTGGCGGAATTATTTCTTCAAATCAATTTACAAATGTTCGCAACGAAAGAAATTTGCACTTATCTTTTTACGGGTAATTCATGTTCTGTATTAATGACTATTCCGCGGTTATATTTCTTTATGTGGCATTCTGGATCATGGTAACTTTCTTCTTGGGAAACATTTTTTCTCCCCTTTCCCCACGAGATGTTTCACTGACCGGGTCTCGAGTACTGACTGATTACTGCTTCTGGGATTGCTTTCCTTCCCCCAAATCGTGACGTCACCTGTCTCTCGGTAGGCTTGGCGTACGTGGGTAAAGCAACGAGTGTAGTATCAGTTGTTCGTTTCCCTCCGCAAGGTTGGCTACGTGCTAATGACGAGGCAGAATTCTTTCTTCTTCCGGGGAGCTTTAGGGTCACATTCTGGGACTCCCCCCCTCTCCTTGGCGTCAGCCAGTCTCTCAGAATATTCTAGGAGTTTCTAAATTGTTGATCATTTGATTAAACGTAACAATGTATATGTATATATATATCATATATCTATATATATCATATATCTATATATATATATGTATATGTAATATACATAATATATATCATATATCTATATATAATATGTATATGTATATATATATATATATAATATATATATATATATATATATATATATATCCTTCTCTCTAATATATATCATATATCCTCTCTATATATAATCAATATCTTCTCTATATGTATATATATATCTATATATATGTATATTGTATATCTATCTATCTATCTATCTATCTATATATTATATATATATATATATATATTATATATATTATATTATATATATATAATTTATGAGAGTTGCTCCCTTCCATGATGTAAATTTCAATGAGATTAAATAAAGCTATCTTTGATTTTTTCAAAAAATAATTTTAAGTTATTACAGTGTCTTATTATGAAACACATTTATTTTTATGTTGAAACCCTTGTTTTGTATTTCACTTTTGCAAGAATTGCTCTCATCTAAACTTTCCAGTTTACTTTGATTTTATTTAGTTTGTATCTTATGTGACGAGATACTTCTTTATACATTTTGTTGTTTTTGTCTTGTTTTTTTCATTTAGTGGTTGCTGAGTTACATAATGATCCAAAAGCAAAAAATATCTGGAGGTGGTCTACTTCAGATATTATGCGCACAGTTTCCATTTCCATTGGGGATCAGGTGATAATTTTGGATCTGAGCATTTCAAGGATGAACATCTTTTCCAATGGAGGTTTTATCTTTAACAATATTTCTTTTATTTTAAAGCAATTTGAGTTCTTGCCTTTTTACTCTTCGACTATCTTTATTCTAGTTATTTCCTATAACTCCAACCTAAAAAAAGGGGAACCACTCTGACATGAATTTTATCTGTTAATTAATAATACTCCATTATTTTTTCCCATTAAACTAACTCTCACCCTAACCCCTAACCCTAACCCTAACCCTAACCCTAAACCCTAGCCTAACCTTAACCCCGTCTTCTTTTTCCTAGTAGATCAATAAATAAATAGATAATTATCAGTCATCCAGAGTGGTTCCCCTTTAGGTTGGAGTTATAGGAAATTAAAAAAAAAAAAAAAAAATCCTTTATTCTATTTCCTCATTTGTGATGCACTTTATTTGTAAGGTTGCATATCTTTTCGCATACACTGGCAGGACAAAGTTCCCGACACAGACGTGTTTGGAAAACGAGCAACATGAACAGCATGTTTGCCATCACTGTTATAACAGAAAAGAAATATCTCTCTTGATTCACAAATTTTACTAACTCAACACACCCACTCATCAACAAAACAAATAAAAGAAAAAACAAACACTTTGGAAGAGAACCTAAGCTACTGAGAATATAACATCAATAGCTCCTAAACGAAATGAACAAAATAAATGTCCACACATAGGCTCCATGCAGGCTTCCGGGTAAAAAAAACAATTCATAAAAATTAAAATTTCCCCTACTATTTAACGTTTTTCAAAAACCAATCTAAATTTCCCCCAAAAAAACCTTTCAACGCATTTTTCGAGCCTACTTGACAATTATAAAATCAAGCTTTTTTTCAAAAAACTTTAAAAGGTCCCCAAAAATAAGTTGACTATCGGCCGAGCATTGGCCACATTAACGTCGCTCCTACCAGGGCAAGATCTAAAGGGCACCGACCCACACCCACACCCGGCGTCACACAGAACCAAAGTTCGTCAGGCTAGGACAAGTTCCAACCCCACTCGTGCTTACCACGACGAAGAAAAAAAAAAAAAAAAAAAAAAAAAAAAAAAAAAAAATGACTTTCAAACCCACCACCTTGTACCCTCATTTCACTGAGCGCGAAGAAAAGAATTATCATCTCAACAATTCCAGGCTTTGTTTATTTTTAAATACTTTTAAAATATTTTTTTAATAAATCCAATTTTTTCTCGTCCATTTTTCCTTTTGCTACCATTACCCGCCTGGGATTTCAATCTGTTGAGAAGATGCCTTGCGCTGCTTTTGGCGCCTGGGAGAATAAGCTAGATGGAGCTGCCACAAGAATGCCGCGTGCGATCTTGAATAGCCGTTGAAAAAACACCTACAAGGAAGCAGCTGTATTGGCCACTTGCCCCTATACTCACAAACCATCTGGAAAAAGCCAAGGACGAACTCATAAGCGACATCTCCTGTGGAAGCCACAACATGGACATGCTAGTTGTGGGCCACCCAGCAAGGACCTACATCTGCGCTTATTACTGGATGCTGGCTACAGAGAAAATTCTCCCGGGGACGATGAATGATAGTGACAATTTGGCGAGAGAATTGTCATGATATCTGTTTGCTAATTGCATGACATGATGATGATGATTTAATTCCATAGTTTGCTTTTTTTTTTTACCAAGAATTCTGACATATTGATTATTTTATCATTCTTTTAAGTAATTTTAAAGATATCAGATCCTGCAATCCAACGATTGGGAATACACTAACAAAAAAATTTTTCCAAACATTTGATTCACCCAAAATGTTTGCCAACCAATTCATATTATTTTATGAAAATAGAAATTTTTAATACCTATAAGTAAACTTATTATCAACTTTCAAACTATGTAAAAAAAATGAGGTGGTTCACTACTTAAAATAGGCTCAGTCCTAATTAGTGATCATCCTCCACAGATTAATACATCAACCAACATTACGTTTTTTTGTTTGTGTGGGCATTGTTTATATGTGTAATGTGTAAAATAAGCCATTGTCTTCTTCTTCTTCTTCTTCTTTCTTTCTTCTTCTTCTTCTTCTTCTTCTTCTAATCATTGTATCATCA
Source organism: Doryteuthis pealeii (assembly GCA_023376005.1). Classification (NCBI taxonomy): domain Eukaryota; kingdom Metazoa; phylum Mollusca; class Cephalopoda; order Myopsida; family Loliginidae; genus Doryteuthis; species Doryteuthis pealeii. Next base: position 51,850,545 of record CM042167.1, read on the forward strand.
TATTCTAGATCATACTCAGTATATAATGCAGTAATTGCCTGGAATTAACTGGAAATTCTGTTTTCTATTCCTTATCAAACAGATGCATATTGTTCATTATTCTCCGCATATGCCATCTTGGAAAGGCAGCTGACCAAACCGGAAGGTCTTGCAGTACTCGGTTTCTTTTTCACTGTAAGTTAAACAAATTTATAGGCATGAATCATTATTCATTAGAATTTTGTCATTTGTTCAGAATTTCTTCTTCTATCTATGATCATTTTATCTAGATGACAGTTATGAACACATTGCTAAGCTTATTTTACCAAAAAAGGCAAAAGTATGAGGCGCACTCAAACTAAGAATTCAACTTCACTTTTAGCCCAAGCTCACTAGCTATTACACCACACAAGGCACTCTAGATGATTTTAAGTTGCTGTGATTAATAATTTACCATTTATTTTTCTTTATTTTTGATTTCGGGAATTTAAGATAAAATCATTTGTACCAATAATTATCTCCCCTGATTTTGTAATAATTAACTCCGTTTGTTAGATGAAATCGGTTATAATATGATGTATAAGTGTTTCTTAGTGGGATAAACCTATAAAGTGAGTACCAGAAAATGTGTCTAGTATCTATATGTTTGAAATAAAACGTATCAAAATAATTATATCTAGCTTCTTAAATTTGGGTCAAATTCCTTCTTTTTCTCATGTTAGTATTTTTAAGCTTTACTAATTATTTATAGAGTCTTTAGAACTTTAAAATGTATAAAGATTATATTATAGATGTATAAAACGTACATTTGGCATTATATTTTTCGATATCACACAGTGAACAACACAATATTGCAGGGAATAATTGAGAAATTCCAACGATTAAACTGTTTGGTAAGAATTCATTTTCATGTTTACTTTTAATGACATCTATTAGAATAAAATATTTTGGGGTCACATTATATTTAAGACAGAAAAGAAATAACTCAATAACTCAACAAGTAATATGTGTATTAAAACCAAAATAGATTACAGTAAGATCCAAGAATACTGATCCAAGTTCCTGCAGAATATGCTTTATAAAGTTCATTGTTAATTAGAAAAGAAAAGTGTTGAGTTAACTACAAATGAGAAGAAGAGTAATGCCTCAATACATATCAGTAGTGAATTAACTTTTAGGAGAGAGAAAGATATAGCTTGTAATACCTTCAGCGGTAGGCAAATATTTTGGAGTCGGAAGCGACATGGATAATAGCATAGTATTGTCTTCTGAACTGTTTCTTCAAAATCCCTGCTTTTATAGCATTTACCTAGGCTCAAAAATTGGTCTTTTTTTTTTAACTTCTTTTTTAGGCGGGATTTTCATTGGTTGAAAAATTATCATTTTAATTTTTCTATTTTTCTTTCTACTGCCTGCATCCTATGTTTTTTGCATGCGACTCCACCATACGCTTTCAAAGTGAAACTTTCGGACTCACTACAAACTATCTGATTTACACTTCTTAAAGTTTGATTTTTCAATTTCATTTGCGTGTTTATTAATTTGCACCGGTTTAAGGATTTAAGATGAAATCTATCAAATCACTTTATATTAGATTCACTTTTATATAAAGAGATAAAGCTTTTTGAAATTATGTACTAGTATAAATTAAAAATGTTTATTAATTCATTAATTGAATGAGATATCATTGAACTCTTATGGCATTCTGGCAACTAACTTGGTAAATGTCATAGAGATAAATCTTACCAACAGCAACCTTTGAGGCACCTTTTTGATCTCTATGTTTCAACACACATGGCATGCCAAAAAGTCAAAAACAGCATTGCACTGACTTTCGGAACACACACTCCAAGGCTGAGGCAGGAAAAACGCCTGAATTCTGTTGTAGGCTGCTGAAAACACTGCATCTTTCAAGCCTTCACATTCCCTGTAATGCCAACACAAACTGATACCCCTACACGCATGTACGCTCAAGCATGGCCCAAGAACAAAAAATGGATAAAAAAAAAGCTAAAAACCAAAATATTAATAGATTTCTGATGCAAAATTCTAACTGAGAAGCATAGAGAATATTAACCAAAAGATATATTGATTGTTAAATAAATAAGGATGACACAGAATAAATTACCAGCTTCAGATCTCAAAAATTCTTTTATGGTAGTTTATGAGCAAATTTAAAAAGTTAAAAACAAATGGACCACTATTACCTTTAGGAACCCCTTTTTTGATCTCGATTAAAGAAAAGAACAATGTTTTCATTTACACCGTCAATACGGTTGTTTTAATAATAAAACAACCCCTAACCAAACGACTGGATATTGACAGTGTAAATGAAAAACATGTCCTTTCTTAAACGAGAAAAAAAAGGGGTGCCTAAGGTCATATGGGTCCAATTAAATTAGGTAATATTAATTTTCCTAGTATCATTACTGAAATAATAAGCCACATAGAACAGTTCTATTTCTATTGATTGAGACGAACTTTACATTTATTTGAATCATTTTTTAACACATCTTTGAACTTTTTCAATAATTCATTGGAGTTATGTCGATTTTAAGCTCTGCAAATTTCGTGGAGTTCATGAAAAAATTGACAATATTTTGTAATCTATTTTTGTCTAGTCAAAATAAGTTTCTAGAGCCTCCCTACTTACTAAAATGGTTTATAAAAGCATTTTGGCCCGAGGGAATCAAACATCAGTTAAAAAATTTTCTGCAAATCAAAAATCATTTAATAACTTAAAATTGGTTAACTTTAAACTCTTTTTTTTTTATAGGCATTTTTTGATTCCTTGGGCACAAAATGCTTTTATAAACCAATTTTTAGTAGTAGAGAGCTCTAAGAACTTATTTTACAGACAAAAAATCGATACAAAAAAGTTACAATTTGGGTGTAGCTTCGCGAAAATTGTAACATTTTGGAATTTAATTTTTCGCGACCCCTCCCACCCAAAAAAATTTGGAAGAGCTAAGAACGAAATAACTCCACCAACTTTGGGAATTGGAAGCTCAAATTTTGGGGGCGATTTGTCTAACTTTAACATAATCTAACCTGGACCAAAAATTTTGAGAAAAATTTGAAGCGGGGTGGTTGACATGGCCCCCGATGATTTGACATGGAATCACTAAAAAACAAAGAAAATATCTTTCTTTCTGTCTCAAAGGATTTCATTGCACATTTTCTTTAAATAGTTTTAAAACCCAAGTTAGTTATTACTCATATTCCTTTCTGTCTCACATATTCATGAATTTTTATTTTTTAATTTTTTTTTTTACTCATCTCCATTAAATCGTACCCCATTTTGCCTGAGTTTAATGTCTTGCCTTAAAAAAAACATAAAATCTACTTAGCAGCAGGCCAATGGCAATCCCAATGAATTATAAAAAAAGAAAAAAAATCTGAGACCCGTGAGCCTGTTTTTAACACTCACTCTGAATGCTGATTGTCTTTAGCTAATCAGATGTTAAGAAGCGATGAGGTAATCGTTGGCAAAAACCTTCCATTTAAGCCAGTTTCTTTCTGATCACGTTGACTAAAAACACAGGTAAGTGCAATTAGATGGATTGATCATCTCTAATGGGGGTCTAACTGGCGAGGGGGGTATTATGTGGAAGACCTGACCCCCCCCCCCAAGAAACAGTTTTTTAACATAATTAACTTGACGAGCTACCAGAGCGTTTACAGGCGTATCTCAAACATTGTAATATTTATGTTTTTTGTAAATTCCAATATTTGTATATTTTGATGAAATATTTTATTCTTCAGGATCAAATACAAAAGTTGATTGCCCAATTAGGCATGTTAATACCAAAGATCTTAAGAAGTATTATCGATATTCTGGAGTCTTACCACACCACCTTGTTCTGAAATGTTATATGGACTGTTTTTGAATCAACGTATTCAGTGTTCTGCCTTCTACAGGTAATTTTCTCAATCCACATCTAAATTTATGTTGTTTTAAAAAGAATTTTTTTTAAAATTATTTGAGAGACAATAACAATTTTTTTGTATTTCCAATATATTTTTCCATATATTTTATGATTATCCAATTTTTCCATATATTTTTATGATTATCCATTTTTTCCATATATTTTATGATTATCCATTTCGGTGTGAAATTTCTTTTCTAGGACCAGTATGTAAGTTGAAAATGGAAATGAATCCGACGGTATATTGAAAGGAAAATAAATAAAGAAAGAAAATGTTGAATGGATAAAATAAAAATTTACCTAACCCCGTGTTTCATAGACGTGTCTTTATGAATTATGTAACAAAGTTGCGAAAAAAACATGAAATGATACCATTTGACTTTTGTACTTTTATTCCTGCCGGATAAAATAATTTTCAATAAACAATCAGAAATTGACCAGTTAAGATATTCATCTTGATTAGTGACACTTTTTGATTCTCTCCATATTACCATTATTCAGTTTTAATAAATTTGGATAAATATATGATATTTGTTATTAAGCTTCATTAGGGGCCAGTTTTAAGCTCATGTGTTCGACTAGGAACCACAAGTTCCTGGTTCCAATACCAGCCCTTGCCAACTCAGCATTATGAGTAACACAGGATCTGTGCGGTAAGGTGATGACCTGGTGTAGGTGTGGAAGTCCACCTTAGATGCAAAAACAATCTCCTTGGTCTAGGCACTAGTGAAAAGGATAGATTCCCTCACTTGCCTGGCTGATAAGACACTCAGGCCACCCTTTGACGGGACTTTAATGAGCCTTCATTAAGAAATTAAAATTAGGATTAATGCATTCTTTACAATTTGGCGTGTTTAGCTCTGTTTTCAAGTGGGAATCAGCCTTCTGTTCGTTTTATTTGAAAAAATATCCTCATTGCCTAAAGGTAGTCAATTTTTACCAATTTAACTTTAACGTTCCTATACCACCTCATTCCACCCGTGGAAAGTCAACATTCATTTTTCCTTAACTTGGCCCTAAATGATAGCCTTTGTTTAATGTAAATATCAAACATATTTATTAAAGTCTTTTGATTTAAGGTTAGCTTTAAATGAAAAGGCATTATTCAGCCATTTTTTTTATAAATCCTTATAGGAATGGGAAATTCTCAACTAGATGTTTAAAAGTTAATATGTTAATATACTAAACTATTAAAAAAAACTGATAAAATTTAATTTTCCATCTAACACCGCATTATGTGAGTGGGAACAAAGGATTTCATGTAGGAATAGAATGAAATGATTGCACTATACACAGCATTTTTTACTTTTTTTTTTTTTTTTTTTTTTTCAAATGGAGGTTCATTTTTGAAATGTTATTCAGAGCAATATTTGTAAAATAAAATTTCTGCAAGGGAGATTACTCTGTCACGATAAAATATAATTATTCCTCTTCAATTTGCATTCTTACTAAATTTGACCAGTTTGTTTATACAGGGGTCTAGTAAAAAACACCTCACTTGGGTGTTAATGAGTTAGCAAGCTGGATTAAGCAGACCATTGTTAGTGAATTCGATTCTCCACAGAACGCCCCAAACTTCCGGCCTTGTGCAACATTTAAGCTTAGCTTAGTAAATAACTCCAGGCTCTGAGAATGATATTCCAGATTAAAAATTTGCTGCCATGTAAGCCTCAAACATCTTTCATGGGGCCGAAGAGAGGCAAAACATTTTCCAAATGATGAGGAAGTGAAAAATCTGTAGTGAAGAAGTGGTTCAAAGAACAGTCAATAGGTATTATATGCTCTCATTTGAAGGTGGGAAGCATTGCTAATTGAGAAGAAACGGTGACTATGTGGAGAAGTAGGGATGTGATCCAACAGAGGACCAGCTTTCATTTTGATGTATGATATATGTCCTGCATTGGTAATTTACCTGTCCTAAACAAAATAGCATTATTTTTTTACTCATCCTCGTACTAAAAAAAATCTTCTTTTTTTTAATTAATTTTTGGGGTTAAGTTGTATGTTTTTAATATTAAATACTAACTCCCTTTCTATTTTACTCCTAATTCTATTTTACTTTTTATAAAATTTTACATTGCACAATTATGATTTCTCTTCTTTTTTTTTTAACCAGTTGAAAGAATTTCGCTCAAGACTCGAATGGAAGTCTACACTGTGGTGCCAACAATGTATGATAATAATCGTGATTGTCCAACCATTATATCAACGGAATATTTATGTGAACAAAGCAAATTCTATGCAGTATGAAGCTTTGATTGTTATCTTAATGATTGGAGTTCATTTTTTTATAGAACCCAGTCATTGATGTTTTCAACTCTAGTTAAAGAAATACATGCAATAGCAGGTTTAAGAATTTATTTTTATTTGTATTTATCTCATATTTTCTATCTTCTCCAAAATATCAGCCTCAAAACCATTATATAAAATAAACGCGTAATCTGAACATTTAGCTACTTAAATAAGATTAATTCTTCCCTTGTTTTTTCACTTTAAGGAAGCCGTGTGTTTGTTTTGTAAAAACACAGACTTTTTAACAAATTGGGTTATAACCTATACTTTTTCTACATAGAAATATTAACATCTTTTTTTTTAATCAATTTATTGTTAAACACCCTTATAGGAATACCTTTAATATATTTTCAAACAGGCTCCACATGTTCACCCATCCCTGTTACCATATGCTTAGGATCTCTCACAAAGTAATTTAAACAAAAATGTATTTACCAAATTTTAAACCTGAACATTAGCTACATAAATGAGAGTAACCTCCCCTTGTTTATTTCACTTTAAGGAAAAACAATATATTTTGGTTGGCCATTTTTCATTTCACCATAAAATTCTACACTGAAAATGTATCAATAACAACTGCATGTTTTAACACAAAAATATCATAAATGGATTTTCTTAATTGTGCTTGCGCATTATTTGAAATGAACTTAATTTGTTAATAAGAACACATTTTATGATATTTTCTATGTTTAAAAACATTACAGTTGAAATGAAAATAGAAAACCACACATAATGATAATAAGAAGCTTCTTACAAAAGTGAAAGAAACAAGGGGAAGGTTACTCTCATTTATGTAGCAAATGTTCAGAATTAGCAACTTATTTAACTTTAACTTTCAAGGGTTATTTTTTAACAGAAAACTAAAAAGTAAAACTTCAGAAAACTAAACTAAAAAGAAAATAGATTTTCACATAAAACTATGAATCTTTCTGAGGTAAAATTTCTTATTTTACCTTCAGTCCATCTTTTACCATCAATACATACAATACATGGGAATCAGAATCTGTTATTTTTAATTTCAACATGAATTCATTTCTTATTGTTGATTGGAAATCTTCAAGTATTATTGTTAATTTTAAAAATGTTAATTATTTCTAAATATAACTAATGAGCTTTTTAAAAATATTGTTTAAATACTAAATAATAAAATTTGTAGAAATGTCCAGAAATGTAAAATCTTTCACTAATTTTATTCTGCCTGATAATATAAAATGAATTGCAAAATTCTTTTAACATTTATTTAAATTTACATTCCTGTTCTTGTTTTATTATTTATTTTGTTAATTTAAATGATAAAAATAAGATAAAGTACAATTTCAATGAAAAATATTAATGTTCTAAAGGAAAAAGAAATTAGTTAACTTTAATTAACTTATTAAATTTATCTTAATTTTGAATGTTAGTGTTTTTATTGTTGTTTCTTATACTGGAAAGTAAGAAAACTGTTTGCCAGAATCATCTGCTTATTTGTTAATTTTATTTCAAAAAACCTATTAGATTATTAATAAAATGTACACACTTTTTAAAAACTGTTTGATTTTATTTATTTCTCAACTTCAAAGTTTGTTCTTCATTTCAAACATTTTTGTTGAAAACCAATTAAACAGGTTACATTTTAAATGCATCAGTTAAATTTTATTAAATGTTTTGTGACTTCAAAAAGGCTGATTTTCTTTTTCAGTGTTCTTAGATTTGATCTTAAGTTATCTATATAATTCCATGTCAAATCATTCAGAAAAAAAAGTAAAATTGTCACAAAATTTATTCTAAATTCTTTTCATGTGACTATGTAACTTTAGGACAGTCCCCAAAATTTGAGCCTCTAATTCTTAAAAATGGCGGAGTTATTGTCGATTTTAGCTCTCAAATTTTGGTGGGGTTCGCAAAAAATGGTGACTTTTGTAATCTATTTTTGTCTGTAAAACGAGTTCTTAGAGCTTTCCCTACTCACTAAAAAATTGCGTTTATAAAAGCATTTTTATCCAAGGAATCCAAAAGTTCTATCAAAAAAAGTTTTAAAGTCCACCAATTTTAAGTTATTGATGATTTTTTTTAATTTTTTCATAGCCAAGATCAATATCCCGATGTGGCACTGCACTATGGCAAAAGTTTTTTTCTATTATTATTTCACATATATATTTAACTTTATTTTGTACCAAAAAGATATTTTGATTTTCGCTCAGAACTGGATGCTCAAATTTTGGGGACAACATCACACTGGACAAATTTGGTGAATGACCTGGATGATTTGACATGGAATTACCCATATAAGTATCTATATAATATGCTTATTTGTAACAGTAGAACTTCATATTAAGGCACAATGTAGTCACACATTCAGTTATTAAATATAGATGCCTTCAACTGTTTGTTCAACAAAATTTAACAAGTCTAAATGATAAGTGAAGAAAAAAGAGAATTAGAGAAAAAAGACACAATATGAGTTGAGAAGAAGAGAATTCTATCTTTGGAAACATGGAGAAATATTATATATATATTCAAGAAAGGGTACGGTTAAATCGAACTTAATGGACCTAAATTCCACCATCATTTTCATTCCTGCCATCTCTCTTCTT
>CM042167.1:51859420-51903834 GCA_023376005.1 Doryteuthis pealeii
CTCTCATTTATGTAGCAAGTCAGGTTTATGTAATACATTTTGTTTAAATTACTTTGTGAGAGATTTCCTAAGCTATGTTAACAGGGATGGTGACATGTGGAGCCTGTTTGAAAATATATGAAAGGTATTCCTATAAGGGGTTAACAATAATTGATTTAAAAAAAAAGATGTTAATTATTTCTATGTAGAAAAGTATAGGTAACCAGATTTTGCTTAAAAAAGTCTGTGTTTTACAAAACAAATACAACGACGGCTTCCTTAAGTGAAAAAACAGGGAAGATTTATCTTATTTAAGTAGCTAATTTCAGATTACCGTTTATTTATATAATGCTTTTGAGGCTGATATTTGAGAAGATTAGAAAATATGAAGATATACAAAATAAATAAATTCTTAACCTGCTATCATGTATTTCTTTAACTAAGTTGAAATCAATTGACTGGGTTCTATTAAAAAAATGAACTCCAATCATTAAGATAACAATCAAAAGCTTCATTACTGCAAGAATTTGCTTTGTTCACATAGAAGTATTCCTGTTTGATAATAATGGTTGGACATACACGATTAATTTCATATTACATTGTGGCACCACATGTAGACTTCCATCGAGTTTCTTGAGCGAATTCTTCAACTGGTTAAAAAAAAAAGAAGAAGAATCATATTGGCAATGTAAAAATTTATAAAAAGTAAATAGAATGTAGGGTTAAAAGAAAGAGATAAGAGTAATTCTAATATTAAAAACATTACAACTTAACCCAAAATTAATTAAAAAAAGAGATTTTTTAGTACGAGTATGAGTTAAAGAATAATAATGCTATTTTGTTTAGGACAGTATAATTACCAATGCGGAACAATATCATACATCAAAATGAGCTGGTCCTCTGTGGATCACACCCTACTTCTCCCAGCATAAGTCACCGTTTCCTCAATAGCAAGTTCCACTTCAATGAGAGCATATATACCTATTGACTGTTCTTTTTGAACCACTTCTTCACTACAGATTTCACTTCTCATCATTTGAAATAATGTTGCCTCTCTTCGGCCCATAAAGAATGTTTGGAAGAGCTTACATGGCAGCAAATTTTTAATCGGAATATTCATTCTCAGAGCTGGAGGTTATTTACTAAGCTAAGCTTAATGTTGCACAAGCCGGAAGTTTGGGGCGTTCCTGTGAGAATCGAGATTCACTACAATGGTCTGCTAATTCCAGCTGCTAACCATTAACCCAAGTTGAGGTTGTTATTTTACTAGACCCTGTATAAACAACTGTAAATTTTAGTAGATGCAAATGAAGAGGAATTAATTATATTTTAATCGGGACAGAGTAATCTCCCTTGCAGAAGATTTTATTTGACAAATATTGCTCTGAATAACATTCAAAAATGACCTCATTTGAAAAAAAAAAAAAAAAAAAAGTAAAAAATGCTGTGGTATAGTGCAATCTTTCAGTCTTATTCCTACATGAAATCCTTTGTTCCCACTCACATAATCGGGTAGATGGAAAATTAAATTTATCAGTTTTTTTAATAGTTAGTATTATTTAACATATTAACTGTTAGCATCTAGGGAGAATTTCCCATTCCTATAAGGTTTATAAAAAAAAATGGCTGAAAATAGCTTTTCATTTAAAGCTACCTTAAGACAAAGACTTCCTAAATATGTTTGATATTACATTTAAACAAGGCTATCATTTGGGGCAGATTAAGGAAAAGATGTGACTTCCAACCGGGTGGAATGAGGTGTTAGGACGTTAAGTTAAATTGTAAAATTGGACTACCTTAGCAGATTGAGAATATTTCAAATAAAACAACGAAGGCTGATTCCCACTGAAAAAAAACATGACTTAAAACCCGCCTGTGTTAAAGGGAATGCATATCCTAATTTTAGTTCTAATGAAGCTCATTAAAGTCGTCAGGGTGCTAGTGTCTATATCAGCCAGGCAGTGAGGGATCTAGCCCCTTTCACTAGTGCTAGACCAAAGGAGATTGTTTTTGCTTAAGGTGAGCTCCACACCTACCACCAGTCATCACCTACCGCACGATCCCTGTGTTACTCATATGCTGAGTATGGCAAGGCTGGTATTGAACAGGGAACCTTCGTGGTTCTAGTCGAACACTGAGCTAAACTGGCCCCTAATGAAGCCTTAATAACAATATCATAATTATCCAATTTATTAAAACTGAATATGGTAAATAGGAGAGAATCAAAAAGTGTCACTAGATAAGATGAATATTCTTACTGGCAATTCTGGGTTATTGAAAATTAATTTATCCGCAGAATAAAAGTACAAGTCAATGGTTACATTTTCATGTATGTTTTTCACACTTTGTTACATAATTCATAGACAGCTTTATGAAACACGGGGTTAGAAATTTATTTTATCCCATTCAACATTCTTTCTTTTAATTTATTTGTTCCTTTATATTACCGTCGGATTTCATTTCCATTTTCAACTTCGATACTGTCTAGGAAGAAATTTTACAACACCGAAAATGGATAACTCATAAAAATATATGGAAAATGGATATCATAAAAATATATGAAAAAAATGGATAATCATAAAAAATATATGGAAAAAATATTATGGAAATACAAAAAAATTGCTTATTTCTCTCAAATAATTGTTAAAAAAATTTTTTTAACAAACATAAATAGATGTGGATTAGAAAATTTACCTGTAGAGCAGACACTGATAGAGTTTGATCAAAACAGGTCCCATTAACAGTTCAGAACAAGGTGGTGTGTAAGCCTTCAGAATATCATAATACTCTTAAGATCTTTTGGTTTATTTAACATGCCTAATTGGGCATCAACTTTTGTATTTGATCCTGAAGAATAAAATATTTTCATCAAATATACATAATTGAATTTACAAAAACATAAATATTACAATGTTTGAGATACGCCTGATAAACAGCTCTGGGTAGCCTCGTCAAGTTAATTATGTTTAAAAACTGGTTTTCATTGGGGGGGGGGGCTCAGGTCTTCCAACATAATACCCCCTCGCCAGTTAGACCCATTAGAGATGATCATCCTCTAATGCACTACCTGTGTTTTAGTCAACGTGATCAGAAGAAACTGGCTTTAAATGGAGTTTTTGCCAACGATTACCTCAGCTTCTTAACATCTGATTAGCTAAAGACAATCAGCATTCAGAGTGAGTGTTAAAACAGGCTCACGGGACTTCAGATTTTTCTTTTTTTATAATTCATTGGATTGCATTGGCCTGCTGCTAAGTAGATTATGTTTTTTTAACAAAGACCATTAACCTCAGGCAAAATGGGGTACGATTTAATGGAGATGGAGTAAAAAAAAAAAATAAAAAAAAATAAAAAATTCATGAATATGTGAGACAGAAAGGAATATGAGTAATAACTAACTTGGTTTTAACTATTTAAAGAAATGTGCAATGAAATCCTTTGAGACAGAAAGAAAGATATTTCTTGTTTTTAGTGATTCCATGTCAAATCATCGGGGCCATGTCAACCACCCGCTTCAATTTTTCTCAAATTTTGTCCAGGTTTTAGATTATGTTAAAGTTAGACAATCCCCCAAAATTTGAGCTTCCAATTCCCAAAGTTGGTGGAGTTATTTCGATTCTTAGCTCTCCAAATTTTTTTTTGGGTGGGAGGGGTCGCGAAAAAATAAATTCCAAAATGTTACAATTTTTCGCGAAACTCACACCCAAATTGTAACTTTTTGTAATCGATTTTTTGTCTGTAAAATAAGTTCTAGAGCTTCTCTACTACTAAAAATTGGTTTATAAAAGCATTTTGGCCGAATCAAAAAATGCTATAAAAAAAAAGATTTAAAGTTAACCAATTTTAAGTTATTAATGATTTTGATTTGCAAAATTTTAACTGATGTTTTGGATTCCTCGGGCCAAAATGCTTTTATAAACCAATTTTTAGTAGTAGGCGAGGCTCTAGAACTTATTTTACAGACAAAAATAGATTACAAAATATTGTCATTTTTTTCATCACTCACGAAATTTGCCAGAGCTAAAAATCGACATAACTCCAATGAATTTTGAAAGTTCAAAGATGTGTTAAAAAATGATTCAAAGTAAAATGTAAAGTTCGTCTCATCATAAAATGTAAAGAGAAACTGTTCTAATGTAGGCTATAAATTATTTCAGTAATGATATAGGAAAATTAATATTTACCTAATTTAATTGGACCATATGACCTTTAGGCACCCCTTTTGATCTCGATTAAGAAAGGACATGTTTTTCATTTACACCTGTCAATATCCAGTCGTTTGTTAGGGTTAGTTTTATTATTAAAACAACCGGATATTGACGGTGTAATGAAAAACATGTTCTTTCTTAATCGAGATCAAAAAGGGTGCCTAAGGTAATATTGTCCATTTGATTTATTAATTCTTTTTAATTTGACTACCATAAAACTACCATAAAAGAAAATTTGAAGATCATGAAAGCTGTAATTTATTCTGAATTGTCATCTTATTTCATTTAACATCAATATATCATATATTGATATTCAAATCTAAAAATGCTATCATCAGTTAGAATTTTGCAAATCAGAAATCATTAAATAACTTAAAATTGGTTAAATTTAAGACTTTTGATATACCATTTTTGGATTCCTTGGGCCAAATGCTTGAGCGTACATATGCGTGTAGAGGGTATCAGTTAATAGTGTTGGCCAATTACAGAAGAATGAAGGCTTTGAAAGATGCAGTGTTTCAGCAGCCTACAAACAGATTCAGGCAGTTTATTCCATGCCTCAGCAACTCTGAGTGTGAAAAAAATGTTCCGAAAGTCATGTAAGCAATGCTGTTTTTTTGACTTTTTAGGCATGCCCATGTGTGTTAGAAACATAGAGATCAAAAAGGTGCTCAAAGGTTGCTGTTGGTAAGATGATTAATAATCTTATGAGCATTTACCAAGTTAGTTGCCAGATGCCAGAGTTTCAATGAATCCATTCCATTAATGAATTAATAAACATTTTATTTTATACTAGTACATAATTTCAAAAGCTTATAAATCATCTTTATAATCAAAAGTGAATCTATATAAAGTGATTGATAGATTCATCTTTAATCCTTAAACCGGTGCAAAATAATAACACCAATGAAATTGAAAAATCAAACTTTAAGAAGTGTAAATCAGATAGTTGTGTGAGTCGAAAGTTAACACTTTGAAAGCAGAAATAAAATGAAGAAAATAAGGAGTCTGGCACATAGGATCAGCGCAAGTAGAAAGAAAAAATAGAAAAATTAAAAATGATAATTTTCAACAATGAAATCCACGCCTAAAAAAGAAGTTAAAAAAAGACCAATTTTGAGCCTAGGTAAATGCTATTAAATAGCAGGGATTTTGAAGAACAGTTCAGAAGACAAACTTTATGCCAATTATTCCATGTCGCTCGACTCCAAAATATTTGCCTACCGCTGAAGGTATTACAAGCTATATCTTTCTCTCTCTAAAAGTTAATTCACTACTGATATGTATTGAGCATTACCCTTTCTTTCTCATTTGTAGTTAACTCAACACTTTCTTTTTCTAATTACATGAACTTTTATAAAAGCATATTCTGCAGGACTTGGATCAGTATTCTTGACTACTGTAATCTATTTGTTTTAATACACATATTACTTGTTGAGTTTATGAGTTATTTCTTTTCTGTCTTAATATATGTGACCCAAAATATTTATTCTATAGATGTCATTAAAGTAAACATGAAATGATTCTTACCAACAGTTTTAATCGTTGGAAATTTCTCAATTATTCCCTGCAATATTGTGTTGTTCACTGTGGATATCTGAAAAAATATGCCAAATGTATCTTTATACATCTATAAATATATCTTTATACATTTAAAGTATCTAAAGACTCTAAAAAATTAAGTAACTTAAAATACTAACATGAGAAAAAGAAGAGAATTTGACCCCAAAGTTTAAGAAGCTAGATATAATTATTTTGATACGTTTATTTTCAAACATATAGATACTAGACACATTTTCTGGTACCACTTTTATAGGTTTTATCCCACTAACAAAAATATATCATATTATTAACCGATTTCATCTAACAAACGGAGTTAATTATTACAAAATCAGGGGAGATAATTTATTGGTAACCAAGATTTTATCTTAAATTCCCGAAATACAAAATAAAGAAAAAATAAATGTAGAATTATTATCACAGCAACTTAAAATCAATCTAGAGTGCCTTGTGTGGTGTAATAGCTAGTGAGCTTGGCTAAAAGTGAGTTTGATTCTTAGTGAGTGCGCCTCATACTTTTGCCTTTTTGGTAAAATAAGCTTAGCAATGTGTTCATAACTGTCATCTAGATAAAATGATCAGATATAGAAGAAGAAAATTCTGAACATGAACAAATTTCTAATGAACTATGATTCATCCTATAAATTTGTTTAACTTACAGTGAAAAAAGAAACCGAGTACTGCAAGACCTTCCGGTTTGTCAGCTGCCTTTCCAAGACTGGCATATGCGGATGAATAATGAACAATATGCATCTGTTGATAAGGAATAGAAAACAGAATTTCCAGTTAATTCCAGGCAATTCTCAATTATATACTGAGTATGATCTAGAATATATGATACATATGATTAGAGAAGAAGAAGAAGAGAAGAAGAAGAAGAAGAAGAAGAAGAAGAAGACAATGGCTTATTTTCACACATTACACAATATAAAACATGCCACACAAAACAAAAAAACGTAATGTTGGTTGATGTATTAATCTGTGGAGGATGATCACTAATTAGGACTGAGCCTATTTTAGTAGTGACCACCTCATTTTTTTTTACATAGTTTGAAAGTTTGATAATAAGTTTACTTTATAGGTATTAAAAATTTCTATTTTCATAAATAATATGAATTGGTGAGCAAACATTTTGGGTGAAATCAATGTTTGGAAAATTTTTTTTTGTAGTGTATTCCAATCGTTGATGCAGGATCTTGATTATCTTTAAAATTACTTAAAAGAATGATAAAATAATCAATATGTCAGAATTCATTGGTAAAAAAAAAACAAACTTGGATTAAATCATCATCATCATGTCATGCAATTAGCACAGATATCAATGACAATCTCTCGCCAATTGTCACTATCATTCATCGTCCCGGGAGATTTCTCTGTACCAGCATCCAGTATAAGCGCAGATGTAGGTCCTTGCTGGGTGGCCCACACTAGCATGTCCATTTGTTGGCTTCCACAGGAGAATGTCGCTTATGAGTTCGTCCTTGCTTTTCCAGATGGTTTGTGAGATAGGGGGCAAGTGGCCATACAGCTGCTTCCTTGTAGGATGTTTTTTCAACGGCTTATTCAAGATCGCACGCGGCATTCTTGTGCAGCTCCCATCTAGCTTATTCTCCAGGCGCCAAGCCAGCGCAGGCATCTCTCACAGATTGAAATATCCCAAGCGGGTATGGTAGCAAAAGAAAAATGGACGAGAAAAATTGGATTATTAAAAAATATTTTAAAAGTATTTAAAAAAATAAACAAAAAGCTGGAATTGTTGAGATGATAATTCTTTCTTCGCTCAGTGAAATGAGGGCAGGTGTGGGTTTGAAAGTCTTTTCTTCGTCGTGGTAGCACGAGTGGGGTTGGAAGCTTGTCCTAGCTGACGACTTGGTTCTGTGTGACGCCGGGTGTGGTGTGGGTCGGTAGCCCTTTAGATCTTGCCCTGGTAGGAGCGACGTTATGTGCCAATGCCGGCCGATAGTCAACTTCTTTTGACTTTAAGTGAGCTGATTTTATAATTGTCAAGTAGGCTCGAAAAATGCGTTGAAAGGTTTTTTGGGGGAAATTTATGATTGGTTGAAAAACGTTAAATAGTAGGGGAAATTTTTAATTGTTTATGAATTGTTTTTTTACCCGGAAGCCTGCATGGAGCCTATGTGTGGAACATTTATTTTTGTTCATTTCGTTTAGAGCTATTGATGTTATATTCTCAGTAGCTTAGGTTCTCTTCCAAAGTGTTTGTTTTTTCTTTTTAATTTGTTTTGTTGATGAGTGGGTGTGTTGAGTTAGTAAAATTTGTGAATCAAGAGAGATATTTATTTCTGTATAACAAGGTGATGGCAAACATGCTGTTCATGTTTGCTCGTTCCAACACGTCTGTGTCGGGAACTTTGTCCTGCCAGTGTATGCGAAAAATGCAACCTTACAAATAAAGTGCATCACAAATGAGGAAATAGAATAAAGGTTATTTCCTATAACTCCAACCTAAAAAAGGGGAACCACTCTGGATGACTGATAAATTATCTATTTATTTATTGATCTACTAGGAAAAAAGAAGACGGGGTTAAGGTTAGGCTAGGGTTTAGGGTTAGGGTTAGGGTTAGGGTTAGGGGTTAGGGTGAGAGTTAGTTTAATGGGAAAATAATGAGTAGATTAATTAACAGATAAAATTCATTCAGAGTGGTTCCCTTTTTTTAGGTTGGAGTTATAGGAAATAACTAGAATAAAGATAGTCGAAGAGTAAAAAGCAAGAACTCAAATTGCTTTAAAATAAAAGAAATATTGTTAAAGATAAAAACCTCCATTGGAAAAGATGTTCCATCCTTGAAATGCTCAGATCCAAAATTATCACCTGATCCCCAATGGAAATGGAAACTGTGCGCATAATATTCTGAAGGTAGACCACCTCCAGATATTTTTGCTTTTGGATCATTATGTAACTCAGCAACCACTAAATGAAAAAAAAAAACAAAGACAAAAACAACAAAATGTATAAAGAAGTATCTCGTCACATAAGATACAAACTAAATAAAATCAAAGTAAACTGGAAAGTTTAGATGAGAGCAATTTCTTGCAAAGTGAAATACAAAACAAGGGTTTCAACATAAAAATAAATGTGTTTCATAAATAAGACACTGTAATAACTTAAAATATTTTTTGAAAAATCTAAAGATAGCTATTATTATCTCATTGAAATTTACATCATGGAAGGGAGCAACATCTCATAAATTATATATATATATATATATATATATATATATATATATATATATATATATATAGATAGATAGATAGATAGATAGATATACATATACATATATATAGATATATATATACATATAGAGAGAGATATATGATATATATAGAGAGATATATGATATATATATAGAGAGAAGGATATATATATATATATATATATATATATATATATATATATATATACATATACATATATATATAGATATATGATATATATATATGTATATACATATACATATATATATATAGATATATGATATATATAGATATATGATATATATATACATATACATTGTTACGTTTAATCAAATGATCAACAATTTAGAAACTCCTAGAATATTCT
This sequence comes from Doryteuthis pealeii, assembly GCA_023376005.1. Taxonomy (NCBI): domain Eukaryota; kingdom Metazoa; phylum Mollusca; class Cephalopoda; order Myopsida; family Loliginidae; genus Doryteuthis; species Doryteuthis pealeii. Next base: position 51,868,751 of record CM042167.1, read on the forward strand.
GAGAGACTGGCTGACGCCAGGAGAGGGGGGGAGTCCCAGAATGTGACCCTAAAGCTCCCCGGAAGAAGAAGAATTCTGCTTCGTCATTAGCACGTAGCCAACCTTGCGGAGGGAAACGAACAACTGATACTACACTCGTTGCTTTACCCACGTACGCCAAGCCTACCGAGAGACAGGTGACGTCACGATTTGGGGGAAGGAAAGCAATCCCAGAGCAGTAATCAGTCAGTACTCGAGACCCGGTCAGTGAACATCTCGTGGGGGAAGGGGAGAAAAATGTTTCCCAAGAAGAAAGTTACCATGATCCAGAATGCCACATAAAGAAATAATACCCGGAATAGTCATTAATACAGAACATGAATTACCCGTAAAAAAGATAAGTGCAAATTTCTTTCGTTGCGAACATTTGTAAATTGATTTGAAGAAATAATTCCGCCAAATGACATTATAAATCCTAGCCTGTCGGCGTCCGTATCATGATCCTCCCAGCTACAAATTTGAATTAAATGTTATGTTATAAATATATATACGTTGTTTTGTTATTTATTGCCAAGTTCTTACATGTATCCTCTCATCTTTCTTTGGTAATCTCTGATGGAAAGCGCTGTATAGCGTTGAAACGATAGGTGAACGTAACCTGGGCGCTCGTCCCGGGATATAAACGTAACAACATATATATAGATATATTGGATGCATTGGTCACACAAGACTAACACACACCTATATACTCAAACAAGAACAAAAACCACAGTGTGAAACATGTCAAACACCTTTGACTGTTAAACACTTATTCATAGGATGCAGAGTTTTTGCTCACATATTTTAATGCAAACAATATGAAAGATCTATTTGAAAAAGTCAACATAGAAGACATTCTGTCCTTTTTGAAGGAAATAAAATTATACCATAGAATATAGACATGAACCTAATCAATACCATACAACATGATCCCCAATGATGCTAACACACTGTTAAAACCAATTACTACAAAGTATAAATATAATATACACAATTATTACTTCATAATCGTTAGGAATGACATAACCCCAGATGAGTTGATATGCCATTAAAGATCAACCAACCAACCAACCAACCAACCAACCAATCTAGTCCATCTCAGCAAGGGCAGACAATCGCTACAAAAGTAAGATGGTCATTTTCTATAAGTTTAACATAAACAAAGGGGAACCACTCTTGACTGATAAATTATTTATTTATTTTCCCATTAAACTAAGCCTAAATCCTAACCCTAACCATAAACCCTAACCCTAACCTGTCTTCTTTTTTCCTTGTAGATCAGTAAATAAATAAATAATCTATCAGTAAAGAGTGGTTCCTCTTTGTTCATGTTAGACTTATAGGAAATAGCCAGTAAGATTTTCTCTCAAGTAGCATGAATAATCTCACTCACCTGTTGTCCCAGTATTAGTCAAAAGAATTTGAGATGACGCTTCATCATAATTCACTATTGATATTGGTCCAAAATCTTTGTTGAATGTCAGAGCAGTTATAATATCTACAGGTGATTGTTGTTTTCCTGTACATGTATGAAAAGCATATTTCCAATTTTTCGTTCCTGTTAAAAACAAAATTGATATGATTCAGTTACAATAAAATATCACTAAATATCAATATGTAATGAAATCAAGAGAATATCTTAAGAATTAAATATCTTATCTTTATAGAAAAATAGGCTATTTCCTATAAACATAAACAAAAGGTTATTTCCTATAAACATAAACAAAAGGGAACCACTCTTGACTGATAAATTATTCATTTATTTTCCCATTAAATTACCCCTACCCTAACCCTAACCCTAACCCCTAACTCTAACCCTAAACTCTAGCCCTAACCCTAACTCTGTCTTCTTTTTTCTTAGTAGATCAATAAATAAATACATAATTTATCAGTCAAGGGTGGTTCCCCTTTGTTTATGTTAGACTTATAGGAAATAACTGAAATTTTTTTAGCATTTAATAGATTTCATTCCAAGAACAATATTGTATTTGGGTAATTCCATGTCAAATCATCCAGGCCATGTCACCCATCCCCTTCAAATTTTCTGAAATTTTTTCCAGGTGTGGACTATGTTAAAGTTAGACAATCCACCAAAATTTGAGCTTCCAATAAAAAAAATGGCGGAGTTATGTCGATTCTTATCTCTCCAAATTTAAGGGGTATCACGAAAAATGGCAACTTTTTGTAACCTATTTTTGTCTGTAAAATGAGTTCTAGACTTTCCCTATCCCTAGAAATTGGTTCATAAAAGCATTTTTGTTCAAGGAATCCAAAAATGCTATCAAAAAAGTCTTAAAGTCAACCAATTTTAAGTTATTGATGATTTCTGTTTTTTTTCATAGCAACATCAATATCCCGATGTGGCACTGCATCTACGACAACAATATTTTCTATTATTATTTCACATCTATTGAACATTTGTAAAAGTATTAGAAACATATATTTATTATTAAAATAAATTGAACTTTGCTTAAAGAACATTTGTTGGCTGTTGTTGGCATCCTTCCATCTGTAAAAGACAATGAAGTTGTGTCCAAAAAGTTTTTCTTTTTTTTGGGGTGTGTGTGTGGAGACTATGTAGCCTGGGTGGGTTGATATGGAGGATGTGCTGTTGCCCTAGCAGCAGTATAAGTCCATATGTACACTAGGGTATCAAGTTCCAGTTTGGGCTGACTTTTATATTTGACAAACTTTTTTTTATAAAAGAACATTTAAAACTATACTATTGTTATGACTGCGATTTCTTCTCCTTCCTTTACTTATTTTGTTAAAAAGTATTAATTATTTACCCAACCCATTTGCCATGGGTAGAATTTGACAAAAGGTTGCAAATATGGAGCATCCAGCAAGGATTGAACTCACTATTCAGTAGGAATGGATCTGTGAGACTAGCTTGCTCACCATTTCTGTTGTTTTGAGTACCTAATAAATTAAGGAAGTGTTTAAATCCCTCTCTTATTAAACTTCCTTTAGTCCCCATTTTAGTGATATTCTATGTGTATAAGAAAAAGTTTTAACCGCTTCTAATTTGCGTTTTGTTTTGGCTGTGGGAAATATGCTGGACTTTATTTTTATTTCTATTTTCTTTTATCAAATTTTTAAATGGGTTGTTGAATTTTACAATTTTAATATTTACTATCAATACTAAATTAAAGTTCACAATCATTACCGTATTTGATGGCATATAGGAAGCACATTTTTTCCAAAATTTTGGCTCAAAAAATTGCCCTGCGTCTTATACATCGTAGATGAAGTTTGAGATCTCCCATAGGCCTAGGCTAATCTTCTCTATGATGATCACTAACCCAGCTTATACTCAGTACTTTTACCTACCCTAAACTCCATGCATCCTTATTTTATTGCTGGTATTGTTATAATCAAGGTTAACAGGAGTGTATGATGGCGAAGAAAAAACAATACACTAAAAACTTTTTTCCTGAATCTGACCTGCTGAAATGGGGGCGCATCTTATATGCCCGTACATCTTATGCCATCAAATACGGTGATTCTACTTTACTTATAAATTTAATAGTGACATGCTTTTTCTAATGAATTGCATTTAATGTGAAAAAATAAATGAAAATGTAAATAATGCATTAAGTCATTTAATAATTGATTCAATAAACTTACCTCCATATTCCATATAGGACCAGTTACCTTAAATAGAAAGAAATATACAAAACTATGAAATTATGTGGGATTATAATGATGTATAATGAATGAGAATATTATCATTAATGATTTAGAGAAAAACAATAATTACAGAGTCCAGAAAAACTATCATTTTCAGATCAGATGACTTGACATCTATCAATAATGGAGATTAGGTTTCTATTTGTCTGTAACCAAAACTACGTCACTGCTTACGTCACAATTACCAAAGTCGTCAATCCATTAATAATTACTAATAAAATAAATAAGAGCTATTCCTTATAATTCAACGTTTGAATCCTTTATATTGTAATAAATAAAATCTATATTATTTAAATAAATAAACTATATAAACTATGAAAATAAATTAAAAAATTGTATTATTTAAATGGAAAATTTTTTTGTGAAATTTGTAATCAATTCAAAAATTATTTTTTACTCTCGCCCTTTTTTCAGTTACAAGAAGTTAACTAAAAGTTTACAAATAAATAACCTACAATTTTTTGTAAAATTTATTTGTAAAATTTTCAAAATAATTATTTAATTGATAATTAATTAGATGTATGCAACATTTTATTTGAGGAGGACAGAACTAAGTTTCCATTTCAAATTGTCTTATTTTTTTACTCCTTAAATAAATTTGATAGTTTTACTTACTTATGGTACAAACTCTGACATTTTTTAGCTTCCACCCAGATCAGACAATATCTTTCAAAAATTAATTTTCACACCGCATTTTTTATTTTGTTAGTATAAGGAATTATTGGGGAGATCGGACCAAGTAACCAATAAGCACCCCAGCTGGGATCTTTTTTGAAAGGAACACCTTTCACTGTAAACTCCCGGTTATTTGTTTACAAACAACAGACGATTGTTTTGCATTAGAATTTCACTGTAAGATTTTTAAAAAGTTTCTTCATGTATATTTACAACCCAAAGGCATGTTTTTTTATACTAAAATAGTTTTCGATTTGAATTTAAAAAAAAGTTTTTTATTGGTTACTTGGTCCCAACATCCTTTTATTTAAATAAACATAAAATATATTTTGTAAATAAAAATAGTTTTTATTGCTTTTTTTAATATAAAAATGTGTCTTTAATATTAAAACGTGTCTTTTGTTTAAAGCTTTTAAAAATAATTCCTATTGAATTAACAGCAACAACATAACCTATTTTTTTTCATTATAATTTTAAGTTCCAAATTTCATATTTTTAGATTCTAAAAACAAACATTTATTTAATATAAATGGAATTTGATAATTTGCTTTTGAAGCATTGTTATGTAAAGTATATTACTATTTATATTTTAGAAGGCAATTACAATGCGTATATCGTATAAAATTCGATAATTATTGAAAATAATAATGACAAGCAAACCCGATGAATAACGTGCGCCACGTGGAACACCATACAGCTGTTTCAACTTTATTAAGTCTCATCAGCGGTGTATATTATCGTTAGCAACTATTTTTTGTAGAAAAATTCTATTGAAAATTTAGCACCCCACCTTTAAACAGAGCATATATCGATATATGTTTTTCTTTTATAAGATAATAGCCAATTAAATAATTATCAAAAAAGGGTAAAAAATAGATCTCCAAAAATTATTTTTTAGTTTTTATTTTACATTTTATTTGCCGATTTTCGGTACTTATTTTCAACCAAGATAGCTTCCTTAATTTTTTTTCTTCTACAGATTTTATGGCAACTTTGGCAGTGCCTAGTAAAAATAAAATGCCTATAAGAGCAGTATTATACCTTATTTTATCATTTTTGAAATTCCAAAATAAGACTTGCATACAAACAAAATGGACAACACGTTATAAAAAATGTAAACAAAATCTATTCCTCCATAGAATTATCTTTAAAAATGCAAAAATCATTCAGCTTCGTTAAGGGAATGAAATTAATAAAATCATTGAAAATTTGGAGGTTGGGGTGGACGCATGAAAACAAAACAATAGAAAAAATTGTTTTCAAAATTTTGAGGAAAAATATCTTTGAAAAGAAACCGAATCTTTTATTTTTTTAAATACAGAAAATTTTATTGGTTAAAATCCGATAATAAACCGAGTTGGGGGGGGGGGGGAATAAAAAAAAGTTCCTTTAGTAAGTGTCCGTTTTTGTACATTCCTAACATTAGCTCACGGGAAAAAATACCAAAAAGAGATAATAGATTAAAAAAAAATATATCTTAATATAATGAATAACTTATTTCATTAAAAAAATTTGAAAAATCTTTTTTTATCAATACAGAATGTAGGTGGGGGTTTGATCATTTGAAGAAAAAAAATTTCTAGGCTCTAATTTTTACATTTCTAGAAAGATCAAATCCTGAAAAATATATAAAAGAATTAAAAAATAAAAATTCAATATCCGAAAAAAGTTATCTGAAAATCTAAATATTATTTTCTTAAAATTCAAAAATTAATTTTTGTAGTTTGTGTTATTTTTTTTTTTTTTAGTTTTAAAAACGATATTTTTCTTTAAATTGATGCAAAAAAAATTTGTTCTGATTCAGTTGGCCTATTTTTATTCACTTATATGAATTATAATATATATGGTAATTATATATATATGATAGGGAATTTTAATTTAGGTGCCATGTTGAACTCAATATTTTTACCATGGATAAATCTTTAATTTATGTACCTAAAAATGTAAGTTCAAAAATGCGCAATTTTACGCAGCATATTTTCCAAGATTTTTATATACTTAAAAAAGGTACTAATGTAGAATAGCGCGCAAGAGATGATATCATTAGATTACATATATAAAGCATTACATTCCATTACATTTCACGGAAATACCCGAAGCCTTTAAGACGCTAAAATTAGAGTTCGGGTAAGGGTTAGGGTTAATTTTAGGGTTAGGATTAGGGTTAGGGTTGGGATACTTTGGAAGTTTCCATGATCTAATGCTATTCATACATAAAATGCGATTCTAATGATGCACGCTATTTTGCATTTGTACCTTAAAAAATATTACTAACGTTTTTATTTATACAAAACGTATTAAAAAAGTTATCTCCCTTTATGACTCCAATTTTATTGTATCGTCTATCAAAGATGCTTATTTGCATGAAGAAATGAACTTTTTCATGTCACATAAACGCATTTATATCCCTTGCTCATGGCTATACCTATCTATCTATCTATCTATATCTATATCTATATGTATATATCTACACACACACACACACACACACACACACACACACATGTCCTTTCCTATAAGTCTAACATAAACAAATGGGAACCACTCTTGACTGATAAATTATTTATTTATTTTCCCATTAAACAAACCCTAACCCTAAACCCTAACCCTAAAGCTAAACCCTAACCCTAACCCTAACCCCGTCTTCTTTTTTCCTAGTAGATCAATAATTAAATAAATAATTTATCAGTTAAGAGTGGTTCCCCTTTGTTTATGTTAGACTTATAGGAAATAACCTATATATATATATATATATTATATATTGCACCCCCCCAATAATGGTGGGGGGGGGCAAGTTAAGTGACCTTCATCATGCTGGTTGGATCAAAAATGGTATATCCGAAAAGGAGTAAAGTATAAAATTGTTTTTGTTTGCAAAGAGCGGGACGGAATCTGTTGATGAGGAGGAGTTCGAGTATAGCCAGTTGCAATTCACAAATTTTATTTAAAAACATTTTTAATGATAAAAATACTTATAATTTTAAAAAATAAAATTTATTTTATTTTTTAATATAGAATATGCATTTTTAAAATTTTTTTGAAAATTCCGGCCCTGATCGAGAGCGTTCTGTGCCTCGTGATTAACGATATATTTATTTCGCCTTTATGTGTAAAAACACATAGTTGCTGTCAGCAAAACTATTAACATCTTGTTTTTTCTACAAACTTTCTATACACACACACACACACACACACACACATATATATATATTTGAGATATATTTTTGTATCTGTATCCGTTGTTGGAAATACATATACCAGGTTTGGGCATAGGTGTGAAGCATTAACGTACTATATTATGCTAATGTTGTTACCATAATATGTTAGTCAAGGAATAAATATCAGAAAACTCTGTAGTTTTTAGTTTCTTTCATTTAGATGTAGTGGTAAATTTTCAGGACAGTGACATCCCTTCTTCCTGACTGTGAATCGTAGTAGTGATCTTCTGGCTGCTTGTCCTGTAAGTTGGAATGGTGAGAGGTGCTTGATGCTGATTGGTCCGTTGGTGATTAATGAGTTTGTACCCTGTGTGTGGTCGTCTGATAGGGGTCATGGGGTTGGTGGTATGGGGGTGTTTTGGAAATATGAGTATCCCTTTAAAGTGCCGGCGTCTGTGTTCAAGCCATTCCGGTGAGTGTCTAGTCGAATGACTAGTTTTCTAGCTTGTGTGGTGGGGAAGCCTTGTTGGATTAAGATACATTCAAGGTTATCTAAATTGTGGTGTGGGGTGTTGAAGTGATGAGCGATTTTACTGAGTGGAGATTTAAGTTTTATGGTACATTTGTGGTTGTTGAGGCGTAGTCTGAAGGTAGTGGATGTTTCCCCCACATACCCGCTGTTTTTGCATTTTGTGCAGTGTATATAGTATATGACATTTGCACTGTCGCAGGTGAGTTGTGGGGGTTGGATTGTGGTGTTGGTGTGTGGTATTTGGATTGTAGCTTCAGTATTGAGATGCGTGCATATTTGGCATCAACACCAAACCAACGACCGAATTCCCGTGATATTTCACCACGGCCAACACATGCACAAACTCACCAAACAACTCACTAAACAATATAAAACACTACAAACAGACCCCACCATAAAACACGCCTTCAACAAACCCCCCATTAACGCCAAAAAGCAACCATCTAACCTACGAAACATCCTCACTGCATCTAAAAAAACATCTACACAACACCACCACAAAAGGCAACCTAAAATGTAACAAAACGAGATTTTTTTTGTTTGTTTTGTGAAAAATCATCTGGTTAGGACAAAATCTACGAATGTCTACTTGTGCAAAATTTCATCTACAAAAGTTTCCATGCATACCGAAAAAAAAAAACTTAAGAAAAATAACACTACCACAAAGACACGCACTGAAATAGTTGTCCCCAGAGTGAAAATCCGTTTTTTAAGTAAAAATGGGAATAACTTATAACATTATAAATCACTCGTAAATGAAAAAGAACAACCGTTAGTAATAAGTTTTAAATATATTTAAAACTTATTACTAACGATTGTTCTTTTTCGTTTACGGGTGATCTAAAAATGTGCAATTTTGCGCAACATCTTTTCCGAGATTTTTATATATATATAAAAAATCTGGGAATATAATATATATAATGCGCAAAATTGCACATTTTTAGATATATTGAATAGATCTTGATTCCTCACAAAAATAACGTATTCAACATGCTATCTTCCACACGTTTGAAATTCACTATTAACAGCACAATTGAATCAGAAAAAAGACTTTCAAAGAAAAATATTGTTTTTAAAACTATGAAGAGAGAGAGAGAGAGAGAGAGAGAGAGAGAGAGAGAGAGAGAGAGAGAGAGAGAGAGAGAGAGAGAGACGCTACAAAAATTATTTTTGAGTTTTAAGAAAATAACTTTTAAATTTTCAAATAACTTTTTTCGGGTGTTGAAATGTTTTTATCAATTTAAAAATTTTTTAAGTGGCCTTCTGGATTTGATCTTTTTAGAAATTAAAAATTAGTGCCTGTATTTTTTTTTATTCAAATGACCAAACCTTACAATCATGATTGCTAAAAAAATTTTTTTTTCATTTTTTTATATTATAAAATTAAGTCCTAAATGAATAGAGTGCTAAAATTTTTAGTAAAATTTGGACAATTCCCTGAATTCAATTTGTTTATTGTCTCCCTTGAACATAATTGTCCATACCTACAGTAATGTTGAGACAAAACGACGCAGGCGTTTCTTCTAAATTATAGATGTTTAAAAGAGTAATGATCCGGGTTTTTTTTTTCAGCAGCCGAAACTCCTAGACACAGGATACAAGTGTTACTCATTGTTACAACAGTTAAGGCTTCAGCCTTAGAACTGAAAAACATGATTAATTGAATCACCACTCGTATTTGAAATTGAAATTCGTAGAGAAGGGAAGGTTTAACAAAATCCTATGATAACTGAACCAGATAAACGCTTTATTAGAGATTGATACTAAAGTTATTAAAAATATTTTTTTAGAATCTAATAATATGACATTTTAAACTTAACATCATGATACTCATATTTTAAATGAATTTTATATATCAATTTATCATAGCAGAAATACCTAATTAAATCAGAAAGTTTTGAAATAGAATAACTAATGCGTAATAAAATTCATTCATTGATAAATCGATACTGAAAATTTAATTAAAATCGAACAATTCCCTGATTTTTGGTAATTTTTTTCAATCGCGAGTGTTAAATTTATTTTGTAAACACAGATTCTACGCCATCTTTAAACAGCGTTTACGGTCATAAGTAAAGTCGACGGGGTGGCCTAACGTCGGTATCAGCCAGTCAGCGAGGGAGTCTATCCCCTTTTCAATAGCGCTAGACCAAGGAGATTGTTTTTAGCATCTGAGGTGGAGCGCCACACCTACCATCAGCCCCTTACTTTACCGCACAGATCCCTGTGCTACTCATACGCTGAGTTGGCGGGGACCGGTATCGAACTAGGAACCTTGTGGTTTCTAGCCGAACGCTCTACCGACTGAGCTAACCCGGTCATATTTGATTAAATTTGACCGAGAAAATCGTTTTAAATGTATTAAAAATAAATTACATGTGTAATATTTGTTTGCTTTTTTTTTTTTTTTCTAATGCTCATTATGTTACTACTTTTCGACTTGGACAACATTTTTACCTTAAATAATCGATTTAATTAATTTTAATTCGTTTTTAAAATGAAAAGCAGACGAAAAAAATGTGTATTCCTACTTTATTTGTAGTTATATTTCTAATCTGAGGTTTTTTCGTTGTATGGTCTACATTTTATTTTATTTGTGACAAAAATGATTTACGATTGAAGTTGAAGTTACAGCCTTTTCTGTCAAGGACCCACTTCAAATTTAAAATTAACGCATCATAGGTGGAGAGATATTTGGTAGTTATGACCAGTTCGATGACCGCTCGGAGGTTGAAAGGGCTATAATCACAACTGGCAGGTCGTGACAAAAATAATCAGGTCAGGTACTACCACAAGTGGTCACAGGATTTGACCCAAGATTTTAACTCGGTATTTTTTAATTTTTTTAATAGATCACTTAAAAATATATATATAGATCACTAAGTAGGCCTGAGCTTATTCTAGTAGTGACCACCCCAAGCGGAGATTTAAAAGGTTTGAATTCAGTTTTTTCTTTCTCCTATCCAAAGTTAAAGAGCCCAGTCTGCCCTACTATTTACTCATAGCTGGAGGGAGAATAGTTGAATTCAAACCTTTCCCAAGGGTATTAATGCTATGTGAAATGCAAACAGTTTTGTCTTCTTTATTATTATTTAGATTGAAATAGGATTGAGCCTATTAGGGCTATGTGAACTATGGCTTCGTCCAGGAATTGAACTCGGGTCGACGAGTCCATTTCCTACGACTCTAACCAGTACACTACCGCGCTTCCCTATATGTAAGGTTATAGTTAAGTGTTTACAGACGCCTGAATGCCAAACTATAGGAAATTTAATTTTTCGGACTGTTGTCTTCATCTTTATTAATCCTATTAATTCATTTTACTGTAATCAAATGCGTCCAAATTTTAGATTAAATGAAAAAATACTTCATAAACATAATACAGAGATATATATACCTTATAGATAATAATAATAGAATAAGATTTATAATTTACTATAAAAAATGAAAACATTAAATTTAGTTGTTAATAATTATTATTAACAACTAAATTTAATGTTTTCATTTTTTATAAGTCTTCCCTTCGATAAAGACAATAGTAAAAACCAATGTTATTTATCAATTTAAATGTCCATTGGGAGAATGTATCTCCGACAAAAAAAAAAAAAATGATGTGGTACATTGGCTATACCACAACAAAATTATCATGAGGACTTACTCTACACTTATCAGATTCTAACTCCATATGTCAACATTTAAAAACACGATTGTCTTACTAAAACATATAGAAATATTTTAGTTAATAATCCAAAAATATTTCATACTGACGATAATATATTAAAAATTGAAAATCCTTGGAGGCTCTGTACAAAAAAAAAAAAAAAAAATTAGACAACCTACTATTAAGAGAATTAACTTTGAAACTAGCAATAATATTCTAAAATGCTTTAAACAGATAAATAGAACACTTTAAAAAAAATTCTAAATGACGTTTGTCTCGCTCATTTGAAATATTCAAAAATTAACTGCCACTGTTATTTAGTGTCATCTTTGTGACAAAAATAAAACAATAATTTTAGTTAAATATTAAACAATTTTGATAATGATAGTTTAGAGATGGATATACATTGATTGTTGCTATCCTTCCGTCTACTAAAGACGATGGCGTAGTGTCCACTTTATTTTTTTTTTATCTGCAATTGCGTGAGTGGCTGAACAGACCAATTTTTTTTGGTTCGGAAAATAATCGAAAGTACTTGATCTACCAATAATAACTCTTTCGGAAAACGTATTAACAACTTTCAATATGATAGCATCAAAATAATTGTTAGGAAACTTTTTAAAAAATCCACAAAAACCAACAAAAAACAAAACCAACTTGAAAACAATACAGATTCTTTTATATTTAACCAAATTTGTTTTAATGAAAAGATGCTGCCGAAATATACAAATTTCCTCTTTATACACAACGTTTCGGTCAATGTGCTCCCAATGAAGGCTCGACAAGAAACACTCAAAGAAGGCCGGAGGGCACATCGGCCGAAATGTTATGCATATAACAATAAAGATGAGGAGAACGGCCCGAAAAATATAAATAATACATATTAGAAATTCATTAATTAATTCATAAATAAATAGTACAGAAAATCTTATTGAAATCAGAGAATTATCTGATTTTGACTAAAAATGTTAAAATCAAATCATGACATATGACATTTCTTCACAGCTAAACGATAATGTCTTTAAAGTGTACAAAACAACTCTTTGAAGATAAAAAAATCTCCGGCCACAAATAATTTTTACTAGACCCCGATCATTTTTTTTACGAATGACCTAAAAGTTATTATGATGAAATTAATGTTTAAAGTTTTGCAAAATTTTTATCAATACATATCAACTTGTTGTTAAGAGGTGAGGACCCTCTAGAAGTTAATATCCAAATTGTTTTAAAGTTCCTAAATACAAATTATCTTAAACCAGTGCTAGATTCACCTGTAAGCTAAAAAAAAAGCTTACGGCTACACACATTAGGGATTTCATTTTTTAGAATACATATTTTTCATTTTCATTCTTTACAACTAATTCATCAAAAGAATTTTTTTTTAATTTAAAAAAAAATTGAAATAGATCACTAAGTAGACCTGAGCCTATTCCAGTAGTGACCAGGTTTGAATTCAGAGTTTTTCTTCTAGACTGGTTCCAACGTTAAAGACCCCAGTCTGCCCTACTATTTACCCGCAGCTGGAGGGAGAATAGTTGGATTCATACCTTTCTCAATGGTATTAGAGCTTCGTCCAGGAATTGAACTCTGGTCGACGAGTCCATCTCCTACGACTTTAACCAGTACACCATCGTGTTTGCCCAATCAAATACATTATTAATGATATGTGAATTATATATTAATAATTTCATTAAAAAAAAAAGACTCAAATTTCACATAGCTTAGGTCATAGGATAATAAAATCCGGCCCTGTCTTTAACTAAGAAGAAGAAAAGAAAAGAAAGAAAAAAAAAAAAAAAGAGACAGGATAAACATAAAAACAAAAAGTTTACTTACCGCCGCTACTACCTGCTACTTCTCGTAGAAAAATAAAAACAACCAGGTTTAAAAAAAAATTTTTTTTGTAATTTAACATAACTCTTTTTCTTTTTCTTTTTTCTTTCTTTTTGTATTGGAATTGAATCAGGATTTGACAGAAAATCACAGAAAATGGAAACTTCTATGTCGCTGCAATGTTAGAAACACCAAAGAAATTGAATATATTAGACAAAACTTTAAGATCATTGATGAAGAAACGCTGACGTTAATATCCAAGAAACGCCAAGGAACTGGAAAACTAACAAAACAAACAAAAAAAATCTAATGGAAATGGAAATAACGATTTAAAAAAAAAACGAATCGTTAGGCGTTATTTGATTAGGAAAGCGTTGTTCGTTTGTTCTGAATATTTAAATAAATGAATGAAAATATTTTCCAGGTTTTATTTATTTAAATAGACGTTGGTTGAATATTTTATTTCAAACGCAAAAAAAGAAATCTGCCTGGTTGTTTTGTCGTGATGTCGTTGATTAACAGTCTTAGAGGAGATAAATTATATTAAAATACTAGTAAAATACACTTATGAACATTCCACAAATTCACACACACACACACACACACACACACACACACACACACACTCTCTCTCTCTCTCTCTCTCTCTCTCTCTCTCTCTCTCTCTCTCTCTCTCTCTCTCTCTCTCTCAGGTCATGTTTTTTTATTACTTTTGATGGTTCATTTTGTCCAACAGAGCTAAACAATTTCGTGGTTTAAGTGGAAGACATTGAAAAAAAAGAAAAAAAAAAGTAAATTAAATAAAAACTAAACTAACTAAATAAATGATGTTTACGAGATAGGAGTCATAAATTTAAATATCTTTTCTTAATTTGAACACTTGTAAAATAGTTAATTCTATTTTTTGGGGAAGTGTTCTCTTGGCCTTTTTGATTTTATCTGAAAAACTTTAAAAAAATAATATTTTTGTTCATTTTAAATTGGTAATTCTTGATTTAGGGGTGTGCAAAATGCTGAGTTAGAGGGAGATTTCCTATTTTTTACCTGAAAAAAAAAGAAAAAAAGAGAGCTTACAATGGGACAAAATCTACGAAAGCCTACATGTGCAAAATTTCACACAAGAAAGTTGCAGTTTGTAGCCAAAAAACGTAAGGAAAAAAAACAAAAACAAAAAAAAAACAAAAAACAGACGCGTACTAAAACTATCCCCGAAATGAAATCCAGGACTGTTTAAAGTAAAAAGGGGAATAACTTATGTTAGTCCTTAACAATATAGATATTCCAGAAACACAAAAGGGTTATTTCTTATAAGTCCAACATAAACAAAGGGGTGCCACTCTTGACTGATAAATTATTCATATATTTTCCCATTAAACTAACCCTAAACCCTAAACCCTAACCCGTCTTCTTTTTTCCTAGTAGATCAATAAATAAATAATTTATCAGTCAAGAGTGGTTCCCCTTTGTTTATGTTGGAGTTATAGGAAATAACCCACAAAAGAATAAGGATAATTTTTAATAAAAATCTTGGAAAATATGTTGAGCACTTTAATCATGCATTTTTAGATGGATTAAATAAAGCTTTATTTATGATAAAAATATTGTCTGCAACATCCTACGTTCCAGACGTTTGAAATTCACTATTAATTTTTTAAGTACATAAAAACAGATTAATTGAATCAAAAATTATTTTTTGTGTTTAAAAAGAGCAACTTTAAAATTTTCAGAAAACTTTTTTTGAGTGTTGACATTTGAAATAAAAAAATAAAAATTAATGCGGTCTTCTAGTTTTGATCTTTCTAGAAATGTAAAAATTAAGGATTGTTTTTTTTTATTCAAATGGCAAAAGGTGGAAAAAAAAACTTACAATTTTGATTGAAAAAAAAAAAAAAAAAAAAAAAAGAAGCTATTCATTATAAAATTAAATTCTAAATGAATAAAGTCATGAAAATTTCATTAACATTGGACAATTCCTGATTTTTTGGCAATTGTTTTAAAATTATAAATTTTTTTTATTACATCCCTTTAGTTATTTTGAACCCACCTAATATAATCAAAATTTACTAGAATTAAGAATAGACTGTTTACAGGAGAAAAATGAAAAAAAAAAAAATCTTCAGTGAGAAAAGTTACAGTAAATGGTAATATAATAATAATAATAATAATAATAATGAAATTTATTGTGTACAGTGCTCGGGTGCACCACAACTCATCAAAGTCTCATGTCTAGTACACAGAATAATGTATTAGTGTCAGGAACATGACCAGTTTACAGTAGTAATATGCATGTATGTGTGCGCGTGTGTGCATATGTGTGTGGAGAGGGGCATCAGGTATATTTGTATCTTTCTTGATGTTAAAATATCCGGTATTAAAACTTTTGTGGAATTATCTGCTCTTGTTTGCAAGATGAATTTTACGAACAATAATCAAAAACAAAACAAAAAACAACAAAGAACATTTTTTCACACTCAGAGTTGCTGAGGCATGGAATAAATTGCCTGCATCTGTTGTAGGCTGCTGAAACACTGAATATTTCAAAGCCTCCATGCTTCCTGTAATTCGACAAAACTATACCTGATACCCCCTCCACACACATATGCACACATGTGCACACATATGTTCCTGACACTAATACATTATTCTATGTACTAGACATGAGACTTTGATGAGTTGTGGTGCACCTGAGCACTGTGCACAATAAATTTCATTATTATTATTATTTTAAAAACAAAAGATAGAAAAGACTAAAACAATTCTCTTTCTCTTGGCATAAAATAAAAAGATGTCAGCTTTATCAGTTTGTGGACATTCCCTTCAAGGGCCGAGTCCTTTCTACGATTGTTGTGTCCTTAAACGGGATACAATCAGACAATGTTGTAGTTGAGTGGAAGAACCAGTCAACACGTTCGTAGATTTAAGATAGAGGGGTTTTATTGTAGAGAGATACAATAAGACCGACAAGGAATAGTGAGGTACACTACTAATCCTCGAAGTCAGCCCACCATAATGCCATGCTTACTATATGTATAGTCAGACCACATGGGTTGAGAGAGAGTGTGGAATATTCCATTACACACATGGGTGAGAGAGAGTGTGGAATATTCCATTACAACACATGGGTGAGAGAGAGTGTGGAATATTCCATTACAACACATGGGTGAGAGAGAGTGTGGAATATTCCATTACAACACATGGGTGAGAGAGAGTGTGGAATATTCCATTACAAGAACAATTGACACATTGACAAATCTGAAAGGCAAGTGAAATATCTTGGCTATAGGATACAATGCCAAAAGCTTTTATAAAAAAGTAAGGGAGTCTATCCCCTTTCACTAGCGCTAGACCAAAGAGACTGTTTTTTGCATCTGAGGTGGAGCGCCTCACCTACCATCAGCTCCTTACTTTACCACACAGATCCTTGTGCTACTTATACGCTGAGTTGATGAGGGCTAGTATTGAACCAGGAACCTTGTGATTCCTAGGCAAGTGCTCTATCGACTGAGCTAAACCAGCCTCTAAATGTTTTATAAACGTGGCTTTAAATAACAGATTTCGTCTAAGTTCTTCTCTTACTTCTTTCTATCTTCTTAGTTCTTGTCATTTCTTCTATTCTAAGGGCTTCTTATTAAGGGCATCTTTTAAGTCATGTATAATTAATTAACAAGACTTGTTACTACTTTGACAAAGCTTTATTTTAGCCCATTTTAATTCACCACGCCGAGTCACAACCAAAGTAGGACACGTCTGTCCTGCCTGAGGTCTGATTGTCAACTGATTACTTATCTAGTTCTCATGTGACTCACAATATTCTTGCCTCTGGGGTCAGTTGTGGCCATTAACCATCACTGGTATTTTTCCATCCCCCTCAGAACTCTCGCTTCACGGCTTTGTCAAAAGACCTACACCACCATACAATTATGCAACAGTTCTACTTCATATTTATTGAATTCTGAATATTCAAATAGAATTTTATCCAATAGAATTTCTCTCAAGAAGTAACTACAAAAAATAAAAGTCACTGAGGAATATTATCTGAAATTGTATTCTTACTTTTATTGACTTTCTATTATATGCTATCTCATGTTCATTCATTTATTTTAGACTAGAAGCGGCTGTTAAAATTGCAAATCGTCGTCAAAATTAAACCGGAAAAATTTGGCTGAGGCATAGATTTTAATGAATCTACTAAGAACATAATTTATGTTATTTTTAACTTAAATTTTAACCGTTAATTGTGTTTTTAACCGTTTTTCATTGGATGTTATTTTCCTACAGAGGGCTGCAAGAGAACTAATTTTTAAGGGAGATAAATATTTTCCGAGAATTTATTAACATAAAAAAACATGGATTATTGAACTTTGGTAATCCATACTTAAGAAAAGCATGTGTCGTCATATTGAAACAGAAAGTAATTTTTTTTTCGTCATATTGAAATAGAAAGTACGTTTTTTGTTTGTACATGTTTATTAATTCTGACTAGTCTTATCATTCATCTGTTTTATTTTATCTATTTTTTTCCTTAAACACAACTAACGGTTAAAATTTAAGTTAAAAATAACATAAATCGTGTTCTTAGTAATGATTAAATTCATTAAAATCTATGCCTAAGCCAAATTTTTCCATTTTAATTTTGATGACGATTTGTAATTTTAACTGAAGCGGCTACCCAGCATTGCCTAGATAGAAGGTCAAAAAAGTTAGTCTCACAGATCCATTATTACTCAATCATGAGTTAGATCCTTGCAGGATGCCCCATTAAAATCCCTATGTAAAAAAGACCATGCGTTGACCTGGCCTGGTGGGACATCAGAAGAAAAAGGACACAGACACTCTGAAAAGACAAATTTATGTCTCCTATTTGAAATACTGAAATACCAAATGCAAAAAAAATCCATGCTGTTACTATTTGAATTTTATTTTTTATCTTCACAAATATAAATCAAATCTTATTGCTTAAAGAGCAAAATATGGTGATAGTGAATGTGTATAATCCCTTTGCCATTAATTGTTTTAATTTTGTAGTTTCAGCAAGACATACATACATACACACACACAACTGCCCTTTATATATGTACTAGAAGCAGCTACCTGGCATCGCCGTGGTAGGGTGGGTGGGTGGTTAACCTGGTATATTGATTTATTTACTTTTGAGATTTACAAATGCTGGACATTTTAAAGTAGAATTTCAATGCTATTACTATGTATATTTTAATTTTTAAATATCTTTGAATAATTTTTGCACAAAAGCAAGAACTGGTGATATTTAATGTGTATATATATTTACTTTGTTGTTAATTGTTTTATTTTTTTTAGTTTCAGACATACATACATACATACATACATACATATACACCAACTGGCCTTTATGTATAGACTAGAATCAGCTAGCTGTCATTGTCTGGGTAGAGAGGGTGGATAATAAAAAGTTAGTCTCGCAGATCCATTGATTATTTTACATAATTGATTTATATTTTTAATCACAAACGCAATCAATGACTTTCCGTTTCTTCTGATTGAAATCCTAATTTTTGAATATCTTCCCAGATATAAATAAAATCTTCATTATTTTTGCACAAATAGCAAGCTCTGGTGATAGTGAATGTGTATATACATTTTCTTTGTCATTAATTGTTTTTTTCGTAGTTTCCATCAGACGTACATACATACACATAACTGACCTTTATTTATGTACTAGAAGTGGGTAGAGGGGGGATTCTTTTAAAAAATTTAGTCTCATAGATCCATTATTACTAAATTGTGAGTTGTTTTCCCACAGGATGTCCCATTAAAATCCCCAGTAAAAAAGACCTTGTGCTGATCCAGCTACTCTGAAAAGAAAAATTAATGTCTACTATTTACAACATTAAATACAAAAATAATTCCATGCTGTTAGCATTTGAATTTTATTTTTTAATTATCTTCACAAATATAAATCAAATCTTCATTATTTTTTTATCAAAACCAAGATATGATGATAGTGAATGTTTATATATATTTACTTTGTTCTTCATTGTTTTATTTTCATACATACATACTAACTGCCCTTTATAGCAGTGGCTACCCTGCGTTACCTGGGTAGAGGGGGATTTTTTTTAAGTTAGACCCGCAGATCCATTATTACTGAATTGTGAGTTGAATCCTCGTGGATGCCCCATTTAAATCCCTTTGTAAAAAATAGACCTTGCATTGATCCAGTTACTCGGAAAAGAAATGTTAATGTCTACTATCTAAAATATTTAAATGAAAAAGAAAATCTATGCAATTATCATTTGAATTTATTTTTTAATTATCTTCACGAATATAAATTATTTTTGCTCAAAAACCAAGTCCTGGTAATATTTAATGTGTATATATATTTACTTTGTCGTTAATTGTTTTATTTTTGTAGTTTCCTTCGGACATACATACATACACATAACTGCCCTTTATATATGTATAGATGGACATACACACAACTGCCCTTTATATATGTATAGATGGACATACATACACATAACTGCCCTTTATATATGTATAGATAGATACACGGACATACATACACATAACTGCCCTTTATATATGTATAGATAAACAGAAATTACCTGGGATGAAAGAGCAAAGAGGTCCCATTGACTGCTACATGTATGTCCATCTATACACATAAACTGTGTTCCCTTTTTTTCTCCTTTAGGCCAATTATCGTTTAGATGAAGTCTGAGTTAGATTTACTTTAAAGAGACAAAATCAATTGATTATCATATCAGATATGAAATATGATATGAAATAAATCACAACAGAAAGAGGCTATGTCAGTATGTAGAAAAAATTGTCAGCATACAATTGGCACAACATTAGTAACTGCTTTGTCTCTTTAATGTAAATGTTTCAAACAATAAGCGGTGCAAGAATTATTTGAATTGCTTTACACAATCACAGACATAAATAACAAATATTTTAATATCATAATATTATGTATGTAAGATGTCCAGAAGAAAGCAATGAAAACAAAGCATTGGCACTTCAGCATCTGTAGGGACAGCCCAAAAAAAGAGAACTTGTCAACTGGTAGGCTTTTCAGTTCCAGCAGATCCAAGGGTGAAGATGAAAGAAAACGAAAAGATAGGCAAATACCTGGACCTTGCTAGAGAATTGAAAAAGCTGTGGAATATGAAGGTGAAAGTGATACCAATTGTAGTTGGTGCACAAGGAATGGTCCCAAAAAGCTTGGAAAAAGACTGGAGGAACTGGAAATCAGAGGAAGAATTGAGACCATTCAGAAAACAGCATTGCTAAAATCAGCTTAGAATACTCAGAAGAGTCCTGGAGACCTGAGGAGATTTGTTGTCCAAAAGACCATGAGCTAACGCTGGTGTGAAAACTCACTCATTGTTTGGCACACAGTGTTATGGTTTCAAGCATTCCTATCCAATTTTCAAACAAATCTATTTGACCTATAGGAACCCTAACAGGTACTACCACCCTGGGACAGAGTGGATCTGAGAGTAATGGCAATGATGGGAACTGGACCTCACCACCAGAGGCAATTTAATGCCAAAGCATGTTGACTTATACTAAGTCGTAACTTATATAATCCAACAGCCGCTGGTATAACCACGTGTACAAGAACAAGTGGGTTTCACGTATACATGTGTATAACAACAAGTGAACATCAGAACTACCCTGACGCCTCCAGTGGACTTATCCTGTCCCCCCCCCAAAAAAAAAGACCTGAAGGTACTGTTGCTTATCTGATACACTAATGCAAAATATACCATATCCTCAATCTCAATTCTTTTCCAGGAACCCAATAGTAGTAAGATTGGGGTACTTACTACTCGCATAAATCCCTAAATGGGTTTTGAATGGGTTCTTTAGCCTTGGTCAGCAACCCATCAACTCAAGAAATCCGACACAGAAACCTCTGTTGCCCTCAAGGAAAGGCTAGGGGAGTAAACTCCAAAATAAAATCAGGAGCTGGAGTCCCTAAGGTGGTGTGATGCTGAAAATCCAGTGCTACCCATCAACTCCTGCGACACTACCATTGCCAAACTGCATTGGTCCTTACCTTTCCTTTGGATCACAGCGGCAGTGTGGAGAGGGGGCAACAGCTCATCCTCCATATTGAAACCGCCCAGGCTATGTAGTTCAAGTTAACAAAATATCTTGACACTACTCCATCGTCTTTCGTAGACGGAAGGAATGCCACCAAGTACACAATGATATTTACACAATCCCCACCCCAAAAGTAAACAAAGTCATGATCTACCAAATTACAGATGTTTAACTTATATATTAACTTATTTGAGTTTAAAAAAAAAGAAAGAAAATCCTAAAATGGGCAGTTTTCAGAGCTAGTTGATAAACCAGTTGTTAGACTGGAACTGTTTATGATTATGTCTGCACTTTAAGTAGAATATAGAAGAGGCACAGTGCATTTTTTGTTAACTTTTATCCACAGAACTCAACAACGCTGGTATACCACACGTGTACATGAATGAGCAGTTTTTCCTGTATACATGTGCATATGTGTATAAACACAGTGAACATTAGAACCATCTTACAAACCTCTGGTGGACTTAGGCATACCTCCCCCACCAAAAAAAAACTGACCTGAAGGTACTGTTTGCTTATCTGATACAAAAAATGCAAGATATACCGTATCCCTAATCTCATTTCTTTTCCTCAGGAACACCATAAGCAGTAAGATTGCGATAGCTGCTAACTACAATGGACTCCCAATGGGTTAAAGGGGGTCTTTTAGCCTTGGTCGGCAACCCATCAAAAATGAGGAAAAGTCCGACTTCAAAACCTCTGCTGCCTTTCAAACGAAAGGCTAAGGGAGTAAACCCCCAAAACAAAATCAGGGCTGGAGTCCCTATAGGTGGTGTGATGCTGAAATCCAGTGCTACCATCAACTCCTGTGACACTACTTGTTGCCAAAAACTGCATTGGTACTTATCTTTACTTTGTATCAACAGTGGCCAGTGTGGAGAGGGAGGATTTTGCTGCAATGGGCAACAGCTTATCCTCCATGAAACCTGCCCAGGCTAGTACGTTCAAAAGAAAAAAAAAACAAAAAACTTACTCCTTAAGGCCTTTTCGTTGAAAGGCAGCAGAGGTTTTGAGTCGGACTGTTTCCTTCATTTTGAATGGGTGCCGGACCAAGGCTAAGACCCCCTTTAAACCCATTTGGAGAATCCAATGTGAAGTAGCGCTATCGCAATCTACTGCTATTGGTGTTCCGAGAAAAAGAAATGAGATTAGGGAATACGGTATATCTTGCATTTTTGTATCAGATAACGGCAACAGTACCTTCAGGTCAGTTCTTTTTTTGGTGGGGGAAGGTATGCCCTAAGTCCCACAGAGCGTGTTTCAAGTGGTTCCCTAATGTTCACTGTGTTTACACATATGACACATTGTATACAGGAAACATGCTCATTCATGTACACGTATGGTTATACCAAGCGTTTTTGAGTTCTGTGGATAAAGTTAACAAAAATGCACTGTGCTCTCTATATTCTACTTAAAGTGCATGACATATCATGAAACAGTTCCAGTCTAACAACTGGTTTATCAAACTGCTCTGGAAAAACTGCCATTTTAGGATTTTCCTTTCCCTTTTTTTTTAAAACCTCAAATAAGGTTAATTATATATAAGTTAAACATCTGTAATTTGGTAAGACTCCATGACTTGTGTTTACTTATTTGGGGTGGGGATTGTGTTAAATATCATTGTGTACTTGGTTGGCATCCTTCGTCTACGAAAGACGATGGAAGTGTGTCAAGATTTTTTGTAACTTGAACTACATAGCTGGGTTTCGGTTTTCATATGAGGATGAGCTGTTGCCCCAGTCCACACTGCCCGCTGTGATCGCAAAGGAGAGGTAAGGGACCAATGCAGTTTGGCAATGGTAAGTGTCGCAGGAGCTTGGATGGGTAGCACGGATTTCAGCATCACACCACCTTAGGGACTCCAGCTTCCTGATTATTATTTTTGGAGTTTTACTCCCCTAGCCTTTCTTGAGGGCAACAGAGGTTCTGTGTCGGATTCTTGAGTTGATGGGTTGCTGACGCAAGGCTAAAGAACGCCAATTCAAACCATTTTTAGGGATTTATTGCGAGTAGTAAAGTACCCCATCTTACTACTATTGGTGTTCCTGAAAAGAGTTGAGAATGAGGATATGGTATATTTTGCATTAAGTGTATCAGAATAAGCAACAGTACCTTCAGGTCTTTTTTTTGGGGGGTGGGACAAGGAAATAGAGTCCACTGGAGGCGTCAAAGGGTAGTTCTGATGTTCACTTTGTTATAACTCATGTCATACGCTGAAACTCCACTTGTTCTTGTACACGTGTGGTCTTATACCAGCGCTGTTGGATTATATAAGTTACGACTTTAGTAATAAAGTCAACATGCTTCTGGCATTAAATTGCCCTCTGGGTGGTGGAAGGGTTCCACGTTCCATCTTGCCATTACTCTCAGATCCACTCTGTCCCAGGGTGGTAGTACCTGTTAGGGTTCGCTATAGGGTAAATAGATTTGTTTGAAAATTGGATAGGAATGCTTGAAACCATACAACTGTGTGCAAACAATGAGTGAGTTTTTCAAACACCAGCGTTAAAGTCATGGTCTTTGGACAACAAATCTCCTCAGGTCTCCAGGACTCTTCTGAGTATTCTAACTGATTTTAGCAATGCTGTTTTCTGAATGGTCTCAATTCTTCCCCTGATTTCCAGTTCCTCCAGTCTTTTTCCCTAAGCTTTTTGGGACATTCTTGTGCACCAACTACAATTGGTATTCACTTTTCACCTTCATATTCCACAGCTTTTTCAATTCTCTAAGCAAGGTCCAAGGTATTTTGCCTATCTTTTCGTTTTCTTTCATCTTCACCCTTGGATCTGCTGGAACTGAAAAGCCTACCAGTTGACAAGTTCTCTTTTTTTGGGCTGTCCTACAGATGCTGAAGTGCCAATGCTTTGTTTTCATTGCTTTCTTCTGGACATCTTACATACATAATATTTAATGATATTAAAATATTTGTTATTTATGTCTGTGATTGTGTAAAGCAATTCAAATAATTCTTGCCACGCTTATTGTTTGAAACATTTACATTAAAGAGACAAAGCAGTTACTAATGTTGTGCCAAATTGTATGCTGACAATTTTTTCTACATACTGACATAGCCTCTTTCTGTTGTGATTTATTTCATATCAATATTTCATATCTGATATGATAATCAATTGATTTTGCTCTTTAAAAGTAATCTAACTCAGACTTCATCTAAACGATAATTGGCCTAAAGGAGAAAAAAGGGAACACAGTTTATGTGTATAGATGGACTACAAATGTAGCAGTCAATGGGACCTCTTTGCTCTTTTTCATCCCAGGTAATTTCTGTTTATCTATACATATATAAAGGGCAGTTATGTGTATGTATGTCCGTGTATCTATCTATACAATATATAAAGGGCAGTTATGTGTATGTATGTCCATCTATACATATATAAAGGGCAGTTGTGTGTGATGTCCAGTCTATACATATATAAAGGGCAGTTATGTGTATGTATGTATGTCCGAAGGAAACTACAAAAATAAACAATTAAGACAAAGTAAATATATATACACATTAAATATTACCAGGGACTTTTTTTTGAGCAAAAATAATTTATATTCGTGAAGATAATTAAAAATAAAATTCAAATGAATAATTGCATAGATTTTCTTTTTCAATTTATATTTTTAGATAGTAGACATTAACATTTTTCTTTCGCGAGTAACTGGTCAATGCAAGGTCCTATTTTTTACAAGGGATTTAAATGGGGCATCCCACGAGGATTCACTCACAATTCAGTAATAATGGATCTGCGGGTCTAACTTAAAAAAAAATCCCCTCTTACCCAGGTAACCGCAGGGTAGCCACTGCTATAAAGGGCAGTATAGTTAAAATGTATGTATGAAAAATAAAACAATGAAGAACAAAGTAAATATATATAAACATTCACTATCATATATCTTGGTTTTTGATAAAAATAATGAAGATTTGATTTATATTTGTGAAGATAAAAAAATAAAATTCAAATGCTAACAGCATGGAATTATTTTTGTATTTATGTTGTAAATAGTAGACATTAATTTTCTTTTCCAGAGTAGCTGGATCAGCACAAGGTCTTTTTACGTGGGGATTTTAATGGGACATCCTGTGGGAAAAACAACTCACAATTTAGTATAATGGATCATATGAGACTAAATTTTAAAAGATCCCCCTCTACCCACTTCTAGTACATAAATATAAGGTCAGTTATGTGTATGTATGTACGTCTGATGGAAACTAGAAAATAAACAATTAATGACAAAAGAAAATGTATATACACATTCACTATCACCCAAGAGCTTGCTATTTGTGCAAAAATAATGAAGATTTATTTATATCTGGGAAGATATTCAAAAATTAGGATTTCAATCAGAAGAAACGGAAAGTCATTGATTGCGTTTGTGATTAAAAATATAATCAATTATGTAAAATAATCAAATGGATCTGCGAGACTAACTTTTATTATCCACCCTCTCTACCCGACAATGCAGCTAGCTGATTCTAAGTCCTATACATAAAGGCCAGTTGGTGTATATGTAATGTATGTATGTATGTATGTATGTCCTGAAACTAAAAAATAAAACAATTAACACAAAGTAAATATATATACACATTAAATATCACCAGTTCTTGCTTTGTGCAAAAAATTATTCAAAGATATTTAAAAATTTAAAATATACATAGTAATAGCATTGAAATTCTACTTTAAAATGTCCAGCATTTGTAATTCTCAAAAGTAAATAAATAAACATATCCAGGTTAACCACCCACCCACCCTACCACGGCGATGGCCAGGTAGCTGCTTCTAAGTACATATAATAAAGGGCAGTTGTGTGGTGTGTATTATGTATGTCTTGCTGAAACTACAAAATAAACAATTAATGGCAAAGGGATTATACACATTCACTATCACCATTTTTGCTCTTTAAGCAATAAGATTTGATTTCATATTTGGGAGATAAAAATAAAATTCAAAATAGTAACAGCATGGATTTTTTTTTGCATTTGGTATTTCAGTATTTCAAATAGGAGACATAATTTTGTCTTTTCAGAGTGTCTGTGTCCTTTTCTTCTGATGTCCACCAGGCCAGGTCAACGCATGGTCTTTTTTACATAGGGATTTTAATGGGGGCTCCTGCAAGGATCTAACTCATGATGTGAGTAATAATGGATCTGTGAGACTAACTTTTTTGACCTTCTATCTAGGCAATGCTGGGTAGCCGCTTCAGTTAAAATTACAAATCGTCATCAAATTAAAATGGAAAATTTGGCTTAGGCATAGATTTAATGAATTTAATCATTACTAAGAAACGATTTATGTTATTTTTAACTTAATTTTAACCGTTTAGTTTGTGTTTAAGGAAAAAATAGATAAAATAAAACAGATGAATGATAAGACTAGTCAGAATTAATAAACATGTACAAACAAAAAACGTACTTTCTATTTCAATATGACGAAAAAAAATTACTTTCTGTTTCAATATGACGACACATGCTTTTCTTAAGTATGGATTACCAAAAGTTCAATAATCCATGTTTTTTATGTTAAATAAATTCTCGGGAAAAATATTTATCTCCCTTAAAAATAGTTCTCTTGCAGCCCCTCTGTAGGAAAATAACATCCAATGAAACGGGTTAAAAACACAATTAACGGTTAAAATTTAAGTTAAAAAATAAAAACATAAATTATGTTCTTAGTAGTTCATTAAAATCTATGCCTCAGCCAAATTTTTTCCGGTTTAATTTTGACGACGATTGCAATTTTAACAGCCGCTTCTAGTCTAAAATAAATGAATGAACATGAGATAGCATATAATAAAGTCAATAAAGTAGAAGAATAATTTCAGATAATATTCCTCAGTGACTTTTATTTTTTTTGTAGTTATTCTTGAGAGAAATTCTATTGGATAAAATTCTATTTGAATATCAGAATTCAATAATATGAAGTAGAACTGTTGCATAATTGTATGGTGGTGTAGGTCTTTTGACAAGCCCGTGAAGCGAGAGTTCTGAGGGGGATGGAAAATAACCCATGATGGTTAATGGCCACAACTGACCCCAGAGGCAAGAAAATATTGTGAGTCTCACATGAGAACTAGATAAAGTAATCAGTTGACAATCAGACCTCAGGCAGGACAGACGTGTTCCTACTTTGGTTGTGACTCGGCGTGGTGAATTAAAAATGGGCTAAAAATAAAGCTTTGTCAAAGTAGTAACAAGTCTTGTTAATTAATTTATCATGACTTTAATAAGATGCCCTTAATAAGAGCCCTTAGAATAGAAGAAATGACAAGAACTAAGAGATAGAAGAAGTAAGAGAAGAACTTAGACGAAAGTATTTAAAGCCACGTTTATAAACATTTAGAGGCTGGTTTAGCTCAGTCGATAGAGCACTTGCCTAGGAATCAAAAGGTTCCTGGTTCAAATACTAAGCCCTCATCAACTCAGCGTATAAAGTAGCACAAGGATCTGTTGTGTAAAGTAAGGAGCTGATGGTAGGTGAGGCGGGCTCCACCTCAGATGCAAAAAAACAGTCTCTTTGGTCTGCGCTAGTGAAAGGGGGATAGACTCCCTTACTTTTTAATAAAAACTTTTGGCATTGTATCCTATAGCCCAAAGATATTTCACTTGCCTTTCAGATTTGTAAATGTGTCAATTGTTCTTGTAATGGAATATTGCCACACTCTCTCTCACCCATGTGTTGTATGGGAATATTCCACATCTCTCTACCGCATCACACTCTCTTCTCACCCATGTGTTGTAATGGAGATATTCCACACTCTCTATCTGAATAACTCACTCTCACACTCTCTCTCAACCCATGTGGTCTGAAACTATAACATATAGTAAGCATGTGTGCATTTATGGGGCTGACTTCGAGGGATTAGTAGTGTACCTCACTATTCCTTGTCGGTCTTATTGTAATCTCTCTACAAATACCCTCTATCTTAATCTACGAACGTGTTGACCTGTTCTTCCCACTCAACTACAACATTGTCTGATTTGTATCCGCGTTTAAGGAACAACAACATCGTAAGAAAGGACTCGGCCCTTGAAGGGAATGTCCACAACTGATAAAGCTGACATCTTTTTATTTTTATGCCAAGAGAAGAGAATTGTTTTAGTCTTTTCTATCTTTTGTTTTAAATAATAATAATAATGAAATTTATTGTTGCACAGTGCTCAGGTGCACCACAACTCATCAAAGTCTCATGTCTAGTACATAGAATAAATGTAATTAGTGTCAGGAACATATGTGTGCACATGTGTGCAATATGTGTGTGGAGGGGGTATCAGGTATAAGTTTTGTCGAATTACAGGAAAAGCATGGAGGCTTTGAATAATTCAGTGTTTCAAGCAGCCTACAACAGATGCACGGCATTTATTCCCACATGCCTCAGCAACTCTGAGTGTGAAAAAGGTTCTTTGTTGTTTTTTGTTTTGTTTTGATTATTGTTCGTAAAATTCATCTTGCAAACAAGAGCAGATAATTCCACAAAAGTTTTTAATACGGATATTTTAACATCAAGAAGATAACAATATACCTGATGCCCTCTCCACACACATATGCCACACACGCGCCACCACATACATGCATACTTACTACTGTAAACTGGTCATGTTCCTGACACTAATACATTATTCTGTGTACTAACATGAGACTTTGATGAGTTGTGGTGCCCCGAAGCACTGTACACAATAAATTTCATTAATTATTATTATTATTATTATTATATTACAATTTACTGTAACTTTCCTCCACTGAAAGATTTTTTTTTTTTCATTTTTCTCCTGTAAACAGTCTATTCCTTAATTCTAGTAAATTTTTGATATCTTAGGTGGGGTTTCAAAAAAATAACTAAAGGGGATGTAATAAAAAAAATTTATAATTTTTAAAAACAATTGCCAAAAAATCAGGAATTGTCCAATGTTACATGAAATTTTCATGACTTTATTCATTTAGAATTTAAATTTTATAATGAATAGCTTCTTTTTTTTTTTTTTTTTTTTTTTTTTTTCAATCAAAATTGTAAGTTTTTTTTCCACCTTTTGCCATTTGAATAAAAAAAACAATCTTAATTTTTACATTTCTGAGAAAGATCAAAAACTCAGAAGACCGCATTTAATTTTTATTTTTTTATTTCAAATGTCAACACTCAAAAAAAGTTTCTGAAAATTTTAAAAGTTGCTCTTTTTAAAACACAAAAAAAATATTTTTGATTCAAATTAATCTGTTTTATATACGTTAAAAATTAATAGTGAATTTCAAAACGTCAGGAACTAGGATGTTGCAGACAAATATTTTTATCATAAATAAAGCTTTATTTAACCATCTAAAAATGCATGGATTAAAGTGCTCAACATATTTTCCAAGATTTTTATTAAAAAATTATCCTTATTCTTTTGTGGGTTATTTCCTAATAACTCCAACATAAACAAAGGGGAACCACTCTTGACTGATAAATTATTTATTTATTGATCTAACTAGGAAAAAAGAAGACGGGTTAAGGGTTTAAGGGTTTAGGGTTAGGTTTAATTTTGGAAAAATATATGAATAATTTATCAGTCAAGAGTGGCACCCTTTGTTTATGTTGACTTATAAGAAATAAACCCTTTTTGGTGTTTTGGAATTATCTATATTGTTAAGGACTAACATAAAGTTATTCCCCTTTTTTACTTTAAACAGTCTGGATTTCATTTCGGGGATAGTTTTAAAGTAAGCGTCTGTTTTTTGTTTTTTTTTTGTTATTGTGTTTTTTTCTTACGTTTTTTTGGCTACAAACTGCAACTTTCTTGTGTGAAAATTTTGCCACATGTAGGCTTTCGTAAGATTTTTTGTCCCAATTGTAAGCTCTCTTTTTTTTCTTTTTTTATCAGGTAATAAAAATAGAAATCTCCCTCTAACTCAGCATTTGCACACCCCTAAATGCAAGAATTAAACCAATTTAAAATGAAAAAATATTATTTTTTTAAAGTTTTTTTCAGATAAAAAATAAAAAGGGCCAAGAGAACACTTTCCCCAAAAAAATAGAATTAACTATTTTACAAAGTGTCAAATTAAGAAAAGATATTTAAAATTTAGACGTCCTATCTCGTAAACATCATTTATTTAGTTAGTTTAGTTTTTATTTAATTTACTTTTTTTTTTTCTTTTTTTTGTCAATGTCCTCCACTTAAACCAAACGAAATTGTTTAGCCTCTGTTGGACAAAATGAAAAGTAAATAAAAAAACATGACCTGGTAGAGAGAGAGAGGAAGAGAGAGAAGAGAAAGAGAGAGAGAGAGAGAGAGAGAGAGAGAGAAGAGAGAGAGAGAGAGAGAGAGAGAGTGTGTGTGTGTGTGTGTGTGTGTGTGTGTGTGTGTGTGTGAAATTTTGTGGAATGTTCATAAGTGTCATTTTACTAGTATTTTTAATATAACATTATCTCTCTCTATTAGACTCGTTAATCCAACGACATCACGACAAAACAAATCCAGGCAGATTTCTTTTTTTGCCGAGTTTGAAATAAAATATTTCAACCAAACGTCTATTTAAATAAATAAAACCTGGAAAATATTTTCATTCATGTTATTTAAATATTCAGAACAAACGACAACGCTTTCCTAACATCAAATAACGCCTAACGATTCGTTTTTTTTTTTAAATCGTTATTATCCATTTCCATTAGATTTTTTTGTTTGTTTTGTTAGTTTTCCAGTTCCTTGCGTTTCTTGGATATTAACGTCAAAGCGTTTCTTCATCAATGATCTTAAAGTTTTTGTCCTAATATATTCAATTTTCTTGGTTGTTTCCTACATTGCAGCGGAACATAAGGTTTCCATTTCTGGTGATTTTCTGTCAAATCCTATTCAATATTCACAATCAAAAAGAAAGAAAAAAAGAAAAAGAAAAAGAGTTATGTTAAATTACAAAAAAAATTTTTTTTTAAACCTGGAGTTGTTTTTATTTTTCTACGAGAAGTAGCAGGTAGTAGCGGCGGTAAGTAAACTTTTGTTTTTTATGTTATCCTGTCTCTTTTTTTTTTTTTTTTCTTTCTTTTCTTTTCTTCTTCTTAGTTTAAAAGACAGGGCCGGATTTTTATTTATCCTATGAACCTAAGCTATGTGAAATTTGAGTCTTTTTTTTTAAATGCAATTATTAATATATAATTCAACATATCATTAATAATGTATTTGATTGGGGCAAACACGCATGGTGTAACTGGTTAAAGTCGGTAAGAGATGGACTCGTCGACCAAAGAGTTCAATTCCCTGGACGCAAGCTCTAATACCATGTGAGAGGTATGAATCCCAACTATTCTCCCTCCAGCTGGCGGGGTAAATAGTAGGGCAGGACTGGGGGTCTCTGTACGTTGGAACCAGTCTCTGAAGGAAAAACTCTGAATTCAAACCTGGTCACTAACTGGAATAGGCTCAGGGTCTACTTTAGTGACTATTTCAATTTTTTTTTGAGAATGTAAAAAAAATTCTTTTGATGAATTAGGTTGTAAAAGAAGAAAATGAAAAATATGTACTTGTAAAAAATGAAGATCCCTAATGTGTGTAGGCCGTAAAGCTTTTTTTTTAGCTTACAGGTGAATCTAGCAACTGGTTTTAAGATAATTTGTAATTTAGGAACTTTAAAACAATTTGGATATTAACTTCTAAGAGGGTCCCTCACCTCTTAACAACAAGTTTGATATGTAATTGATAAAAATTTTTGCAAAACTTTAAACATTAATTTCAATCAAATAAATAACTTTTTAGGTCATTCGTAAAAAAAATGATCGGGGTCTAATTTGTAAAAATTATTTTGGTGGCCGGAGATTTTTTTAAATCATTCAAAGAGTTGTTTTTGTTACACTTTAAAAAGACATTATCGTTTAGCTGTGAAGAAATGTCAATATGTCCAAATGATTTGATTTTTTAACATCTTTAGTCAAAATCAGAATATCTCTGATTGTTCAATAAGATTTTCTGTACTATTATTTATGAATTAAAATAATGAATTTCTAATATGTATTATGTTATATTTTTCGGGCACGTTTCTCCTCATCTTTATTTGTTATAGTGTGCATTAACGATTTCGGAGCCGATGTGCCCTCCCGGCCTTCTTTGAGTGTTTCTTGTCGAGCGCTTCATTGGGAGCACATGTGAACCCGAAACGTTGTGTGATAAAGAGGAAAATTTGTATATTTCGGCAGCATCTTTTCATTAAAAACAAATTGGTTAAATAATTAAAAAGTAATCTGTATTGTTTTCAAGTTGGTTTGTTTTTTGTTGGTTTTTGTGGATTTTTTTAAAAGTTTCCTAACAATTAATTTTGATGCTATCATTTGAAAGTTGTTTAATAACGTTTTCGAAGAGTTTTATTGGGTAGATCAAAGTACTTTCGATATTTTGCGAACCAAAAAAAATTGGTCTGTTCAGCCACTCAACGCAAATTTGCAGATAAAAAAAAAAATAAAGTGGACGCACTAACGCATCGTCTTTAAGTAGACGGAAGGAATAGCAACAATCATGTATATCCATTCTCTAAACATCATATCAAAAATTGTTTAATATTAACTAAAATTATTGTTTATTTTTGGTCAACAAAGATTGACACAAATAACAGTGGCAGTTAATTTTGATATTTCAATGAGTCGAGAACAAACGTCAATTTAGAATTTTTTTAAAGTGTCTATTTATCTGTTTAAAGCATTTAAGAAAATATTAATTGCTAGGTGTTCAAAGTTAATTCTCTTAATAAGTAGGTTTGTCTAAATTTTTTTTTTTTTTTTGCTTTTTGTACAGAGCCTCCAAGGCATTTTCAATTGTTTAATATATTATCGTCAGTAAATGAAATATTTTTGGAAATTATTAACTAAAATAAGTTTCTATATGTTTTAGTAAAGACAATCGTGTTTTTTAAATGTTGCATATGGAGTTAGAATCTGATAAGTTGTAGAGTAAGTCCTCATGATATATTTGTTGTGGTAATAGCTCAATGTCCACATGAATTTTTTTTTTTTTTTTGTCGGTAGATAATTCTCACCAAAATGGACATTTAGAATTGATAAAATAGTAACATTGGTTTTTTACTAATTGTCTTTAATCGAAGGAAGACTTAATAAGAAATGAAAACATTAAATTTAGTTGCTTAATAATCAATTATTAACAACTAAATTTTAATGTTTTTTTCAATTTTTTAATAGTAAATTATGAAATCTTAATTCTATTATTATTATCTAATAAGGTATAGTATCACTCTGTATTATGTTTATGAAGTATTCTCTTTTCTTTAAATCTAAAGTCTTGGAGGCGCATTTGATTAGCAGTAAAATGAATTAATAGGATTAATAAAGATGAAGACAACAGTCCGAAAAACTTAAATTTCCTATAGTTTGGCATTCAGGCGATCTGTAAACACTACCTATAACCCTTACATATATGGGAAGCGCGGTAGTGTAACTGGTTAGAGTCGTAGGAAATGGACTCCCGTCGACCCGAGTTCCAATTCCTGGAACGAAGCCAATAGTTCACATAGCCCTAATAGGCTTTTCAATCCTATTTCAATCTAATATATAAAGAAGACAAACTGTTTTGCATTTCACATAGCATTAATCCCTTGGGAAAGGTTGAATTCAAACTATTCTCCCTCCAGCTATGAGTAAATAGGCTAGGGCGCTGGCTCCTGTTAACTTTTGGATAGGAGAAAGAAAAAACTGAATTTCAAACCTTTTTTAAAATCTCCGCTTTGGTGGTCACTACTAGAATAAAAAGCTCAAGGCCTACTAGTGATCAATATATATACTTTTTAAGTGATTCTATTAAAAAATTAAAAAAATACCGAGTTAAAATCTGGGTCAAATCCTGTGACACTTGTGGTAGTACCTGACGCTGATTAATTTTGTCACGACCTGCCAGTGTGTGATTTAGCCCCTTTTCAACCTCCGAGCGGTCATCGAACTGGTCATAGACCTACCAAATATCTCTCCACCGTATGATGCCGTTAATTCTTAAAATTTGAAGTGGGTCCTGCAGAAAAAAGGCTGTAAACTTCAACTTCAATCGTAAATCGATTTTTGTCAACAAATAAAATAAAATGTTAGACCATACCAACGAAAAAACCTCCGATTGAAATAATAACTACAAAATAAAGTAGGAATACACATTTTTGTTCGTCTGCTTTTCATTTTAAAAAACGAATTAAAATTATTAAATCGATTATTTAAGGTAAAAATGTGTCCATCGAAAGTAGTAACATATGAAGCATTAGAAAAAAAAAAAAAAAAAAAAGCAAACAAATATTACACCATTGTAATTTATTTTTAATACATTTAAAAACGATTTTCTCGGTCAAATTTAATCAAATTGACCGGGTTAGCTCACGTCGGTAGAGGCGTTCGCTAGAAACCACAAAGGTTCCTAGTTCGATACCGGTCGCCCGCAACTCAGGCGTATGAGTAGCACATAGTC
>CM042167.1:51903934-51953934 GCA_023376005.1 Doryteuthis pealeii
TTGTTTTTATAGTTCTACGAGCAAGTAGCAGTAGTAGCGGCCGTAAGTAAACTTGGTTTTTTATGTAGCCTGTCTCTTTTGTTTTTTTTTTTCGTTCTTTTTCTTTTCTTCTCTTAGTTAACAGACAGGGCCGGATTTTTATATCCTATGACCTAAGCTATGTGAAATTGAGTCTTTTTTTTTTAATGAAATATTAAAATATTAATTCACAATCATTAATAGTATTTGAATTGGCAAACACGATGGTTACTGGTTAAAGTCTTGGAATGGGACTCGTCGACCAGAGTTCAATTCCGGACGAAGCTCTAATTACCATTGAGGAAAGGTATGAATCAACTATTCCTTCCCTCCAGCTCGGTAAATAGTAGGCGACGTGGTCTTTAACGTGAACCCAGTCTAGGAAGAAAAACCTCTTGAATTCAAACCTGGTGCACTCTGAATAGGCTAGTCTACTGCAGTGATCATATTTCAAATTTTTTTAAATTAAAAAAAAATTCTTTATGATGAATTAGTTGTAAAGAATGAAAATGAAATATGTATTCTAAAAAATGAAAGCCCTAATGTGATGTACGTAAGCTTTTTGTTTAGTCTTACAGGTGAATCTAGCACTGCGTTGTAAGATAATTGTATTAGGAACTTTAAAACAATTTGGATATTAAACTTCTAGAGTCCTCACCTCTTAACAACAAGGTGAATGTATTTGATAAAATTTTTGCAAAAACTGTTAAACCATTAATTCATCATAATAACTTTAGTCATTCGTAAAAAAATGATCGGGTCTAGTAAAAATTATTTGTGGCGCGCGAGATTTTTTTAGTCTTCCCAAACGAGGTGTTTTGTCCACTTTAAAAGACATTACCGTTTAGCTGCTGAAGAAATGTCATATGTCATGATTTGTTTTAACATTTTAGTCAAAAGGTCAGATATCGTCGTGATTTCAATAGTGGTGGTGGGTGGGCCGTGTACTATTGTATTTATGAAATTTAATTAATGGAGAGTTTGCTAAGGATGTGATATTTGTATATATTTTCGGCGGCCGTCTCGCGTCGCTGTGTTATGTATGGAGTGGCATAAAGGGACATTTCGGCCGAGTGGTGGGCCTCCGGCCTTCGTTGGAGGTGTGTCTTGGGGCGAGCCTATATGGGAGCAGCATTGACCCCGAAACTGTGTGTGTATAAAGAGGAAAATGTATATTTCGGCAGCATCTTTTTCAGTAAAACAAATTGAGGTTAAGATGTATAAAAAAGGTGCTGTATTTTGTGTCAAGTTGTTTGTTCTTTATTGATTGGTTTTTGTGGATGTTTTTTTAAAAGGTCTCGAACAATTAGTTTGATGCTTTCATATTGAAAAGTTGTTAATACGTTTCCGAAAGAGTGATATGGGTAGATCACAGCTACTGTTCTCGATTATTTTCCGAACCAAAAAAAAAATTGTCTGTTCAGCACTCACCGCAAATTGCAGATAAAAAAAAAATAAAGTGGACACTACGCCGATCGTCTTGAGTAGAGCAAGTAGCAACAATCAATGTATATCCATCTCTTAAACTATCATTATCAAAATTGTTTAATATTTAACTAAAATTATTGTTTATTTGCTCACAAAGATAGAGCACTAATAACAGTGCAGTTAATTTTGAATATTTCCAAATGAGGCGAGACAACGTCGATTTCAGAATTTTTTTAAAGTGTTCTATTATCTGTTTAAAGCATTTAGAATTTATTGCTAGGTTCAAAGTTAATTCTCTTAATAGGTAAGGTCTGTCTAATTTTTTTTTTTTGTTTTTTTTTGTACAGAGCCTCCAAGGATTTTTCAAGTTTTAATATTATTATCTCAGTATGAAATATTTTGGATGATTAACAAATATTCCTATATGTTTAGGAAGACAATTCGGTTTTAATGTTGACATATGGAGTTAGAATCTGATAAGTGTAGTAGCTCCTCTGATAATTTTGTCTGTGTCATAGCCAATGCCTACCACATCAATCTTTTTTTTCTTTTTTTGTCGAGATACATTCTCCCAATGGACATAAATGCATAAAACATTGGTCTTTACTAGTGTCCTTATACCGAAGGGGAAGACTTTTTTAAAAAATGAAAACCATTAAATAGTTGTTAATAATTAATTATTAACAACTAAATTTAATTTCATTTTTATATAAATTATAAACTATTCTATATTATTATCTATAGTATATATATCTCTAGTATTATGTTATGAAAGTATTTTTTCATTTCAATCTTAAAATTTGAGACGCATTTTGATTACAGTAAAAAAAATGAATTATAGGATTAATAAAGATGAAAGACACAGTCCCGAAAAAATTAAATTCCTATGTGGGCATCAGGCGTCTGTAAAACACTTTACTATACCTTACATTAGGAAGCGCGGTAGTGTACTGCGTTGAGTCGTAGGAAATGGACCTCGTTCCCCGACCCGCAGTTCCAATTCCTGGACGACCATTCACATACCCTTAATAGGCTCCATCCTATTTCAATCTAATAAATAATAAAGAAGAGCAAAACTGTTTGCATTTCACATAGCATTAAACCCCTTGGACAAGGTTGAATTCAACTATTCTCCCTCCAGCTATGATAAATAGTTAGGCAGACGGGGCTTCTTAACTTGCGATAGAGAAAGAAAAAAACGGAATTTCAAACCTTTAATCTCCCCCTTGGGGTGGTCACTACTAGAATAAGCTCACGGCGCTACTAGTGAATCTATATATATATTTTTTAAGTGATCTATTTAAAAATTAACAAAATACGAGTTTAAAATCTTGGTCAAATCTTTGTGACCACTTGTGGTTAGTAGCCTGACCTGATTATTTTGTCACGACCCTGCCATTGTGATTATAGCCTTTCAACCTTCGAGCCGGTCATCGAACGGTCATAACCTACCAAATATCTCTCCACCTATGATTGCGTTAATGTTAAATTTGAAGTGGCGTCCTTGACAGAAAGCTGCAACCTTCAACTTTCAATCGAAATCATTTTTTGTCACAAATAAAATAAAATTAGAACCAATACAACGAAAACTCAGATTACGAAGATATAACTACAAATAAAGTAGCCGAATTACACATTTTTTTCGTCTGCTTTCATTTTAAAACGAATGTAAAATTAATAAATCGCATTATTTAAGGTTAAAAATGTTGTCCAAGTCGCAAAGTTAGTAACCATAATGAGCATTAGCAAACAAAAAAAAAAGCAAACCAAATATTACACATGTATTTATTGTTAATACACTTTAAATACGATTTTCTCGGTCAAACTATTAATCAAATATACCGGGTTAGCTCAGTCGTAGAGCGTTCGGCTAGAAACCAACCAAGGCTCCTAGTTCGATACCGGTGCCCCGCCAACTCAGGTATGTGAGTAGCACAGGCGATCTGGCGGAAGAAGAGCTGCATGGTAGGTGTGGCGCTCACTCAGATTGCCTAAAAAACAATCTCCTTGGTCTAGCTCTATGCAAAGGGTAGACTCCCTCGCTGACGTGGCCTTGATAGCCGACGTTAGCGCCACCCTCGACTATATACTTAGACGAAAACGCGGTTTAAAGATGGCCTAGAGATCTGTGTTGCAAAATCAATTTAACACTCGCGCCATGCAAAAAAATTACCAAAAATCATGGAATTGTTGCTCGATTTTATATAAAATTTTCAGTATCAATTTATCAATGATGAATTTTATTACGCATTATGTATTCTATTTCAAACTTTCTGAATTTAATTTAGGTATTCTCTGCCCTATTGCATTAAATTGCATATATAAAATTCATGTTAAAATATGAGTATCATGATGTAAGTTTTAAAATGTCATATTATTAGATTCTAACAAAAAATAATTTTTAATAAACTTTAGTAGTCAATCTCTATTAAAGCGTTTATTCGGTTCAGTTATCATAGATTTGTTAAACCTTTTCCTTCTCTACGAATTTCAATTCAAACTACGATGTGATTCAATTAATCATGTTTTTCATTCTAAGGCTGAAGACCTTAACTGTTGTAACCAATGCAGTTAACACTGTTGATCCTGTGTCTAGGAGTTCGGCTGCCCGTAAAAAAAAAACCCCGATCATTACCTCTTTTACAACATCTATAATTTAGCAAGAAAAACGCCTTGCGTCTTTTGTCTCAACATTACTGTAGTATGGACAATTTATGTTCAAGTGGAACAATAACAAATTGAATCAGGAATGTCCAAAATTACTAAAAATTTTAGCAACTCTATTTCATTTAGGACTTAATTGTTATAATATTAAACAAATGAAAAAAAAATATTTGTAGCAATCATGCTTGTAAAGGTTTGCGTCATTTTGAATAAAAAAAAATTACAGGCACTAATTTAATTTTTCTAACAAAGATCACATCAGAGCCACTTAAAAATTTTTTAAATGATAAACAACATTTCCAACCACCCGGAAAAAAAGTTATTTGAAAATTTAAAATTAATTCTTAAAACAAACTCAAAAATAATTTTTGTAGCCGTCTCTCTCTCTCTCTCCTTCCTCTCTCTCCTCTCTCTCTCCTCTCTCTCTCTCTCTCTCTCTCTCTCTCGCTCTCTCATAGTTTTAAAAACAATATTATCTTCTCTGAAAGTTCTTTGTCTATTCAAGTGTGCTGTTAATAGTGAATTTCAAAACTGTGGAAAGATAGGCATGTTAATACGTTAATTTTTGTGAGGAATTCAAGATCTATTCAATATGATCTAAAAAGTGCCAAATTTTGCGCATTATATAAGTATATTCCCCAGATTTTATGATATATATAAAATCTCCTGTGAAAAGATGTTGCGGCCCAAAATTGCACATTTTTTAAGCATCACCCGTAAACGAAAAAGACAATCCGTTAGTAAGAAGTTAATATTATTAAAACTTATTACTAACGGTTGTTCTTTTTCTTTACCCGCACGTGATTATAATGTTTAAGTTATTCCCATTTGTACTTAAAAAAAAGGATCTTTCACTCTAGCGAACAACTATTTCCCAGTGCGTGTTCTTTGTGGTAGTGTTATTTCTAAGTTTTTTTTTTTTCGGTATGCATGGTAAACTTTTGTAGATGGAAATTTTGCCACAAGTGACATTGCGTAGATTTTGTCCTAACCATGATGATTTTTCACACAAAAAAACAAAACAATCTCGTTGTTTACAATTTTAGATTGCCTTTTTCTGGTGTGTTGTGTAGACAATTGTTTTTTGAGAGCAGTGAGCTGATTGTTTTCGTAGTTACATGCGTATGCTTTTTGGCGTTAATGGCGAGTTGGAAGGGCGTGTTTTCATGGTGGGTCTGTTTCGTAGTGTTTTATACTTGTTTAGATGCCATTGTTTGGTGAGATTTTGTTGCATGGTGATTGCCCGTGG
The DNA here is from genome assembly GCA_023376005.1 of Doryteuthis pealeii. Classification (NCBI taxonomy): domain Eukaryota; kingdom Metazoa; phylum Mollusca; class Cephalopoda; order Myopsida; family Loliginidae; genus Doryteuthis; species Doryteuthis pealeii. Next base: position 51,909,294 of record CM042167.1, read on the forward strand.
TGAAATTATCACGGCGAAAAATTCCGGTCGTTGCGTTTGGTGTTTGATGACCCAAATATGCACCGCATCTCAATACTGAAGGTACAATCAAATACGCACACACCAACACCACAATCCAACCCCACAACTCACCTGCGACCCCAGTGCAAATGTCATATACTATATACACTGCGCCAAAAACAACCCCAAAAATGCAAAACACGGGTAGTGGGGAACGATCCACTTACCTTCAGACTACGCCTCAACAGACCACAAATGTCCATAAAAACTAAATCTCCCACTACAGGTAAAATCGCTCATCACCTTCAACACCCACACCACAATTTTTAGCCATACACTGAATGTTCATTCTTAATCCAACAATGGCTTACCCCACCACACACAAAGCCTTAGAAAACTAGTCATTCGACTAGACACTCACCGCGAACTGCTGACACAGGACGCCCGGCCACTTTAAAAGGATAATCAATATATTCCAAAACACCCCCATACACCAACCCATTAGACCCCTATTTCAGACGACCCACACACAGGTACAAACTCATTAATCACCAACGGACCAATCCAGCAGTTCAAGACCTTCTCACCACTTCCAACTTAACAGGACAAGCCAGCCAGAAGATCCACTACTACATGCACAGTCAGGAAGAAGGGATGTCCACGTCCTGAAAATTTCACACATCCTAAAATGAAAGAAACTAAATAAAAACTACAGAGCTTTGCTTGTATTTATTCCTTGACTAACATATTATGCGTAAAACAACATTAGCATATATATACGTTAATGCTTCAACCTATGCCCAACCTGTATATGTATTTCCAACACACGGGATACAGATACAAAAAATATATCCTCAAATTATAATATATATGTGTGTTGTGTGTGTGTGTGTAATAGAAAAGTTGTACGAAAAAACGCAAGATGTTAATAGTTCTGCTGACGCAACTATGTTTTTTTACACATAAAGCAGAAATAAATTATATCGTTAATACCGGGCACAGAACGCTCTCGATCAGGGCCGGAATTTTTCAAAAAAATTTTAAAAATGCATTTCTATATTAAAAAAATAAATTAAAATTTTATTTTTTAATTAAATATTTTTATCATTTAAAATGTTTTTTAAATAAATGTGAATTCCAAACTGGCCTCTATACTCGAACTCCTCCTCATCAACAGAATTCCGTCCGCTCTTTGCAAACAAAAACAATTTTATACTTATACTCCTTTCGATATTACCATTTTATCCAACCAGCATATGAAGTCACTTTAACTGCCCCACACCAGAGGGGCCAAGATAGAGAGAGATAGATTCCGAAGCGAACAAAACAACCCACCGAACGAAAAAAGGATAAAACGCCGGTGAAAACAACCAGAGGTCAAAACAACAACACGCTCAGATCAAACAAAACTAAGATCACCGTCCACCAGGTCCTCGCGCACGCAGCAAGTTCCTCCTAACCACGCCCGTCAAGCCCAACTCACAATTTCCATACGTCCCAGACTGCCCTGCGTCATCAACCGCAATGTCATCAATAAAGGACCACCCGGCGTCCACCCAGCGTCTCATATTAATTCATCCAGACCAGCCTAACACTGGCCACGCCGCAAAAAAAAAAAACAACACAAAAACACAACAAACAACACCCACACACACAAAACCAAAAAAACAAAACACAACCACAACCCCCCCCCCCCCCACCTTAGTAGTTTTTTCTTACAACTTCTATACACACAACACAACACACACATAAATATATATATTTGAGATATATTTTTGTATCTGTATCGTTTGTTGGAAATACATATTACCAGGTTTGGGCATAGGTGTGAAGCATTAACGTACTATATTATGCTAATTTTTACCCATAATATGTTAGTCAAGGAATAAATATCAGAAAACTCTGTAGTTTTTATTTAGTTCTTTCATTTAGATGTAGTGTAAATTTTCAGGACAGTGACATCCCTTCTTCTGACTGTGAATCGTAGTAGTGATCTTCTGGCTGCTTGTCCTGTAAGTGGAATGGTGAAGAGGTGCTTTGATGCTGATGGTCCGTTGGTGATTAATGAGTTTGTACCCTGTGTGTGGTCGTCTGATAGGGGTCATGGGTTGTGTATGGGGTGTTTTGGAAATATGAGTATCCTTTAAAGTGCCGGGCGTCTGTGTTCAACCATTCCGGTGAGTGTCTAGTCGAATGACTAGTTTTCTAGCTTGTGTGTTGGGAAGCCTTGTTGGATTAAGATACATTCAAGGTTATCTAAATTGTGGGTGGGGTGTTGAAGTGATAGCGATTTTACTGAGTGGAGATTTAAGTTTTATGTACATTTGTGGGTGTTGAGGGCGTAGTCTGAAGGTAGTGGATGTTTCCCCCACATACCCGCTGTTTTTGCATTTTGTTGCAGTGTATATAGTATATGACATTTGCACTGTCGCAGGTGAGTTGTGGGGTTGGATTGTGGTGTTGGTGTGTGTATTTGGATTGTAGCTTCAGTATTGAGATGCGTGCATATTTGGCATCAACACCAAACCAACGACCGAATTCCCGTATATTTCACCACGGCCAACACATGCACCAAACTCACCAAACAACTCACTAAACAATATAAAACACTACAAACAGACCCCACCATTAAAACACGCCTTCAAACCCCCATTAACGCCAAAAAGCAACCATCTAACCTACGAAACATCCTCACTGCATCTAAAAAAAACATCTACACAACACACCAAAGGCAACCTAAAATGTAAAAACGAGATTTTTTTTGTTTGTTTTGTGAAAAATCATCTGGTTAGGACAAAATCTACGAATGTCTTACTTGTGCAAATTTCATCTACAAAAGTTTCCATGCATACCGAAAAAAAAAAAACTTAAGAAAAAATAACACTACCACAAAACACGCACTGAAATAGTTGTTCCCCAGAGTGAAAATCCGTTTTTTAAAGTAAAAATGGGAATAACTTATAACATTATAAATCACTCGTAAATGAAAAAGAACAACCGTTAGTAATAAGTTTTAAATATATTTAAAACTTATTACTAACGATTGTTCTTTTTCGTTTACGGGTGATCTAAAAATGTGCAATTTTGCGCAACATCTTTTCCGAGATTTTATATATATATAAAAAATCTGGGAATATTATATAATAATGCGCAAAATTGCACATTTTTAGATATATTGAATAGATCTTGATTCCTCACAAAAATAACGTATTCAACATGCTATCTTCCACACGTTGAAATTCACTATTAACAGCACAATTGAATCAGAAAAAAGACTTTCAAAGAAAATATTGTTTTTAAAACTATGAAGAGAGAGAGAGAGAGAGGAGAGAGAGAGAGAGAGAGAGAGGAGAGAGAGAGAGAGAGAGAGAGAGAGAGACGCTACAAAAAATTATTTTTGAGTTTTAAGAAAATAACTTTTTAAATTTTCAAATAACTTTTTTCGGGTGTTGAAATTTTTTATCAATTTAAAAATTTTTTAAGTGGCCTTCTGGATTTGATCTTTTTAGAAATTAAAAATTAGTGCCTGTATTTTTTTTTATTCAAATGACCAAACCTTACAATCATGATTGCTAAAAATTTTTTTTTCATTTTTTATATATTATAAAATTAAGTCCTAAATGAATAGAGTGCTAAAATTTTTAGTAAAATTGGACAATTCCCTGAATTCAATTTGTTTATTGTCTCCCTTGAACATAATTGTTCCTACCTACAGTAATTGAGACAAAACGACGCAGCGTTTCTTCTAAATTTAGAGTTTAAAAGAGTAATGATCCGGGTTTTTTTTTTTCAGCAGCCGAAATCCTAGACACAGGATACAAGTGTTACTCATTGTTACAACAGTTAAGGCTTCAGCCTTAGAAACTGAAAAACATGATTAATTGAATCACCACTCGTATTGAAATTGAAATTCGTAGAGAAGGGAAGGTTTAACAAAAATCCTATGATAACTGAACCAATAAACGCTTTATTAGAGATTGATACTAAAGTTATTAAAAATATTTTTTTAGAATCTAATAATATGACATTTTAAACTTTAACATCATGATACTCATATTTTAAATGAATTTTATAATCAATTTATCATAGCAGAAATACCTAATTAAATCAGAAAGTTTTGAAATAGAATAACTAATGCGTAATAAAATTCATTCATTGATAAATCGATACTGAAAATTTTAATTAAAATCGAACAATTCCCTGATTTTTGGTAATTTTTTCAATCGCGAGTGTTAAATTTATTTTGTAACACAGATTCTACGCCATCTTTAAACAGCGTTTACGGTCATAAGTAAAGTCGACGGGTGGCCTAACGTCGGTATCAGCCAGTCAGCGAGGGAGTCTATCCCCTTTTTCAATAGCGCTAGACCAAGGAGATTGTTTTTAGCATCTGAGGTGGAGCGCCACACCTACCATCAGCCCCTTACTTTACCGCACAGATCCCTGTGCTACTCATACGCTGAGTTGGCGGGACCGGTATCGAACTAGGAACTTGTGGTTTCTAGCCGAACGCTCTACCGACTGAGCTAACCCGGTCATATTTGATTAAATTTGACCGAGAAAATCGTTTTAAATGTATTAAAAATAAATTACATGTGTAATATTTGTTTGCTTTTTTTTTTTTTTCTAATGCTCATTATGTTACTACTTTTCGACTTGGACAACATTTTTACCTTAAATAATCGATTTAATCAATTTTAATTCGTTTTTTAAAATGAAAAGCAGACGAAAAAAATGTGTATTCCTACTTTATTTGTAGTTATATTTCTAATCTGAGGTTTTTCGTTGTATGGTCTACATTTATTTTATTTGTGACAAAAATGATTTTACGATTGAAGTTGAAGTTACAGCCTTTTCTGTCAAGGACCCACTTCAAATTTAAAATTAACGCATCATAGGTGAGAGATATTTGGTAAGTTATGACCAGTTCGATGACCGCTCGGAGGTTGAAAGGGCTATAATCACAACTGGCAGGTCGTGACAAAAATAATCAGGTCAGGTACTACCACAAGTGGTCACAGGATTTGACCCAAGATTTTAACTCGGTATTTTTTAATTTTTTAATAGATCACTTAAAAATATATATATAGATCACTAAGTAGGCCTGAGCTTATTCTAGTAGTGACCACCCCAAGCGGAGATTTAAAAGGTTTGAATTCAGTTTTTTCTTTCTCCTATCCAAAGTTAAAGAGCCCCAGTCTGCCCTACTATTTACTCATAACTGGAGGGAGAATAGTTGAATTCAACCTTTCCCAAGGGTATTAATGCTATGTGAAATGCAAACAGTTTTGTCTTCTTTATTATTATTTAGATTGAAATAGGATTGAGCCTATTAGGGCTATGTGAACTATGGCTTCGTCCAGGAATTGAACTCGGGTCGACGAGTCCATTTCCTACGACTCTAACCAGTACACTACCGCGCTTCCCTATATGTAAGGTTATAGTTAAGTGTTTTACAGACGCCTGAATGCCAAACTATAGGAAATTTAATTTTTCGGACTGTTGTCTTTCATCTTTATTAATCCTATAATTCATTTTACTGTAATCAAATGCGTCCAAATTTTAGATTAAATGAAAAAATACTTCATAAACATAATACAGAGATATATATACCTTATAGATAATAATAATAGAATAAGATTATAATTTACTATAAAAAAATGAAAACATTAAATTTAGTTGTTAATAATTATTATTAACAACTAAATTTAATGTTTTCATTTTTTATAAGTCTTCCCTTCGATAAAGACAATAGTAAAAACCAATGTTATTTATCAATTTAAAATGTCCATTGGGAGAATGTATCTCCGACAAAAAAAAAAAAAAAAATGATGTGGTACATTGGCTAACCACAACAAAATTATCATGAGGACTTACTCTACACTTATCAGATTCTAACTCCATATGTCAACATTTAAAAACACGATTGTCTTACTAAAACATATAGAAATATTTTAGTTAATAATCCAAAAATATTTCATACTGACGATAATATATTAAAAATGAAAATCCTTGGAGGCTCTGTACAAAAAAAAAAAAAAATTAGACAACCTACTATTAAGAGAATTAACTTTGAAACTAGCAATATATTCTAAAATGCTTTAAACAGATAAATAGAAACTTTAAAAAAAATTCTAAATGACGTTTGTCTCGCTCATTTGAAATATTCAAAAATTAACTGCCACTGTTATTTAGTGTCATCTTTGTGACAAAAATAAAACAATAATTTTAGTTAAATATTAAACAATTTTGATAATGATAGTTTAGAGATGGATATACATTGATTGTTGCTATCCTTCCGTCTACTAAAGACGATGGCGTAGTGTCCACTTTATTTTTTTTTATCTGCAATTGCGTGAGTGCTGAACAGACCAATTTTTTTTGGTTCGGAAAATAATCGAAAGTACTTGATCTACCAATAATAACTCTTTCGGAAAACGTATTAACAACTTTTCAATATGATAGCATCAAAATAATTGTTAGGAAACTTTTTTAAAAATCCACAAAAACCAACAAAAAACAAAACCAACTTGAAAACAATACAGATTCTTTTATATTTAACCAAATTTGTTTTAATGAAAAGATGCTGCCGAAATATACAAATTTCCTCTTATACACAACGTTTCGGTCAATGTGCTCCCAATGAAGGCTCGACAAGAAAACACTCAAAGAAGGCCGGAGGGCACATCGGCCGAAATGTTATGCATATAACAATAAAGATGAGGAGAACGGCCCGAAAATATAAATAATACATATTAGAAATTCATTAATTAATTCATAAATAAATAGTACAGAAAATCTTATTGAAATCAGAGAATTATCTGATTTTGACTAAAAATGTTAAAATCAAATCATGACATATGACATTTCTTCACAGCTAAACGATAATGTCTTTAAAGTGTACAAAACAACTCTTTGAAGATAAAAAAATCTCCGGCCACAAATAATTTTTACTAGACCCCGATCATTTTTTTTACGAATGACCTAAAAGTTATTATGATGAAATTAATGTTTAAAGTTTTGCAAAATTTTTATCAATACATATCAACTTGTTGTTAAGAGGTGAGGACCCTCTAGAAGTTAATATCCAAATTGTTTTAAAGTTCCTAAATACAAATTATCTTAAACCAGTGCTAGACTCACCTGTAAGCTAAAAAAAAAAGCTTACGGCTACACACATTAGGGATTTCATTTTTTAGAATACATATTTTTCATTTTCATTCTTTACAACTAATTCATCAAAAGAATTTTTTTTTAATTTAAAAAAAAATTGAAATAGATCACTAAGTAGACCTGAGCCTATTCCAGTAGTGACCAGGTTTGAATTCAGAGTTTTTCTTCTAGACTGGTTCCAACGTTAAAGACCCCAGTCTGCCCTACTATTTACCCGCAGCTGGAGGGAGAATAGTTGGATTCATACCTTTCTCAATGGTATTAGAGCTTCGTCCAGGAATTGAACTCTGGTCGACGAGTCCATCTCCTACGACTTTAACCAGTACACCATCGCGTTTGCCCAATCAAATACATTATTAATGATATGTGAATTATATATTAATAATTTCATTAAAAAAAAAAGACTCAAATTTCACATAGCTTAGGTCATAGGATAATAAAAATCCGGCCCTGTCTTTAACTAAGAAGAAGAAAAGAAAAAGAAAGAAAAAAAAAAAAAGAGACAGGATAAACATAAAAACAAAAGTTTACTTACCGCCGCTACTACCTGCTACTTCTCGTAGAAAAATAAAAACAAAGGTTTAAAAAAAAAAATTTTTTTGTAATTTAACATAACTCTTTTTCTTTTTCTTTTTTCTTTCTTTTTGTATTGGAATTGAATCAGGATTTGACAGAAAATCACAGAAAATGGAAACTTCTATGTCGCTGCAATGTTAGAAACACCAAAGAAATTGAATATATTAGACAAAACTTTAAGATCATTGATGAAGAAACGCTGACGTTAATATCCAAGAAACGCCAAGGAACTGGAAAACTAACAAAACAAACAAAAAAAATCTAATGGAAATGGAAATAACGATTTAAAAAAAAACGAATCGTTAGGCGTTATTTGATTAGGAAAGCGTTGTTCGTTTGTTCTGAATATTTAAATAAATGAATGAAAATATTTTCCAGGTTTTATTTATTTAAATAGACGTTGGTTGAATATTTTATTTCAAACGCAAAAAAAAGAAATCTGCCTGGTTGTTTTGTCGTGATGTCGTTGATTAACAGTCTTAGAGGAGATAAATTATATTAAAATACTAGTAAAATACACTTATGAACATTCCACAAATTCACACACACACACCACACACACACACACACACACAACACACACACACACAACACACACACACACACACACTCTTCTCTCTCCTCTCTCTCTCTCTCTCAGGTCATGTTTTTTATTACTTTTTGATGGTTTATTTTGTCCAACAGAGCTAAACAATTTCGTGGTTTAAGTGGAAGACATTGAAAAAAAAGAAAAAAAAAGTAAATTAAATAAAAACTAAACTAACTAAATAAATGATGTTTACGAGACAGGAGTCATAAATTTAAATATCTTTTCTTAATTTGAACACTTGTAAAATAGTTAATTCTATTTTTTGGGGAAGTGTTCTCTTGGCCTTTTTGATTTTATCTGAAAAACTTTTAAAAAATAATATTTTTGTTCATTTTAAATTGGTAATTCTTGATTTAGGGGTGTGCAAAATGCTGAGTTAGAGGGAGATTTTCTATTTTTTACCTGAAAAAATTTTTTATTTTTTACCTGAAAAAATGGGACAAAATCTACGAAAGCCTACATGTGCAAAATTTCACACAAGAAAGTTGCAGTTTGTAGCCAAAAAAACGTAAGGAAAAAAAAAAACAAAAACAAAAAAAAAAAACAAAAAACAGACGCGTACTAAAACTATCCCCGAAATGAAATCCAGGACTGTTTAAAGTAAAAAGGGGAATAACTTATGTTAGTCCTTAACAATATAGATATTCCAGAAACACAAAAGGGTTATTTCTTATAAGTCCAACATAAACAAAGGGGTGCCACTCTTGACTGATAAATTATTCATATATTTTCCCATTAAACTAACCCTAAACCCTAAACCCTAACCCTAAACCCTAACCCGTCTTCTTTTTTCCTAGTAGATCAATAAATAAATAAATAATTTATCAGTCAAGAGTGGTTCCCCTTTGTTTATGTTGGAGTTATAGGAAATAACCCACAAAAGAATAAGGATAATTTTTAATAAAAATCTTGGAAAATATGTTGAGCACTTTAATCATGCATTTTTAGATGGATTAAATAAAGCTTTATTTATGATAAAAATATTGTCTGCAACATCCTACGTTCCAGACGTTTGAAATTCACTATTAATTTTTTTAAGTACATAAAAACAGATTAATTGAATCAAAAATTATTTTTGTGTTTAAAAAGAGCAACTTTAAAATTTTCAGAAAACTTTTTTGAGTGTTGACATTTGAAATAAAAAAATAAAAATTAATGCGGTCTTCTAGTTTTGATCTTTCTAGAAATGTAAAAATTAAGGATTGTTTTTTTTTTATTCAAATGGCAAAAGGTGGAAAAAAAACTTACAATTTTGATTGAAAAAAAAAAAAAAAAAAAAAAAAAAAAGCTATTCATTATAAAATTAAATTCTAAATGAATAAAGTCATGAAAATTTCATTAACATTGGACAATTCCTGATTTTTTGGCAATTGTTTTAAAATTATAAATTTTTTTTATTACATCCCTTTAGTTATTTTGAACCCACCTAATATAATCAAAATTTACTAGAATTAAGAATAGACTGTTTACAGGAGAAAAATGAAAAAAAAAAATCTTCAGTGAGAAAAGTTACAGTAAATGGTAATATAATAATAATAATAATAATAATAATAATAATAATGAAATTTATTGTGTACAGTGCTCGGGTGCACCACAACTCATCAAAGTCTCATGTCTAGTACACAGAATAATGTATTAGTGTCAGGAACATGACCAGTTTACAGTAGTAATATGCATGTATGTGTGTGCGTGTGTGTATATGTGTGTGGAGAGGGGCATCAGGTATATTTGTATCTTTCTTGATGTTAAAATATCCGGTATTAAAACTTTTGTGGAATTATCTGCTCTTGTTTGCAAGATGAATTTTACGAACAATAATCAAAAACAAAACAAAAAACAACAAAGAACATTTTTTCACACTCAGAGTTGCTGAGGCATAGAATAAATTGCCTGCATCTGTTGTAGGCTGCTGAAACACTGAATATTTCAAAGCCTCCATGCTTCCTGTAATTCGACAAAACTATACCTGATACCCCCTCCACACACATATGCACACATGTGCACACATATGTTCCTGACACTAATACATTATTCTATGTACTAGACATGAGACTTTGATGAGTTGTGGTGCACCTGAGCACTGTGCACAATAAATTTCATTATTATTATTATTTTAAAAACAAAAGATAGAAAAGACTAAAACAATTCTCTTTCTCTTGGCATAAAATAAAAAGATGTCAGCTTTATCAGTTTGTGGACATTCCCTTCAAGGGCCGAGTCCTTTCTACGATTGTTGTGTCCTTAAACGGGATACAATCAGACAATGTTGTAGTCGAGTGGAAGAACCAGTCAACACGTTCGTAGATTTAAGATAGAGGGGTTTTATTGTAGAGAGATACAATAAGACCGACAAGGAATAGTGAGGTACGCTACTAATCCTCGAAGTCAGCCCACCATAATGCCGTGCTTACTATATGTATAGTCAGACCACATGGGTTGAGAGAGAGTGTGGAATATTCCATTACAACACATGGGTGAGAGAGAGTGTGGAATATTCCATTACAACACATGGGTGAGAGAGAGTGTGGAATATTCCATTACAACACATGGGTGAGAGAGAGTGTGGAATATTCCATTACAAGAACAATTGACACATTGACAAATCTGAAAGGCAAGTGAAATATCTTGGCTATAGGATACAATGCCAAAAGCTTTTATAAAAAAAGTAAGGGAGTCTATCCCCCTTTCACTAGCGCTAGACCAAAGAGACTGTTTTTTGCATCTGAGGTGGAGCGCCTCACCTACCATCAGCTCCTTACTTTACCACACAGATCCTTGTGCTACTTATACGCTGAGTTGATGAGGGCTAGTATTGAACCAGGAACCTTGTGATTCCTAGGCAAGTGCTCTATCGACTGAGCTAAACCGGCCTCTAAATGTTTTATAAACGTGGCTTTAAATAACAGATTTCGTCTAAGTTCTTCTCTTACTTCTTTCTATCTTCTTAGTTCTTGTCATTTCTTCTATTCTAAGGGCTTCTTATTAAGGGCATCTTTTAAGTCATGTATAATTAATTAACAAGACTTGTTACTACTTTGACAAAGCTTTATTTTAGCCCATTTTAATTCACCACGCCGAGTCACAACCAAAGTAGGACACGTCTGTCCTGCCTGAGGTCTGATTGTCAACTGATTACTTATCTAGTTCTCATGTGACTCACAATATTCTTGCCTCTGGGGTCAGTTGTGGCCATTAACCATCACTGGTATTTTTCCATCCCCCTCAGAACTCTCGCTTCACGGCTTTGTCAAAAGACCTACACCACCATACAATTATGCAACAGTTCTACTTCATATTTATTGAATTCTGAATATTCAAATAGAATTTTATCCAATAGAATTTCTCTCAAGAAGTAACTACAAAAAATAAAAGTCACTGAGGAATATTATCTGAAATTGTATTCTTACTTTTATTGACTTTCTATTATATGCTATCTCATGTTCATTCATTTATTTTAGACTAGAAGCGGCTGTTAAAATTGCAAATCGTCGTCAAAATTAAACCGGAAAAATTTGGCTGAGGCATAGATTTTAATGAATTTAATTACTACTAAGAACATAATTTATGTTATTTTTAACTTAAATTTTAACCGTTAATTGTGTTTTTAACCGTTTTTCATTGGATGTTATTTTCCTACAGAGGGCTGCAAGAGAACTAATTTTTAAGGGAGATAAATATTTTCCGAGAATTTATTAACATAAAAAAACATGGATTATTGAACTTTTGGTAATCCATACTTAAGAAAAGCATGTGTCGTCATATTGAAACAGAAAGTAATTTTTTTTCGTCATATTGAAATAGAAAGTACGTTTTTTGTTTGTATATGTTTATTAATTCTGACTAGTCTTATCATTCATCTGTTTTATTTTATCTATTTTTTTCCTTAAACACAACTAACGGTTAAAATTTAAGTTAAAAATAACATAAATCGTGTTCTTAGTAATGATTAAATTCATTAAAATCTATGCCTAAGCCAAATTTTTCCATTTTAATTTTGATGACGATTTGTAATTTTAACTGAAGCGGCTACCCAGCATTGCCTAGATAGAAGGTCAAAAAAGTTAGTCTCACAGATCCATTATTACTCAATCATGAGTTAGATCCTTGCAGGATGCCCCATTAAAATCCCTATGTAAAAAAGACCATGCGTTGACCTGGCCTGGTGGGACATCAGAAGAAAAAGGACACAGACACTCTGAAAAGACAAATTTATGTCTCCTATTTGAAATACTGAAATACCAAATGCAAAAAAAAATCCATGCTGTTACTATTTGAATTTTTATTTTTATCTTCACAAATATAAATCAAATCTTATTGCTTAAGAGCAAAATATGGTGATAGTGAATGTGTATATTCACTTTGCCATTAATTGTTTTAATTTTGTAGTTTCAGCAAGACATACATACATACACACACACAACTGCCCTTTATATATGTACTAGAAGCAGCTACCTGGCATCGCCGTGGTAGGGTGGGTGGGTGGTTAACCTGGTATATTGATTTATTTACTTTTGAGATTTACAAATGCTGGACATTTTAAAGTAGAATTTCAATGCTATTACTATGTATATTTTAATTTTTAAATATCTTTGAATAATTTTTGCACAAAAGCAAGAACTGGTGATATTTAATGTGTATATATATTTACTTTGTTGTTAATTGTTTTATTTTTTTAGTTTCAGACATACATACATACATACATACATACATATACACCAACTGGCCTTTATGTATAGACTAGAATCAGCTAGCTGTCATTGTCTGGGTAGAGAGGGTGGATAATAAAAAGTTAGTCTCGCAGATCCATTGATTATTTTACATAATTGATTTATATTTTAATCACAAACGCAATCAATGACTTTCCGTTTCTTCTGATTGAAATCCTAATTTTTGAATATCTTCCCAGATATAAATAAAATCTTCATTATTTTTGCACAAATAGCAAGCTCTGGTGATAGTGAATGTGTATATACATTTTCTTTGTCATTAATTGTTTTATTTTCGTAGTTTCCATCAGACGTACATACATACACATAACTGACCTTTATTTATGTACTAGAAGTGGGTAGAGGGGGGGGATTCTTTTAAAAATTTAGTCTCATAGATCCATTATTACTAAATTGTGAGTTGTTTTCCCACAGGATGTCCCATTAAAATCCCCACGTAAAAAAGACCTTGTGCTGATCCAGCTACTCTGAAAAGAAAAATTAATGTCTACTATTTACAACATTAAATACAAAAATAATTCCATGCTGTTAGCATTTGAATTTTATTTTTTAATTATCTTCACAAATATAAATCAAATCTTCATTATTTTTTATCAAAAACCAAGATATGATGATAGTGAATGTTTATATATATTTACTTTGTTCTTCATTGTTTTATTTTCATACATACATACTAACTGCCCTTTATAGCAGTGGCTACCCTGCGTTACCTGGGTAGAGGGGGATTTTTTTAAGTTAGACCCGCAGATCCATTATTACTGAATTGTGAGTTGAATCCTCGTGGGATGCCCCATTTAAATCCCTTTGTAAAAAATAGACCTTGCATTGATCCAGTTACTCGGAAAAGAAATGTTAATGTCTACTATCTAAAATATTAAATGAAAAAGAAAATCTATGCAATTATCATTTGAATTTTATTTTTTAATTATCTTCACGAATATAAATTATTTTTGCTCAAAAACCAAGTCCTGGTAATATTTAATGTGTATATATATTTACTTTGTCGTTAATTGTTTTATTTTTGTAGTTTCCTTCGGACATACATACATACACATAACTGCCCTTTATATATGTATAGATGGACATACACACAACTGCCCTTTATATATGTATAGATGGACATACATACACATAACTGCCCTTTATATATGTATAGATAGATACACGGACATACATACACATAACTGCCCTTTATATATGTATAGATAAACAGAAATTACCTGGGATGAAAGAGCAAAGAGGTCCCATTGACTGCTACATGTATGTCCAATACACATAAACTGTGTTCCCTCCTTTAGGCCAATTATCGTTTAGATGAAGTCTGAGTTAGATTTACTTTAAAGAGACAAAATCAATTGATTATCATATCAGATATGAAATATGATATGAAATAAATCACAACAGAAAGAGGCTATGTCAGTATGTAGAAAAAATTGTCAGCATACAATTGGCACAACATTAGTAACTGCTTTGTCTCTTTAATGTAAATGTTTCAAACAATAAGCGGTGCAAGAATTATTTGAATTGCTTTACACAATCACAGACATAAATACAAAATATTTTAATATCATAATATGTAAGATGTCCAGAAGAAAGCAATGAAAACAAAGCATTGGCACTTCAGCATCTGTAGGGACAGCCCAAAAAAAGAGAACTTGTCAACTGGTAGGCTTTTCAGTTCCAGCAGATCCAAGGGTGAAGATGAAAGAAAACGAAAAGATAGGCAAATACCTGGACCTTGCTAGAGAATTGAAAAAGCTGTGGAATATGAAGGTGAAAGTGATACCAATTGTAGTTGGTGCACAAGGAATGGTCCCAAAAAGCTTGGAAAAAGACTGGAGGAACTGGAAATCAGAGGAAGAATTGAGACCATTCAGAAAACAGCATTGCTAAAATCAGTTAGAATACTCAGAAGAGTCCTGGAGACCTGAGGAGATTTGTTGTCCAAAAGACCATGAGCTAACGCTGGTGTGAAAAACTCACTCATTGTTTGCACACAGTGTTATGGTTTCAAGCATTCCTATCCAATTTTCAAACAAATCTATTTGACCTATAGGAACCCTAACAGGTACTACCACCCTGGGACAGAGTGGATCTGAGAGTAATGGCAATGATGGGAACTGGAACCTCACCACCAGAGGCAATTTAATGCCAAAGCATGTTGACTTATACTAAGTCGTAACTTATATAATCCAACAGCGCTGGTATAACCACACGTGTACAAGAACAAGTGGGTTTCACGTATACATGTGTATAAACAAAGTGAACATCAGAACTACACTGACGCCTCCAGTGGACTTATCCTGTCCCCCCCCCAAAAAAAAAGACCTGAAGGTACTGTTGCTTATCTGATACACTAATGCAAAATATACCATATCCTCAATCTCAATTCTTTTCCAGGAACACCAATAGTAGTAAGATTGGGGTACTTACTACTCGCATAAATCCCTAAATGGGTTTGAATGGGTTCTTTAGCCTTGGTCAGCAACCCATCAACTCAAGAAATCCGACACAGAACCTCTGTTGCCCTCAAGGAAAGGCTAGGGGAGTAAACTCCAAAAATAAATCAGGAGCTGGAGTCCCTAAGGTGGTGTGATGCTGAAATCCAGTGCTACCCATCAACTCCTGCGACACTACCATTGCCAAACTGCATTGGTCCCTTACCTTTCCTTTTGATCACAGCGGCAGTGTGGAGAGGGGGCAACAGCTCATCCTCCATATGAAACCGCCCAGGCTATGTAGTTCAAGTTAACAAAAATCTTGACACTACTCCATCGTCTTTCGTAGACGGAAGGATGCCAACCAAGTACACAATGATATTTACACAATCCCCACCCCAAAAGTAAACAAAGTCATGAGTCTACCAAATTACAGATGTTTAACTTATATAATTAACTTATTTGAGTTTAAAAAAAAAAGAAAGAAAATCCTAAAATGGCAGTTTTCAGAGCTAGTTGATAAACCAGTTGTTAGACTGGAACTGTTTATGATTATGTCTGCACTTTAAGTAGAATATAGAAGAGGCACAGTGCATTTTTTGTTAACTTTTATCCACAGAACTCAACAACGCTGGTATAACCACACGTGTACATGAATGAGCATGTTTCCTGTATACATGTGCATATGTGTATAAACACAGTGAACATTAGAACCATCTTAACACCTCTGGTGGACTTAGGCATACCTCCCCCACCAAAAAAAAAACTGACCTGAAGGTACTGTTGCTTATCTGATACAAAAATGCAAGATATACCGTATCCCTAATCTCATTTCTTTTCTCAGGAACACCAATAGCAGTAAGATTGCGATAGCTGCTACTCACATGGATCTCCAAATGGGTTAAAAGGGGGTCTTTAGCCTTGGTCGGCAACCCATCAAAATGAAGGAAAAGTCCGACTCAAAACCTCTGCTGCCTTTCAACGAAAGGCTAAGGGAGTAAACCCCCAAAACAAATCAGGAGCTGGAGTCCCTATAGGTGGTGTGATGCTGAAATCCAGTGCTACCCATCAACTCCTGTGACACTACTGTTGCCAAACTGCATTGGTACCTTATCTTTACTTTGTATCACAGTGGCAGTGTGGAGAGGGAGGATTTGCTGCATGGGCAACAGCTTATCCTCCATGCAAACCTGCCCAGGCTATGTAGTTCAAAGAAAAAAAAAACAAAAAAATTTTGACACTGCTCCATCGTCTCTTGTAGACGGAAGGCTGCCAACCAACCATCCACAAGAAAATAAAGATGTCTAGAATATACCAAGTCTTGTGCTGATTTTTAAGAACAAAAGAATGGACATAGAGATGAACAAACACCCAAGAGGTCCCAACACCAACCCAAGAGAGAAATCAGACAAGATAGAAGTAGAGAAGAGATGGCATAGAAATCAAAGATAAGTATAAGAAGTAAGGAGGATATGTAACACTACCTATTATCAGTTTACTTTTACCTGGTACCTCTTACCTAATATCTGGTATCTGGTATCTAATCTTATTTTTATGGAGAATGTGTGTGTTTCTGTCTGTAACCAAAACTATATCACTACTCAAGTCACAATTTCCTGACTATGTGTGATTATACACAAAGAAGCATGTGTGTTCAACACAAGTGGCTATGTGTAAACGTATATCAGTGTATGTACGTATATGTGTTAAATTGAGTAAGAGAGAATGTTTTTGGATCATCAGACAAGGAAAATGTCCAGAAAAACCTACAAATGATTGACTTTGTATTTTGAATGCAGAACAGTAGGATATTACACAAGATAAAATATCAGATCTATTGTTAAAATTTTCTCAATAACGTGAAAAAAAAATTCTGGTTATCTTATGGATTTTGTGTTTGTCTGTCTGTAACTGAAAGTATATCACTACTCAAGTCACAATTCCCTTAGTTATTTATGTAACATTGTCCATGATTTTATTTCTATTTAAACCTCAATTATGAATAAAAATTGTTTTACATTATAAATACTGTTGGTCTTATCTACACATGCAATTGTAATTATATATACAACAAAATAGCAGTTTACAATGTGGATGAGAAGGCTAATTTGCTTATTGATATTAAAAATTTGATTTTGATATATATGTGCTTAGTATTATTGATTTCTAATTGTTTGGTTTTATCTTAATGAATATGAGCAAATATCTCGAGGATAAATCTTAAAAGAAATCCATTAACAAGAAGAAATAACTCTATTCTTTACTTCCTATTTTAACTAAATAGTTAAGTTAGAAAAATTTAGCAATGAAAGTTGGGAGTGATGGAAGAGTAAGTTTCAGTTTCAGTTGTTCTATTTTTTGATTAGACCCCTATTATATCCCCCCCCCTCTGTATCAAATCTTTTTATCTGCATTCTTATTTAGTTTCATTAGCCTTTCTAATTTAATATAATATTTTATTACATTAAAACTTAAATACTTGAAGTGCATATATTTGCTAGTAACTTTAATACATCACATTTTACCCTTTTCCTTTTTTTAGTCATCCATTCACTGAATATGACTGGGCTGTTAAGTGAAAAAAAGTTACAAAATTTTCCCTGGTTAGATAATCCACTTTATATATAAATATTGTTCAAGAAAATTTAAATTTAAAATGAAGAATCTTTATTATGCATCTCCTTCTGACAAATATTAAAAGAGGTGTGACCCTGTTGAATTAAAGAATTATAAAAAACCTTACAAATCTAGGTTGAAGAATCTTTATTATGTATCTCCTTCTGACAAATATTCCTGTTTACTAAAATCGTCACCATTTATTTTCATGCCAATTATGTATGCAATCACTGAACTGAATTTCTCAATCTCTTTGATGGATTCTTCAGATGCAGAAGATTTTTCCTTCTGAAGGAGACAAGGACCAAAAGCTGCTGCCAATGCTTGGACTCCCATCTTGTTTTCGGATTCATTCTTGCTAACACTACAAATAAGATAAAAAACACATTTTAAAATTAATGACATTTTAATCATTTTATAATTTTGGATAAAATATCTAAACATTTGATAATAATAATTACCTATTCACACAGATTTCATTTTCTTAATTTCTCAGTCATTTTTAAATCGGACATTTTCAGTTTTCAGTCTTTTGGCATTTACTTAAACCAGACAAGTCCTCATCCAAAATATACAAGATGTGTCAAAAAAAAGTCCTCATCCAAAATATACAAGGTGTGTCAAAAAAAGTCCTGATCCTAAATATACAAGGTGTGTCAAAAAAAGGATCGCGATTTTTTGTCCTTTTTGACACACTTTGTATTCTGAAAAAATTAACGTTCCATTCATTGTTCATTTATATCTTGGTAAATACAGCTTCAATCTTGATACTTATATGACACAACTTGTATTCTGAAATAAATGAACGTTTCATTCATTGGTCATTCCTATCTTGGTAAATACAGCTTCAAACTCGGCACTTTTATAACACACTAATTGTATTCTGAAAAAATTAACTGTCACAGCCTTTTTGATGTCATGCACATCCTCAAAACGGGTTCCCTTGATAACCCCCTTGAGCTTGGGGAAGAGGAAAAATTCACTAGGTCGGGCAAGTAGGAAGATTGCTCCAGCACAGTGATGTTCTTCTGGGTCAGGTATTCTCGGGTACTCAGGGCAATGTGGGCAGGTGCATTGTCATGGTGAAGCACCCACAAATTGTCCTACCACATCTCTCGCCTCTTCTCACACACTGAATGAAGCAAACACCAAAGTATTTCTTTGTAGACATGCTGGTTGATTGTCTGGCCCTGTGGCAAGAACTCGCAGTGGATGATGCCCCTCACATCGAAGAATGGATCAACTCGGAACTTTTCTGACATACTTCATACATGACTCTACCATTAATTGGTTTAATTCTTTTTATGTTAAAAAATTGAATAACAGTCTGAACTTGGGAGTTGAATCAGAACTGACTGCCAAGCCAAGGCTGAGCGTGGTAGCAAGGTGCATGTAGGGGCAATGCACAGGGTGCATATGCAGAATAAATACAACAGTGTTGCCAATAGCTGCACAAACAGTTTTTTGGACTATATGACCTTTAGGGACCCCTTTTGCTTTGCTGATTCATAAGTACATTTTTATCATTTACACCGTCAACATCCGGTTGTTTGTTAACAGACGATTTTTAGAGTTTTTCTTTTAATTATAAAACTAACCCCTAACCCTAATCCCTAACCCTAACCCCTAACAAACAATCGGATGTTGATGGTGTAAATGAAAAAAAAATGTTCTTATGAATCAGCAAAGCAAAAGGGGTGGCTAAAGGTCATATGGTCCAGTTTTTCTGTCAAATCCCCCCTCCCCACCATCAGTTTGGAGATTGCCCTTGTATTTTGAATATTGGTTTAATGTTAATGAAGTGGCTGTATATAATAAGGTCTTATTTCTGAAGATTGCTAGTATTACATAATCTATGCATAGATTATTGTCAACCCCCTGTATTTCTGAAGGGATGGCCCCTTTTCATATCACGGGCGGGACTTTCCATGGAATATTACAGAAAGCCCACGAAATACGTGAAGTCATGTGGGACTGAGTTAACCTTCAGTTCCAGCTTGGACATCAGGCAGAAAGCATATCTGCCTTAGCTGGGCTCAAATGCACATGCACGTTGTGTTAGTTAGAAGAAGAAGTTTAAGCAATAAAAGTTTAAAGAAATAATATGATTTTGTTGGTTGATGCATGTCTTGGCAAAAAGACTGACCAAGAAGAAGGAATGAATCAAAGACAAACAGCCAACAAGAATCTAGAAATAGAATTCAACATGGAGAGAAAGAATAGAAACAACTAGAGATCACCAAATTTTTTGTATTTACCACGTACCCCACTTGTACGGGTCAGGCACAAAGTCCCTATTAACGTGGGACCACCCACAAGCCGAAGCTCATGGAATGGCAGGTGCAAAAATTGCGTCGATCCCGTCGGCATTCCCCCTCAAGGGGGGCGCCTCAGGCACTGAGCAATAAACCCAGCCCTGCCCCTTTAAATCAAGGGGGCAGGTGTTGCCTGGGGGGATGGCCCCCTGGGATCGACGCTATTATTATAAACAAACCGGTCCAGCGGCCGAAGCTCGCCGGACCCCCAGTCGAAACCGAGTGGATCACCAAATGGCCAAAGAAGTAAGTAATGCAAAATGCATCTCTCTGTCTACCTATGTCTATCTGTATATACCCAACATGGGTATATGTGTATGAGTATGTAACACTAGGATCTTTTACAGGCTACTGATTTTTTCCTGATATCTTTCACATATAGGTGGAGGCAAATCTTGCTATCATAATAATAATAATAATAATAATAATAATAATAATAACATCTTTTCAGTTAGTATATTAGGTCTGAGACCTGTCAGCTGTTCCTTATAAACATTCATCTTAATTCCACAGAATATTTATAATCTTTCCACAGATTATCTAACATTGCCTTAAAGGAGTTTAGAGATGGGGCATTCACTATTGATGATGGTAGTTTATTCCATGTATTCACCACTCTGTTACTAAAATAATTTTGTCTTGCATTTGCTTTACAAATTCTTTTTAAGAGTTTTAATTTATGACCCCCGGTATTGATATTTTGAGCAATGTTTAGTAGATCAAAGTTCGTTGAATAAAATCCATGTGTATATTTTTAGACTTCAATCATATCCCCTCTTGTTCGTCGATAAACCAAACTTGGTAAGTCAATCTTCCTAAGTCTTTCTTCATAGGAAAGTTTTTTTTTAATCATTCATTACTTTAGTAGCTCTCCTTTGAACTCCCTCAATGAATTTTATGTCCTTGATTAGTCTTGGACTCCAAACCACATTAGCAAATTCCAAATGAGGTCTTACCAATGCAATGAATAAATTTTTCAGGATTTCTTTATCCATGTATTCATATGACCTTCGTATTAATCCTAATATCTTGTTTGCTTTATTTACTTGTATTTCTATGTGTTTGGAAAATTTTAATTCAGGGTGCACATTCACACCAAGGTCTTTTTCTAACTCTGTATCTTTTAGTATTTCTCTTTCATTAAAGAAATCTTTTCTCATAGAGTATACATGTTTTGAATTATTTCTTCCTACATGAAGTACCTTACATTTAGATTGAATCTCATTTGCCATTTATCAGACCAATCTACAAAATTGTTAATGTCAGTTTGGATTTTATCAGTATCATTTTGATCATTAACAGTAGAATATATTTTTGTATGATCTGGCGCCTCAACATTAAGCAAGGCACAGAGAGGGGTGAAGCAGAGAGGAGAGTAGCCTCGACAGAAAAGAGAGCCAGAAAGAGAGAGAAAAAGTCAGCAGCCCCAGAAAGCATCACAGTTTGTGTGCATTCAGTGCACCAAAGACTGTCACTCAAGAACTGGCCTGCAGTGTCACTTGTGCAGATAAAATTTTTATTTTTTTATTTTGCACACTACGCCATTGTCCTTAGTGAACAGAAAGGATCCAGTCCAATATTTTTGTATCACTTGCAAATATTTGTCTGTAACATTTGGATATATTGAATCTCATTTGCAATTTATCAGACCAATCTATAAGATTGTTAATGTCAGTTTAGATTTTGTCAGTATCATTTTGATCATTAACAGTAGAATATATTTTTGTATCATCTGCAAATATTTGTGTGTAACATTTGTAATATTTTTGTAATATGTGTAGCATTTGTGTGTAACATTTGATCATAATAAATAGCAAGAATAATTTGCAAATAAGGAAACTGTTAACATAATGTTACTTAATTGATTCCAACAAACAGAGCATCAATAGAAACAGAATTTAGAAATAATTATTCTCAAAATCTGTAAAAAAAGAATTCACCTCAATTTGTGTTCATTGTTGTCATGAAAACTAGTTCAATTTAACGATTTTCAAACAATAAAAAGAAGAAGTTGTATTTGAATTCTAATGGACACTGGACACCAACAACTGGCACCAGTTGAATAAATCTAACACCACGAGAAGGTCTCAGAGTACACATCTGAATCGTTGTAAATAAAAAGAATAGAGATGAAGAAAATAGTCCAGTTAAAATAGAAAAATATAAATAAAAGTACACAAAATGTTGTTATAAAATACAAGACAATGTTTGTTACAATCAATAAGAGAGGTGATAATATTATCAGGTTTCTTCTTTTTCAGTTCCTTTATTTCCCACTAGAAGTTGCTACCCGGTGTTGCCTGGGTTGTCAGGGAGGTAAAAAAAAAATTAGTCTCACAAATCCATTATTATTGAATCGTGAGTTGGATCTTCGTAGTATGCCCCATTAAAATTCCTATGTAAAAAAAAAAAGATGATGCGTTGATCCAGCCACTATGGAAATAAAAATTAATGTCTACTATTTAAAATATTAAATGGAAAAAAACAAAACAAACTATGCTATTATTATTTACATTTTATTCTTTAAGTATCTTCACTAATATAAATCAAATCTTCATTATTTTTGTTCAAAACCCAAGCCCTGGTGATATTTAATGTGTATATATATTTACTTTGTTGTTAATTGTTTTATTTTAGAAATTTCTTCCAGACATACACATATACAAAACTGCCCTATATATAAGTATAGATCAAGTTCTCTATCAGTATATGGGTGTATTATCTATATACACGAGGGTGAGTCAAAAAGTAATGCCATTTTGTTTAGGACAGGTATAATTATCAACACAGGAACATGTATCATACATCAAAAGGAAGCTAGTCCTTTGTAGATCACATCCCTACTCCTCCACAGTCCCCATTTCTCTAAATAGCAATGTTTCACCTTCGAATGAGAGCATGTATCCCTGCCCCATAAAATTCTATTGACTGTTCTTTGAGCCACTTTTTCACTACAAATTTCACTTCCTTGTCACTGGAATACTCGCTATCATCTCTTTGGACCCATGAAAGAGGGTTTCAGAGGTAAAAATTATTCCAGTGACAAGGAAGTGAAATCTGTACTGAAGTGGCTCAAAGAACAGTCAACAGAATTTTAAGGGGCAGATACTCTCATCTGAAGGTGAGAACATTGCTATTGAGAGAAAAGGTGACTATGCGGAAAAGAAGGGATGTTATCCACAGAGGACCAGTTCCATTTTGATGTATGATACATGTTTTTGTGTTGGTAATTATACCTGTCCTAAACAAAATGGCATTACTTTTTGACTGGACCTCGTATATAATAAAATCAAATCAAAGATGACTTTTTGGAAAAAGAACAGATCTTAACAAATTGTAATAAAGCTAGAGTATCCCCTTAATAGCCAATACCACAGTGAATGTATTAGATTAAGATAAAAACTGATAGTCAACATAAAAAAGTATACAGAGCACTTTAAAAAAAAAAAAAGAAAAAACAAGATGGTTTTACATCTATGAAACTAGCTTTGCCCATGCTAAATACATGCATATCATCTCACTCTCTAAACATATCTGGGACATTAAAAACAAATATGGTGTTTTGGTAAAAGGGATAAGCTTTTCTGTTGTATAATCTATGTGGTAGCATAGGTTATTGACAACCCCGTGTAGTGAGAATGCAAAGAGCACAAATGGAAAAATACAGACCGTTTGGGAACTTTGACCCCCAAAGGTGTGAATCTCGCAAGTCACATGAGACTTAGTTAGGTAATCAGTTTACAGCCAGACGTCAAACGGAGATGATGATATCTCTTCGCTGAGGCTGTTGACTCAGTCCGCGCAGTTTGTTAAAAAACGGGCAATGTAGAAATAAAACCTTTGATCAGAGTAATAACAAATCTTAAAAGACTTAAAAGATGCCCTTGATAAGAAGCCCTTAGAATAGAAGAGATGACAACAACTAAGAAGCTAGAAAGAAGCAACAAGAAGGAACAGCCTAGATGTTCACATCATGGCCGAAATAGAAAGGAAGAAGATAGTGTCATGTTATTTACTTGTTCTTCTCTATCTGTCTCTCTCTATGTTAGTCCACTCTCTCTTTCTATCATGCAAAGAACACTATTGTTTATATAAATCACAACATGAGTATATAATAAAATTACCATTATTGTCATAACAACTGAATTTAATTAGACTATTTTCTTTTTATCTATTTTGGCTGTGTACCCAATGACCCTGTATCCTCTAATCAATTAAAAAAAATATAAGATTATAAAAGTGAAAAAAAGAAAAATGAAATTATTAAATTAAAATATATAAAATGAAAAATGACAAAGAAAATATTCTAAATTTCCAATTCTGGCAATGAACTTTAGTCCAGATCTAAAGCACTGTAATGATAACCCAAAACTGAACATTTTAGACCTTATTTTTCTGATGCAGGCATCTTTGGGGGGCAAGAAAAGTTTGAGTAAATGGGCTAAAGCTTATCCCTTTTACCTGCATTGGGAAAATAAAGTCTAAAAAAGTTTGGTATTGGTTTAACCATCTCGTGGGGTGAATCCACCTCCATCAACGTCATCATCATGTAAATGGCAGTGGAGCCCTTCTGTGGGGAGCTCAGAAGATGAGCTACACAGCTATGAAAAGAAAACCCTTCTTGGGGTTGGAAAAAACATTTGTAGGGTTGAAGGGGGATATCCTTATGAAAAACCCAAGTAAGTAAAGTAAAGTCATCAGGGTGGCCTAAAGCTGGTATCAACCAGACAGTGAGGGAGTCTATCCCCTTTTCAATAGTGCTAGACCAAGGAGATTGTTTCAGCATCTGAGGTGGAGCACCACACCTACCATCATCTCCTTACTTTACCACACAGATCCCTGTGCTACTCAGATGCTGAGTTGGCGAGGGCCAGTATTGAACTATGAACCTTGTGGTTTCTAGCCAAACGCTCTACCGGCTGAGCTTTGAGGGTCCTCCTAAACTTCAATGTAATCAATGGTTTAAACGTCGAGGACCCCCAAAACTTAATTTAAATGAAAAAATAAAATGATAAAAATCATCAGATTGAAATTCAAATATATCTGTGAATTCTTTTTGAATAGTTAAAATCTTTGGTTATTTCCTAAAACTCCAAGCCTAACCCTAAACCCTAAACCCTAACCCTAAACCCTAAACCTAACCCCGTCTTCTTTTTTCCTAGTTGATCAATAAATAAATAAATAATTTATCAGTCAAGAGTGGTTCCCCTTTGTTTATGTTGGAGTTATAGGAAATAACCAAATCGTTTTTGTAAATATTTAAGTTTAATTGTTAAATGAATTTTCCACTTACGTAATCAAGTGATCAATTAGGTAGCAAAACACTTCATGTTCGGCATCAGGCAAACGTCGAATGAGGCTCAACATTTTATTGTGTTGGATTTGCTTGTCAGGACACTCTAAGAAAAAACAAAAGCAAAAAAGAAATGTTACATAATGAATAGGCGTAGCCTATCATTTTTAGTGGGTGGTGTAGTATAATTTAAGATAACAGTAAACAACATTTTATTGTGTTGGATTTGCTTGTCAGGACACTCTAAGAAAAAACAAAACAAAAGACAAATGTTACATAATGAATAGGCATAGCCTATCATTTTTAATAGATAGTGTAGTGTAATTCAAGATAACAGTGAACAACATTTTATTGTGTTAGATTTGCTTGTCAGGACAAGAAAAAACAAAACAAAAAACAAATGTTACATAATGAATAGGCATATTTTTAGTGGGTAGTGTAGTGTAATTTTAAGATAAAAGTAAACAGTGGAAAATTGCTGATAGTTTGGTTGATAGGTCTTGACTTCAGGTTTGTCTGGAATGGGGATCTCATTGGTCTAGAGAGTCACATGATCAGACAAGGGCGGGAAAGTAGAATTAAAAGTTAAGATTTAAGGCCAAGTATCACCAAAATGTCACCACCCACGGCCAACAGGTGGCCCCATTGTGGGAGGGTCTTACCACTTTGCAGAGTTGCAGTCAGTGTATTCTAAAATGCAGCCGACAGGGCTGTCGCAATGAAGGGGTACTTCACACTTCCCAGATCTCCAGAACCTTCTTTTCTTTCATTCATTCTTTCTTTCTTAATGGCATCAACTGTCATGGGTTATGTTAGGTACACCTAACAAAAATAGACTTAAATAGAGATGCTCCCCTTTACTTTGTCAAAGCCATGTGGATGGCATTTGTTTACGTTTGTTATATTTTTAATGCAGCGTTTCAGATCCTGTTTAAGTCGCTTGGAGAGTAGAAGCATTTTCTCTACCCTGTGTTAAATAAAACCTTGTTAATTTTATAAAAACCTGGTCTTGCATTATCTTTTCAATCCTCTATATTTTATCTGTATGTTAAAAACATAACAGATTATTTAATGCCAAAACCATTCTTGTAGAAGAACAGTAGTGGTACTATTTAACCCGTAGCTGAGATTAGTCAGATTAGATGCATCTGATGCCCATATAATCCTATGAACAGACATCTAGCCCCCCCCCCCAAAGTTGAGTAACATGATATGATCCAGAAAAAACAGAACCCAAATTATTTATTTATTTTCCCATTAAACTAACCCTAACCCTAAACCCTAACCCTTGTTGGACTTAAACTTCAAAAAGAAAAATTAAAATTAACAGTTTTATTACAAAATTTGTGGGTTCTGTTTTTTCTGGGTCACCCTGTAATATTATGTTACTCAACTAGGGGAGGGGGTTAGGGTTAGGGTTAGGGTTTAGGGTTAGGGTTAAGGATAGGGTTTAGGGATAGGGTTTAGGATTAGGGTTAGGGTTTAGGTTTAGTTTAATGGGAAAATAAATAATTTGGGTTAATAAAACAGTTTTTTTCTGGGTCACCCTGTAATATCATTTTACTCAACTAGGAAATAACCAAAAATGATCCTGACATACATATTAAAGTTTCACCATATGCAATCTTGTAAAAACATGTCATTAATAAATGTATATTTTATGTGTCAAATACAGACAGTGGTGTATGAGTAAGATGGTGTATAAATGTGAAGTAATGAGAAAGAAATGAAAATGACACTCACCAAAAGCAGCAAGATAGCTCATTGGTTCAGTTATCAAAGAAGTCGGCAATTTAAGTAGATACATCTTCAACAGGCTTCCAATTGTGGCAGCACTATATTTCTTATCTTTCAGATAGCGGGCTCCAGTCAAGCTACCTAAAAATAAAACAAGAATAAAATAAAAAAAATAAATAAATACATGCATGAATTATTACTTTTTGAATAAACATAATTAATTGTGTGTGTGTGTGTGTGTGTGTGTGTGTGTGTGTGTGTGTGTGTGTGTGTGTACATCCATCAAACTGTTGCATAATCTATATGGTAGCATAAGATTAAAACAATATTATTCTTACAATACAATAATATTATTGTTTTATTCTCCAATGTATTAAAATCAATCCTATGAATAATTTTATATAGAAACCAATTAGTATATAATTAAAATAAGTGTAATCTTTTAATATGGGTTCTTATTTAATTTCGTTAGTCTAATCTATACATATATGAAGGGCAGTTGTGTGTATATGTATGTTCGGAGGAAACTTCAAAAATAATACATTTAACGACAAAGTAAATATATACATATACATTAAATATCACCAGGTCTTGGTTTTTGAGCAAAAATAATAAAGATTTGATTTATATTAGTGAAGATAATTAAAAAATAAAATTTAACTGATAACAGCATGGAATTTTTTTTGCGTTTAATATTTTAAATAGTAGGCATTAACCTTTCTTTGCAGAGAGGCTGCATCAATGCAAGTTCTTTTTTTACGTAGGGATTTTAATTGGGCATTCTACGAGGATCCAACTCACAATTCAGTAAATCCCCCCTCTACCCAGGCGACGCCGGGTAGCCACTTCTAGTTTAATATATTTCATTAACTTAAAACTTATGTCCGAAGTAAGTAATAACAATGATAGTGGTAGATATCTGAATGCTGTAATTTTAAACAGCTTCAATTTAAACTCTAAAATCTAAATATATTTCAGAATAACCATCACGTATATTCATTATGTTACAGAGGAAATATACAATTTTCTTTTATCCAAAATGTTGGGCTAATGTAGATTACAGAATTTCATAGATGATGGTGATATAAAAAAACAGTACAAAAAATTTCCTGAATTCATTTTAAATATGCTATTTCGTGTTTAAATAAATGTATAAACCCTGAAAACAAATCAGGAGCCGGAGTCCCTAAGGTGGTGTGATGCTGAAATCCAGTACTACCCATCAACTCCTGTGACACTACTGCTGCCAAACTGCATTGGTTCCTTGCCTTTTCTTTGGATCACAGCGGGAGTGTGGAGAGGGGGGATTTGC
The DNA here is from genome assembly GCA_023376005.1 of Doryteuthis pealeii. Lineage (NCBI taxonomy): Eukaryota > Metazoa > Mollusca > Cephalopoda > Myopsida > Loliginidae > Doryteuthis > Doryteuthis pealeii. Next base: position 51,938,070 of record CM042167.1, read on the forward strand.
TGCTTGGGCAACAGCTCATCCGCCATATGAACCCACCCAGGCTACGTAGTTTGAAAAAAAAAATTGGGGACACTACTTCATTGTCTCTTGTAGATGGAAGGATGCCAAGCATAGATTATTGACAAACACCTGTAGAATAAGGGGCCATTGGCCTTCAAATCAGAGCATAGGTGGGTAGGTTTCCGTTGGAAAAATACCAGACCATTGGTAAAGGCAAGAATCTCGCATGTCATGTAATTTGACTAGTTATGTAGTCAGATTCAACCTAAATGGGACGCAGAACAGATGTGTTCTGTTGAGGTTGGCTCAACCGTGTGGTGAATTAGGGTAATGCAGTAATAAAATCTTTGATCAAAGAAAACCAAATTCTTGTAGTTAATTAATTTATGACTTGAAAAGAAGCCCTTAGAATAAGACAAGAAGAGACAAGACAACGATGGCCGAAACAAAGAAGTAAAGGAAACAGCACTAGACAATCATAGACGAAAGGAAGAAGATAGGAGAATGAAGAACAAGTAAGTCATGGCTCTATCTGTCTGTCACTTTCTTTCTATCACTGAGTCATCTCTCTGGTTTATATACCTACAATGAGTATATAACAAAATATAGACAGAAAAATCCACTAGAAAATCTACCTGGATTAAAAAAGATGTTTTTAGATTGTATGAAAATGATTTTTCACTTAACAGTAATATTTTTCAAGATTTGGTTTGGTTTGTTTTGTTTTATGGCATATCAACCATGGTGGGTCATTTAATGCCAACTAAGTTTTGGATTCATTTGTTAGGTTAATAAATGTATTGCATAATTGTGTGGTGGTGTGGATTTTTTGACAATACCCTGTAGTGAGAATTCTAAGGAGCCATATGTTTTTCAGATCAGGGGATGGAAAAATACCAGTAACGGTTATAGCCCCAACTGACCCCAAAGGCAGGAATTTCAAGAGTCATGTGATAGAGTTAGTTAGGAAGTCGGTTTTTAACCAGAGATGAAGCAGAACAGACGTGTGCTGCTGAGGTTATAACTCAGATTGCGCAGTGAATCAGGATGGGTAGTAATAAAATCTTGTACAAGAAAATCAAAGTCTTGTTGATTATTTGCATGACTTTAAAAGAATTATCCCCAAAAGAATTATCCCCAAAAGAACTAGCCCCAAAAGACGCCCTTAGAAAAGAAGAGACTAGATGATCATAGCCGAAAGGAAGCAAGTAAGTCACAATTCTGTCTCTCCCTATCACACAAGAACTCTCTCGATGTATATTACCCAACGAGTGTATAAAACAAATGCATTTTATCATGACATATTTTTTAACGTGAGAACATAGAAATACCTGGGTTGGTATCCAGGTGCGTAATAGTCTAAATAACCCCCGCTGCCTTGTGGCTTTCCTCTGGATAGAAAAAGGCTAAGGGAGAAAACCCTGACAGAAATCATGGCCTGGAATCCATTAGGCAGTTCATTGTGTAAAACACTATCTGGCAACTAATGCAGCCAAACTGACGCTGAATGTATTGGTTCACCATTCCTACAGATCACGCCAGTGAAGCAGAGAGAGGGGGGGCCTGTCACTTGGGCAACCCAGGGCCTCCATACATCTTGCCCAGGCTCTTTTTATTTTTTTGTGCCCTGGAGGGGAAACTCCTTCTACACTGTGCTGTGATAACTTCAGGGTCACAAAAACTATATTATAGTCTTCTGAGACTAAAATGCCAATAATTTTTACTATCTACTTTAATTTGAACAAATCTCTTTATACTCTTCTAATTGCTATGGTTTAAGAGAGTATAAATATTTGTTTCAGAAAGATATTTTTGAAAAGCTTTTGAAATGAAATACAACTGTTTAACTTTAAAATATTTTTATGGCCAAAATTTGATATTTATGTAATGTTTCTTACAGTATCTTTATGTTGACCATAAACAAAAAAAAAATAGGATTAAATTTGGAATAAAAATATAACTTGAATTTGATTTATTAATTCATTGTGATTTATGATAATGTTAAGTAAATAAAAATATTTCTAATCACATTGCCCAGGATTTAAAAATTAAAAATCAAATCTTTTATCTATATTTATATATAGATGAATAAAAATTATTTTTCTAATATATTTGTTTTATCATCTTTTATTCTTTATATAATACTAGAAGGGGATACCCAGCATTGCCTGGGTAGAGAAAATAACATCACATATAACAATATAGTAAGAAATTTTATTTCTCTGAATTTTTTTAGATGAGGCTTGATAATTAGTATTATACGGACTATTGTCCTCATCTTCATTGTTATTTGTACGTTTCAGTGATGTGCCCTCCGGCCTTCTTCAGGTATTTCTTGTCGGAAACTTCTTGGACTCGGGAACCTTCTCAGACTTGGGAACCTTCTTGTCGTAGTAGGGAGCCATCATGGAACTTTGAATCTAACCCTTTATTCAGTTCACAGGGGGAATCCAGTTCTCATTCTGCTAACCATAGCTGGGGTACATGTGTGAAGCTGTGTTAATTATTATTCTATGTTACTGCTGCCCCTGACCAGGATTGAACCTGCAGTCTAGAGATAACTGTCACTTAGAACCGTCTTAACCTATCTCCTTTATCTACTAGGCTATGTGTCCAATTGGACACATAGCCTAGTGGATAAAGGAGTTAGGTTAACATAGAATAATAATTAACACAGTTTAACACCTTCACCCCAGTTATGGATTGTGGAATGAGAACAGGATACCCCCCTGAACTGAATTAAGGGTTAGGTTCAAAGTTTCCCGAGTCTGAGAAGGTTCCAGAGTCCGAGAAAGTTCCAGAGTCCAACAAGAAATACCTGAAGAAGACAGGAGGGCACAACGGCTGAAACGTTGTACAAATAACAATAAAGATGAGGACAATAGTCCGAATGATACAAACAATACTAAGAAATTTTAATTCAATAATTTACAATTAAAAAAAAAGAAGATATAAATGAGCTTGTTGTCAACATGACTAAGCAGGCTAAATAGAATTTAATGCTATTACTATGTAAGTTGTGTAGCAATTGTCTGCCCCTGTTTGGGATGGAAGAGTTATCTTCCAAGTTTCAATGCTATTGCTTAGTAAGTTTTAATATTTGAAATATCTTGGAATATAAATCAAATCATCATAAGTGTGCAAAGGCTATCCTCGGTGGTAGTGAATATGAATATCTATTTACTTTGTCTTTTACTGTTTTATTTTCATAGTTTCCTCCTGACATACATACACACCAACTGCCCTTTATATATGTACTAGAAGTGGCTACCCACCATTGCCTGGGTAGAGGGTTTCTTTTTTAAGTTAGTCTCGCAGATGTATTATTACTTATCACGAGTGAGATCCTCGCTGGTTGATTTTTAAGCTTTTTCTTTATCAAATATATATGATATATATATATATATATATGAATGCATGTATGTATGTATGGTAAACTCTCATAAAAATTTAAACATAAAAAGAACACAGTTGTAAAATTCTCATAAATGTTTATCCCAATACAATATGTGACTGTTACAAAAAAATTTATGTTTCAACATAAAATTCATGACTGTTACAAAAAGATTTATGTTTTTACATAAAATACATTTTCACAGTTAAAAAAGAAAATGATTATCTGCAATTGTAAGTATATAAATGAATTTGGATTTTTCTACGTGTTGTGAAGTTAGTCAATCTCAGGAAAATATGTTTCTAAACATACATTTCTACATTGTTATTGCCTATAATTAATATCATTATTATTAACAATATTATTTTTACATTGCTTTGCCTATAATTAATATCATTATTATTAACAATATTATTTTTACATTGCTTTGCCTATAATTAATATCATTATTATTAACAATATTATTTTTACATTGCTTTGCCTATAATTAATATCATTATTATTAACAATATTATTTTTACATTGCTTTGCCTATAATTAATATCATTATTATTAACAATATTATTTTTACATTGCTTTGCCTATAATTAATATCATTATTATTAACAATATTATTTTTACATTGCTTTGCCTATAATTAATATCATTATTATTAACAATATTATTTTTACATTGCTTTGCCTATAATTAATATCATTATTATTAACAATATTATTTTTACATTGCTTTGCCTATAATTAATATCATTATTATTAACAATATCATTTTTACATTACTTTGCCTGTTGAATAACACATTACAACATTTTACATTTTTCAGCTATTTTTAGCCAGAAGCTCAGTGTAGAGCAGTGATTCCTAATGTGTAGCCTATGCCCCACTGGGGGGCAATTCAAGAATAATAGGGGGGGGGGCGGATGATATGAAAAATATAGTAATATCAAAATTTTTATTTTATTTTACCCTATATACATAAAAATTATAAATTTATAGGGTTAAATTGTAATTACAATCTATCTGAGCACAACAGTTTGTGAAATCTAGTCAAGTGTTCACCCACTAATGTTATTGTGCATCTGGCACCAGCTATAGCCAGATGTGTGGCTTCTGACTTGTTCAACTTTACAGTTCTTCATTTGTTGCCCTCCCCCACAATTATACACATTATAAAATGGATTTTATTTGATTAAATTTGAAGTTAAACCCTTTAGTTTTATTTGAAAGATACAATTTTTTATGTTATACTTCTTCAAAACTGATATTGTTATATCATACGAAACAATTAACGGGTGGATGACATGAAGAAATTTGTGATAAAAAAGTTGGGCATGGTACTAAAATGGTTGGGAACTGCTGGTGTAGAGGGACTTGTAGGTATCAGGAGTACAGGGTGTTCTAAGGGTTAAGAGAAGTTGCAGTTAAGCATTTATTTTATTCATGCTCAGAGTTGCTGAGGCATGGAATAAACTGCCTGCATCCATTGTAAGCTGTCGAAACACTGCATCTTTCAAAGACTCCATGTTTCCTGTAATTTGCCAACACTATACCTGATACCCCCCCTCCACACACATATGCACACATACATGTATGTTATAACTGTACGCTATTCCTGTTCCTGACACTAATACATTATTCTATGTACTAAACATGAGACTTTGATGAGTTGTGGTGCACCTGAGCACTATACACATACATGTATATTATTACTGTATGCTATTCCTGTTCCTGACACTAATACATTATTCTATGTACTAGACATGAGACTTTAATGAGTTGTGGTGCACCTGAGCACTGTACACATACATGTATATTATTACTGTACGCTATTCCTGTTCCTGACACTAATACATTATTCTATGTACTAGACATGAGACTTTGATGAGTTGTGGTGCACCTGAGCACTGTATGCAATAAATTTCATTATCATTATTATTATTATTTAGGGGCCAAAAAAATCAATTAAAGACACAGAAATTGCAAAAAATTGTTATGTATTAAGTACTTACATAAGTCAAATAGAGCCATCAAATCTTGAAGTTGTTCAGCATGACCGACACTGGCATAAATATCAGGTTCAGAAAGACCTAGAATTTAAAAGAAATCAAATAAAAGATCATAATGACCAAAACCAAAGTAGACCCATAATCTTTCACAATTATTATCATTATTAAAAATTTTTATGAAGTATTGTACACTCTTGGATAAATAATTGAAATGAAAAAAATGAATCGGTACTTGGACACTATATTAGATATATGCTCCGTTAGAACTCTCTGGGGGTGACTTAAATTAGCTTTCACCACCAGCATAAAGCAATGATCGTCTGTTTACAGACTGGATCACTCTGGCAATCATAAAAAATATATAAACAAATGTATGTATTAAAAAGTTTAAAGACCGCTCCTTAAATGGCAGCTGTCAAATAGTCGAGAGGTTAACAGATCAGTCTGATGAAAAGTCAGTCGGATTTCGCTCCTAAATTTGCAAGTCTTAAATAAAGAAGGTCAATTGTCATAACTTAATCTGGCATAAGATTGATGATTTATTGACCAATCAAAATGAAGATTTTGTTATGAGTCAATTAAATTGTAATTACAAGGCTGGGTCAAAAAGTAATGACATTTTGTTTATGAGAGCATGTATCCCTGCCCTATAAAATTCTGTTCACTGTTCTTTGAGCCACTTCTTCACTACAGATCTCACTTACTTGTCACTGGAATAATGTTTGCCTCTCAAACCCTCTTTTATAACAAAAATTATTTTGTTTCACAAATCTCACTAAACCTTTCTGCTAATATTGCGTTATTTGATGTTTTGAAAATAAATATGTTGGTTAAGTTTGTTTTTGTGCATCTTATGCCACTCATCCATCAATATAACATGAAAAGATAAATTTTGTTTTACATCTTTTTCTCAGAGCTTTAATTCTGGCTAGCAAGAATTGAACACAATAATAATATGGCTCGCCCTCATTATTTTTTCAATTATCCTGCCTATAGTGACACGAGTTTGGTGATCCCTGCATTAGATGAACTTAATTTGTTTACAATTACAAAAATAGAGAATTTTTGTAATGTTTTTTAAACTTTTAAAATATTTCTTACCTCTTGCTTCAATTTCTTCTGCACAACTTGTCACCACTAATGGAATCTTTCGACTTTCTCGGCTAAAAAAACAAAAGATTTGTTGTTTCACTTTTGAAATTTACATTATTTTGTGTCTGTATTTGATCATAAGCAGATTAGTCCCTTGAAATAAACAATTAAAATTAGATGGAAAAATAACTTTTTAGAAAAATATTGCTTGAGGTGGGTGGGAGAGTTAAAAATTCAAAATCAATAAACTAAATTTTATTCAGTTTAATTCAGTAGAAAAATAAATTCTTTAAAAATTCTTTTCAATAAATAAAATTTATTTAAATTTTTTTTTGTATAATCAATGAATGAATGTAATATATGTTGTTGTAACACTCTAAATTCATTTTCTTAGAGATTTAATAAATTTCATATTTATTAAAGAAAGAATTTATTTATTAGAGTAAGCATTAAATTAATCAAATAACTTTATTTAATTTTTAAAGAAAAATAAATTTATATAAATTAAAATAAAAAAAAAGACTATTTTAATCATCTATTACCCAATAAAATTAAACTTGTGTATTGTTTAAACATAAATAAAAGGACCATATGACCTTTAGGCATCTCTTTTGCGATCTCCTTTCATAAGGACATATTTTTCATTTACACCGTTAAAATCCAGTTGTTTGTTAACAGACGATTTTTAGAGTTTTTTTTTAAATTATAAAACTAACCCCTAACCCCTAACAAACAACCGGATTTTGACGGTGTAAATGAAAAATAAGTCCTTATGAAACAAAATCTCAAAAGGGGTGCCTAAAGGTCATATGGTCCAATAACTTTATTTAATTTTTGAAGTAATATAAATTTATATAAATTAAAATTAAAAAACTATTTTAATTGTTTATTACCCAATAAAATTAAACTTGCATATTATTTTAACATAAATAAAATATTACTAACATTACTTCGCTACAATTAATTTAAATAAATATATTGCAGATGAAAAATAACATCAGTAATGAAAAATAACAACCGTAAAAAAAGTTTTTGCATTAAAAATAAATGTAAACAATAATATGTGGTAATCTGAACATTATCTACATAAATGAGAGTAACCTCCCCTTGTTTATTTCACTTTGAGGAAGATGTCTGTTTTGGTCGGCCATTTTCATTTCACCGTAAATCTAAACTGAAAATACGAATTCGTTCAAATCAATACAAGTGTATGTTTTATCACAAAAATATCATAAAATGTGTTCTTAATTGTTTGAAATGAACTTAATTGTTATTAAGAACACATTTTATGATATTTTCGTGTTAAAACATGCAGTTATATTGATATATTGAGATTTAATAAATTTCATATTTATTAAAGTAAGAATTTATTTATAATACTACTAACTATTAATTACATTGCTAAAATTACTATACTGAATTGCGCTGACATGAACAGCATGTTCTCCATTCTTTGCAAGAGGCGCCTTCACTGTCTTGGACATGTCAGGAGAATGGAAAATGGCCGCATTTCAAAAGATCTTTTGTATGGCGAATTAGTAAAAGGCTCCCGATCTGTTGGTAGACCACACCTACGATTTAAAGATGTCTGCAGGTGAGTCATGAGGATATGCTATATTGACACAAACACATGGGAGGTAGATGCAAAAAATAGAGTGGTCTGGCACCTTAACATTAAGCAAGGCATGGAAAGGGGTGAAGCAGAGAGGAGAGTAGTCTCGACAGAAAAGAGAGCCAGAAAGAAGGAGAAAAGACAGCAGCCCCAGAAAGCATCACAGTTTGTGTGCATTCAGTGCACCAAAGACTGTCACTAAAGAATTGGCCTGCAGAGTCACTTGCGCAAATGCAGATCATTTTTTTTGTTTTTGGACACTACTCCATCATCCTTAGTGGACAGAAAGGTGCCAACAACAAAAAAATTACTGGTTGAAAAACTTTGGTTATTTCTATTTTGATAAGATAGCAATATTTATGTCTATCACTGGTAAATTTGATTTTGACATAACACAATAGAATTTCAAACTGGTAGAACATATGAAGAAATGTTATACATATATTTGTGATGAATTGAATTTAGTTGGAAATTGGATAAATGATCCAAGACAATTCTATGTTTATGGTTATGAATCTTTTTGAAAGTCATGATTGACCTAAATCAGCTAACAAGATATATAAGCTTAGAAATGCAACAACTTCCCCTAGATATATTTGGGATTTAAAAGATAAAAATATGACACCAATTATTGAATGGAATATCCTATGAATATCAAATGTGTTCAGATCTCTAAATGATCCATGCTACCTTTGTCTACAAGAAAAGTTAATTATAATTAAATTCACGGATAATATAAACCTTTTAAATAATAGATTTGAATCAATCTGCAATTGTAGACATAGGTTGGGTCAGTCACTAAAATAATATTAGAACTACATTAGCAAATTTAACTAAATAAATTGGAATTTTTTTCTTAAATAGTTATTAATTTTAAATAGGATAAATACAAAAACGACCAGTAAAAACGATGAATTAGTAATATTAAACCCCTGAAATATAATTAGAATTAAATTTTAACTGCTTTTACTAGCTATTATTTATAATTAGAATTAAATTGATAACAGTACAGTTATAAGAATCAAGGGATGAATAAACGTGTGGAACAATACATTGTTTCTTAAGAGAAAAATAGCATAGCGTTCAACTGTTTCTGGTTGAAATAAAATATAACGGGGTGACAGTTTGTTAAGTTTTTCTTTCTTTGAAAGTTATATATATATATATATATATATATATATATATGCATACATTGATACAGGAACCTCAAGGATTAAAAAAAAACATTTCCCATTAAAATTCCATAACCTCAACAAAATATTGCACATGAGCAAGGAACGAATTTAAAATATCCGAGTCCAAAGGACGTTTATTTAGACAACTGATTGCACTCAGAATACACTATTTATGACATTCATATATTCAGGTTGTCATCAAATTCTGTCAAAACGTTGTTAACATATGTTTATAAATGCTTGTAACAGATGTTGTGATATATTTCACATCATCGAAATTAACCGTAACATGTTGTTATAAACTTTCAAGAGTTTCTCTAGAAAATTGGACATTGTGAGTGTCCAATATCTTAAATAGTTTGGGTTTAATAAATTCAAAAGTATATTTCTTTTTGTAATTATTTTTGCACACATGCACTCACATATGTACTTTTATTACTTGATAATTTTTAAATCAACTAGACAAAACGTGACCCATTGGGTCACCCATTCAGCTCTAGGTAGAGAATTGAGATTAGGTAAAAAGGGAGTTAGCAAAGTGAATAAAATTAAAAAATTAAATAAATATGACCAGACGAAACTTTAAAATCAGGAAATGTTTGGCCTCATTTAAGATACAGGTTGCTGGTTGTGAAATTTAAAATAGAAATACATTTCCAATTCTCTCTCTCTACGCTCTAGAGAAACTAACATTATATAATGAGGAGGTAGTCAAGAGATACATAGAGGGGGAGAAAGAGATAGACACAGAGTAAAGAAAGAGATTGGTCGGTTTTTGACTTAATTGCAAATTACAACTAATTAGAACCAATTAAAACAGAATTTTTTTCAAACATAATTCAATCCTAAAAGTAAGGAATAATTTAGTTTAATTTTTGTGTCATTAAACTAAACAGTAAAAAAGCCTTTAGGAGGCAAAAGTTAATTAACTTTAGTATAATAATTGATACTTACTTAATGACAACTTTCAGGCTCTCTTCAAACACTTTGCCTCTCATGCTCTTCACTTTCTCTAAAGAATTTGATGGAATGATGCTGTATTTCCTCTGATAACCAACTTGGTGATAGGCATATCGTAATGACATAGCAACAACTAACTGGAATGTAAAGAGAAACAAATTTATTAGAAAGTCAAGATGGTTTAATAAAATTAATGTCCTTTTATTTTCAAAATAATTGTTGTTTATGTACAAGAAATTGTTATATATATAATATATATATATATATATATATATATATATTAGGAATATCGAAAAGTCCTGTCCCGATTTTTGTTGGGAATAATAATTGAAAGAAATATTACTGACAAATCTTTATTACTCAACAAAATAGTCACCATCATTAGATATAGTCTTTGTTCATCTACTTGGGAGCTTTTTAATCCCTCTTTCAAAAAAAAAAAATTAACGTCTTTGGAAGAAATAAAGGAATTTAACTCCGCTTCAACCTCGTGATTATTCATGAATCTTTTTCCACTGATGAAATGCTCTAAAAAATAGAATAAGTGAAAATCTGATGGAGCAAGGTCTGGCGATTATGGAAGATAAGGAAGAACTTCCCAACCTAAGGACTTTATTTTTTTTTTGAGTTTGTTTGGCAGAATAGGGTCTAGCGTTAAAAGGAGACTATTGCAGATTGTTGCCCACATTGCTTTTTTGGTTGGAGAGAGTTCATGAGGAACCCACCTACCCTCTCTAAAACACCTTTCCTATCCTTTTCAGATGCTCCTGAACAGTAGACCGAGGTGCATCAAGTCTTTGGGACAATGTTCTGATTATTTGTCGAGGATCTTCTGCCACTGCAGCTTTCAAAAGTTCATCATCCAAAAGACTGACTGAGGCTCATCAGTAAAGTCAAAATTGCCTCCTTTAAATTTCAAAAACCATCTACGGCAGTTTCTAACACTCACACCTTCTCGATAGACAGTGATTATGTTTTTCACTGCAGTTGTTGGATTGCTACCTTTGTGGAATTCATACAACACGCATGATTCACTTTGAAACTTTTGTCTTCCATGGGCAATAGATATTTTAAAACTATCAACAGCAGTAGATTTAACTAAATGTAAAGTTTAACTGAGTATCTGGCATCTGATTTAACCTTGAAAACAGCTGTCTAGACTTAATCTGGTGTTTTAGTTTAGAAAAGCGGACAGAACTTTCCGGTACCCCTAATATATATATATATATATATATATATATATATATGAAAGAATGACTTACCTGTGAAAATATTGGGTTGGTCTCAATATTTTGTTGGTACAAGTTTTACCTGGATAAGTCAGCGTTATAACAAATATAAAGCACTCAATACGTAAGTAGAGTGGATTTATTGTATAGTGTGTACAGAAATAACCTACTCGAGTTTCACTATAAAGATCTTCAGGGTTTAATCCACTGAATTAATCAAAATATTGATTAATTACAGCTAACTGCAGGAGTTCATGTAGTAGTTATCTACAACATAGCTACAACATGAACGTATAATGAATGTATAACTATAACATGAAATCCTGCAGTTAGCTGTAATTAATCAATATTTTGATTAATTCAGTGGATTTAACCCTGAAGATCCTTATGGTGAAACCCGAGTAGGTTATTTCTGTACACACACACACACACTATATATATATATATATATATATATATATATATATGTGTGTGTGTGTGTGTGTGTGTGTGTGTGTGTGTGGTAACCAATGACCAGGCTTCTTCAACTTTTTTAGGTAGACTTGTTTTAAAAAGTTATGATATATCAGTTTTTAAATAGTTTTTCCTCCTTTTATTCTTGTTTATGCTTTGATAGATCATTCATTGTATACATCTGGATTTCTTGATCATACGATAATCACTTTCAAGATATTTTACAGTTTTTAATTGTTATATCCTAAATGAAAATCAAATATGATTTGTGACCTTTTTATCACAGCTAAAAAAAAGAAGTTGGTGGACCATACAGAGACAGTGGTTATCTACAGATGTAGTTGTGAGTAGGTCATGTCACTTAATTGTTTTTGAGTTTTACTTGTCTTTCCAATTGTATACAAAATAAAAGAAAGTTTTAAATAACACTTACTGTTTGCACAGGATACAATTGTAAAGTGACCAGACGATAACCAGAATGTAAACTTGCTGCTTGCATCTGAAAGTAATTATGATTTTCATTAAACAGCACAAATCAAAATAATTTAACCATTGGTATATTTAATTTAAAAAGGTTCAGCTCAATCAGTAGAGCATCTGCCTAGGAACCAAAAGGTTTTGAGTTTGATACCAGTCCATGCCAACTTAATATATGAGTAGCATAAATTGGGTAATCTGATCTGTTGGGTGAAGTGGAGAGCTGATGGTAGATGAGGCAGTCCACCTCAGCACCAACAATCACACTGGTTTAGTGCTATCGAGAAGGGTCTGGTTTAGTTAAGTCGGTAGAGCATCTGCCTAGGAATCAAAAGGTTTCAGGTTTGATACCAGTACCCGCCAACTCAACATATGAGCAGCATAGATTGGGTAATCTGATCTACAGGATAAAGTGGGAAGCTGACGGTAGGTGAGGTGCTCCACCTCAGTACAAACAATCTCTCTAGTCTAGGGCTCAAGAAAAGGGGATAGACTCCCTTGCTGTATGGCTGATACTGACAATAGGCCAACTTTACTTACTAAGTAGTTAGTAAAGTTGGCCTATTGTCAGTATCAGCCGTACAGCAAGGGAGTCTATCCCCTTTTCTCGAGCCCTAGACCAATATATATAAGTACTTATATTTAATTTAAGTTACATAACTTATTTCATTGGGTCTTACTATTTTTTAATAAATCTCCTCTGTAGACTTTCAAGTTAATCAAATAAATCAAATTATAGAAAAAAATAATCAATGACCAATACATATACAGGCTTCTTCAATATATCAACTTTTTTAGGTAGAGTTGTTCTAAAAAGTTATAATACATCAGTTTTTAAATAGTTTTTTTTCTCCTTTTATTCTTGTAAATCAAATTTATTCCAATTCTATCATCTTATATATTTTTATGCTTTGTTCATTTCTATACATAAATTCAAGCTATAAAAATGTAAATCATAATTATAAACATACGTTTAACAATTAAAGGTTTTAAATCTAACTTGTGTTGGGTCAGTAAAATGGTAAGTCTGGGTGGACATAAGTCCAAAATGAGTTATCTTCCCTTGCTGCGGTTCGTTTGTCGATAGGTGGCATTGGTATATGGCCACAAGCCAGGAAATCTGAATTCCTGTCTTTTCCACTCAAGCCAGCAACGAGTAAACATGGTCTAGGCACCTGCTGCCTTTAATCCTTAGGTGGGGTTTTTTGCCCCCAACCAGCTACCAGTAAATGACATTCCCTACGACGCAAGTTGTATACCTATTTCCTCTTATAGAGCGTTATGTATCTGTTTTGTATATCTTTGTCTTAAATGTTTCTGTCACTTATGGAATAAATATTGTTCTCGTTTTACACATTTGTCGGAATGTTTTTTATGTACACACTTGTACCCACGTTGGGAGGTTACTCTAAGCCTTCCAACTAATTAGAATACCTTTAAATCCAAGATTTAATCTTCCTCACTCTGTTACAATTGCATGTGGATTAGTTAGTTTTTCTCTTTCTCTTCCTTTCCACTTTAAAAAAAATTTAGGTTTTACTTTTTCTAATAAATCTTCTCTATATATAGTTAAACTATTAGGACCATATGACCTTTAGGCACCCCCTTTTGATCTCAATTAAGAAAGGACATGTTTTTCATTTACACCGGTTGTTTTAACAGACGATTTTTAGATTTAAAAAAATAATTATAAAACTAAACCCTTACCCCTAACCCTAACCCCTAACAAACAACCGGATATTGACGGTATAAATGAAAAACATGTCCTTTCTTAATCGAGATCAAAAAGGTGTGCCTAAAGGTCATATGGTCCAACTGTTAAATCAAATTATAGAAAAAAGTTTCTTAGTTAATTCTCAAGTTAATTTTCATTTACGTGTGTGCAAAGAGTTATAAACATTTTTGCAGTATCAATATTAATTCTTTGGAGTTTATGAATATTTTCTTCCTAGATATGCAAATCAGTATACAGTTAAAAACCTTGTAAAAACCATTTGTCATCTATTAATAATGGAGATTAGGTCTCTATTTGTCTGTAACCGAAACTACATCACTGCTTACGTCACATTACCCAATATCGTCATAACATATAATACACTTAAAATTTGAGTATGCGACCTTAGACAATCCTCATTGTTTTTTAAAACAAGTTTTAATGAATACATGCCAGTATTATATATTCATATATAGTTTGTTTTATTTTAATATATATCTAAAGTTATCAGGACTAAGTTTATATTTCAAATTTTTTTTACTCTTTAATAAATTTAATTCTTATGGTACAAACTCTCTGATATTGAATTTCTAAATCCCACCATGCTGGCAATATCTTTCAAAAATTAGTTTTTACACTGCCCAGAGGCTTTTTATTTATTAGTTGATTAGAAAATTATTTCTAATTTATATAAAAATTCCCTCTAATATATAAGGTGTTAATAAATGATCGATTTCTATTTCCTCATTTTGGCCAATAAGGCATTCATTTGACACCCATTTTTACACTGCCTGGAGGGTGGTTTTTGCTAGTAATAATAATAATTATAAAAAGGAATTCTTACATCCAAAATTGCACTTCCTAGTAGGCAATCTTTGTTATTGCCACTTGCAACTGTATATAAAGAGACTTTCAAAAGATGAGAGCTGTCCAAGAGAACTTCAAACTTTTGGTTGAATATCGGCTCTAGTTTAAATTGGCAGGTTTTACTCTTGTATATCTTCATGAAAAATCCTCCAAAACAGTCAACTTGAAGTGTCAAGTAACTGTCTGAAATAGAACAAAATAAAACCTTTATTAATTCAAGAGAAAGAAAAAATAATGATAGACACTTTTCCTTTTTTTTTACTTTTACTGATATGAAAAGAAAAATAGAATAAATCTGACAGTATAGAAATAGAAAAAACAATATTAGATATTGTGCTAACAGGTATAAAAGGCATTTTGATCCCACAGTGTTATTTGAACCTCTAGTGTCAAACGATTAAATTTTCATTTTTTTTTCATTCAACAAAAAATGTGTTCTGATGAAGACCAGTGTTTATAAAATGTCTTTTTACAATTGTCTTCATTTTAACTTTAAAATGATTTCAATTGAATTAAATTTCATAAACCCCACAGGTTGAAACAGCAGATATCTGTTAGCATGATATTTAATATGTTTTTCTATTTCTATACATCACACACACACACACACACACACACACACACACACACACACATTTATGTGTGTATATCCATGTATGCACACATATAAAAAAAACCCTTCACATATATATAAGAACATTCCAAAAGAATTCAACTCAAAGAAATTTTTTTCACAGAACAGATGGACTTGCTACTTCTAACACACTTTTCTACCCAGATTATAGTGGCTTGTCAAACCCTCAAAAAATCTTTTAATATTTTTAATAATAATCTTTTTTTTTTTAAATCTCTAAAAACAATTTTATCAAACAAGAAATTTTCTCCTAACG
>CM042167.1:51963934-51988928 GCA_023376005.1 Doryteuthis pealeii
AGCATTCCCCTTCAAGAGGGGCGCCTCAGGCACTGGGCAATAAACCCAACCCTGCCCCTTTAAATCAAGGGGGCAGGTGTTGCGTGGGGGGATGGCCCCCTGGGATCAACAATGTTAACTTGTACGGTCCAGGGCTGAAGCCATTGAACTCCTTGGTTGAAACCAGAGTTAGATATATTGGATATATCTACATACCAATAACATGCAATTGTTTTTATATATACAACAAAATAGTGGTTTACAGTGTGAACAGGAAGGTTAATTTGCATATTGATATTAAAAATTGATTTTAATAAATATTTGCTTGGTATTATTGATTTCTAATTGTTTGGTTTTATCTTAATGAACATGAGTAAAAATCTCAGGGATAAATCTTAAAAGAAATCCATTAACAAGAAGATATAATTGTAATTTTATTCTTTACTTCCTATTTTAACTAAATAGTTAAAATAAGAAAATTCAACAATGAAAGTTGGGAGTGATAGAAAAGTAAGTTGGGAGTTGTTCTGATTTTCGATTATACCCCCCCCCTCTCTGTTTGAAATCTTTTTTATCTGCATTTTATTTAGTTACAATAGCCTTTCTAATCTAATCTAATATTTTATTACATTAAAACTTGAATACTTGCTCCTACGGAGGGTGCATATATTTGCTAGTAGTTATTAATGAACAAAAGATTATTTGTCTAATGATAGAAATATTATAAAAATAAATGTATTTTAAACAATGGAATTGATCTGGAGTTTGAAAACTTCATTTCTCATTTGACATCTTAAATATCACTTGAACTAATGAGTTAAAAAAATCAGTTTATCTGAAGTTAATCAAAAGAGTGTTACATTACAAATTAGCATAAAGGTAATTCCATGTCAAATCATCCAGACCATGTCACCCACCCCCTTAAATTTTTCTGAAATTTTGTACAAGTGTGGACTATGTTAAAGTTAGACAATCCACACAATTTGAGCTTCCAATTCCAAAAAGAGTTATGTCGATTTTTAGCTCTCCAAATTTTAGGGGGGGGGGGGTCGCAAAAATGGTGATTTTTGTAATCTATTTTTGTCTGTAAAATGAGTTCTATAGCTTCTCTACAACTAAAAATTGGCAGATTGATAAAAGACTGCTGTAATATTGTTGCAGGTGGAAAAACTTTGTCAGTGGACTTTTGTAGTTCAGAAAGTGATTACCGTTGCTGATTTCAAATAATCCCTTACAAAATGATTTTTCATTAATGACATGAATAAGACCAATAAGATGATAATGTGTCCTAATAAAATCATTTAATTTTTTGTAGGTTTTTTGGGGCTCGGTTACAAGGAAAGAAAATGGAAAAACACTTTTGCATTTATAGACTTACATCCTAAGGTAATCTGAACATTAGCTACATAAATGATAGTAATCTCCCCTTGTTTATTTCACTTTGAGGGAGCCATGTGTTTTGTTTTGTAAAAACACGGATTTTTCGACAAATTGGGTATACCTATACTTTTCTAATATACAGGTACTCTCATAGAAATATTAACATCTTTTTTTAAATCGATTTAAAAATGTTAACAAACTTATAAGAATAACTTTAATATATTTTCAAACAGTCTCCACATGTCCACCATCTCTGTCAACATATGCTTAGAATCTCCCACAGATGATTAAAGCTGATGGTAGGTGTGGTGCTCCACTCCAGACTTCAAAAACAATCTCCTTGGTCTAGCGCTAGTGAAAAAGGGATATACTCCCTCGCTGTCTGTCTGATGCCGACATTAGGCTACCCCAAGGACTTTTTTATATTCATTAAAAAATAAGTAAAAAAAAAAGTCGTTGGGGTGGCCTAAAGTCGGTATCAGCCAAACAGTGAGGGGGTCTATCCCCTTTTCACTAGCGCTAGACTAAGGAGATTGTTTATGCATCTGAGATAGAGCACCACACTTACCATCAGCTCCTTACTTTACCGCACAGATCCCTGTGCTACTACATACACTGAGTTAGCGATGGTCGGTATTGAACCAAGAACCTTGCGATTCCTAGATTCAGTGCTCTACCGACTGAGCTAAACTGGCAATATATTCGTTAATCTGATTAAACCAATTATTTAGAATTGTCTTACCATCTTTTTTCACACTTTCAATGACTTCAATCCAATCATCGACATCAAAGTGGGATGTAAGGAAGAAAGTGTATTTGATATTTTTCTTTGTTTCATTAATCAGTAATTTTATGCCTGGTGTAAACAACATCATTTTCGCTTCCTATTAAAAACAAATACAAAAATAAATAAATTGTTGTTGCTCGAAATTCAAATTCAATGATAATGAAAAGAAAATTACTTTGATAAAATACAAACACTTCTTTCTAAGGAATACACTTTTACAAAAATTCATACAATGAAATGAATGGACCAAGTAACCAATAAGCACCCCAGCTGTTTTGAAAAGAATACCTTTGGCTTTTCACCATAAACTCCCGATGATTTTTTTTGCATTAGAATTTCACTGTAAGATTTAAAAAAAGTTTGTTCATGTATATTTACAACCCAAAAGCACGTTTTTATTCTAAAATACTTTTCGATATTAATAAAAAAAATTAGTTATTTATTGGTTACTTGGTCCCAACATCCTTTTATTTAAATAAACATAAAAAATATTTTGTAAATAAAAATTATTTTCATTTATTCAAAACATATCTGCATTTCTCTTCTGATTAAACAAAAAATATTTTAGTATAAGAATGTGTCTTTAATATAAAAATTGTGTCTTTCATTTAAAGTTTTATGATTTTAAAAAATCCTATTATAATAACAACAACATGAAATAACTATTTTTTTTTTATTAGTATAAAAATGTGCTTTGGGTTGGGGCTTGTCATAAAGGCAATGGGGTTGAGGTAATCATATAGGTGCTAGGGCTTGACATGACCAGCCGATTGATCGAAGTGGGCCTCTCCGACTGCGCGTCTAGTCAAAGTGGAGTGTTGCATGTCATAGATTGCTCATCCACTATGATTCCATCATTAATCATCATGGGGCACCACCCACGGCCAACAGGTGGCACCATTGCTTTTTTCCCCTCTGCAGAGGTGCAGTCAGTGTATTCTAAAGCCTCAGCCAACAGGGCTATAAATATTACTATTTCCACATTTTTAACATGATTAAAATGGAATAATGAACTCCCAAAATCAGACATAATATAGAGTGTTTATAAAATCTCTTTACAATTTCAAATAACCATTACAAAGTCAATCGGTATTTTTAGCAAGCCTCCAACTGGTCTAATAATGCCTAATAGTTTGCAACTTTGAAAATTTTGGTTAACTTGGAAAATTTTGCTTAAATTCATATACTTTAAAATCAACGCTAAAACACTTGAAAAAGACGTCTAAATCGACCTGTTTTGACAATGTTTTGCAAAAAAAAAAAAAAAAAAAAAAAAAATCCTTAAAAGTTCTTGTAGAACGACTTAAAACTATAAAATTAACGTTCCAACTGTTGCTTCTAGCAAGGGTCCATGTCCGTACACCTTACCTGATAGTTAGTATACGGTGGAAACGTTTGGGGAAATTTTAGAAATCGCGCTTTGAAAACTTGTTCTACATGCAAGCGCGCTATTAAAAAATTTTTTTTTTTAAAAACAACGTGTGTAGCAATATTGAAAATTAATAAAATAACATTGAATCAGATATGTACTCAGTGGTTAACAAAATGTTTGATCACATTGCATTTGGGCATTTCAAGTAACCTGTTGATGAAAAAGGTAGTGGTAATGAACCCCCTATAAAAATGGCTACTCATCAAGAGAAGGTACAATGTGCATCATGTTTTATTGAAATAAAATCGGATATGCAGATTCAGCGAAACCACAGAACTAAGTGTGGAAGAGGTCCATCGTCACGTCCGTCAATTTGTACATGGCACAAGAAATTTATGGAGACAAGGAGAGAGTTTGAAAAAGAGAGAGGGGTGGATGACCAAGAACATTTGAAAAAAAATATCGATCGTGTAAGGTAAGCCTTTGGTCGATCTCCTGCAAAGTCCATGTGTATTGTTAAATTACAACGTTCAACAGTGCACAAAGTGCTATAATAGAATTTGAGATTTTACGCTTACAAAGTTCAACTCTCGAGCCAAATGATAAACCAAGATGAAAAGACCGTTCTAAGTGACAGTTATCTCTAGACTGCAGGTTCAATCATGGCCAGGGGCAGCAGTAACATAGAATAATAATTAACACAGCTTAACGCCTCTACCCGAGCTATGGTTAGCGGAATGAGAACAGGATACCCCCGTGGACTGAATAAAATAAAGTTCCGTGATGGCTCCCAATTACGACAAGAAGGTTCCCGAGTCCGAGATGGTTCCCAAGTCCGTGAAGAAATACTTTTTTTCGAACTCGGGAACCTTCTTTTCGAACTCGGGAACCTTCTTGTCGTAATCGGGAGCCATCACAGAACTTTGAACCTAACCCTTTATTCAGTCCACGGAGGTATCCTTTTCTTATTCCGCTAACCATTCAGTCCATGGGTTATCCCGAGTCCGAGAAGGTTCCCGAGTCCGACAAGAAATACATGAAGAAGGCCAGAGGGCACATCGGTCGAAACGTTGTACAGATAACAATGAAGATGAGGCCAATAGTTCGAATAATACAAATAATACTAAAGATGAAAAGAGTTTGCTGTTAACAAGTTAAAATCTGGTCACCTAACTTTCCCAGATTGTAATTTTGTTAGTCTTTCGCTCAACCGCGCCCGGCACATGATTATTATGTGCGGTGCGCGGTTGAGCAAGGGACCAAAAAAATTCCGTCCAACACCAAAGCAAAACTGAATGGGATGACAACGGCAGCATTTACCAAATAAGGTGACCGTCGGAAAGACTTGCAGAAGATTCCGAAGTCGCCTTCATGCCGCGGTAGAAGCCAATGGCGATTTCTTTGAAAATAATTTAATTTATAGTATGTCGGGATATTTTCTTGTAATTTTAGTAAATATATGTGATAAAGTGAGATGTCAGTGTTAATATCATTCTTGTGTAATTTAGACAACAGTTTGTAATTGTACGCTTACAAAGTGCAACATTTACAGACACTCAAGCCAAATGATAAACCAAGATGAAAAGAATTTGCAGTTAACAAACTGGAAAGAATTTCAGAGGATGAAACGTTTATTTGCTTTTGTAATACATTTATCAAGTTTTAAAGAGATTTTATGGACAGTCTGTATATTCTTCACATTTAAAACAAATATGTTAAATGTTTAAAAAAATAAGTAAACACTTACGTTTTTGTAAATCCTTTGTTTCAAACGATCAATTTTCCACTTTTTAAAGACTGTCTGAAAATCAAGTGTAGAATTTCTAAATCAAGTTGTGAATAAAGAAAATCGGGTAATAAAAACAGATAAAAAGAATTGTTCTGTGCAAAACATTGTAAATTACCTTATATCAATTAACCAAGAAAATGTCAGAATAACAATAATTAAATCTTTTAAAATGTAAAAAAATGTACATTCTTGGTCAGTGGAAAAAGAAAAAGAAAGCTACTGTATCTACCAGTAGGAATTAGGAGGCGCGGCGGACAGTAGAAAAAAGGGACCTACACTGTAACGATGTAGGACGATATGAAAAACGCCTCGGATTAGAACCAAAGACCATATCTGTATGCAGAATTTCAATGCAAGACGTCGCTCACTGTCCCAGTAGATCCTATCTTAGTGCATGAAATAGGTCCTATAGGTTGAATCCACACCAACACAGTAGTGTCTAGTGTTGTAACACTACATTCACTTTTATTAAAACTAACTAAACTTAGTAAAATCCTATTTAACCAACAAAAATTCCAGCGATGAAATTGTACTTGCGCATTATTTGAAATGAAGTTAGCTGTTACTAAAAAGAGTATTCCTTTTATAGGTGTGCCGCGAAAATTTTAAACATCTAATTGGTGTGTCGCCAAAAAAGTTTGGGAACCACTGAGCTAGATTATTCCTCATGACATGTCTAAAATCTTAAAGAATTAATAAATTTATTTCTAACCTGTTTGGAATCGGAATTTCTTAGAAATTTTTCTAAATCACTTTTGGTCTCTACCAGATTCTTCTTCGCATCTTTACCGGCTTCAGTTAGTTGATCAGCTTCATTTTCTGAAAAAGGAAATTCATTTCTCGATTAATTATTGTTTGTATTTATCAGATTTGAATTTATTCAAATTCTCTTGTGATTAATCTTGATAATTCTTATACAATATAAACACATGGGTAAGATCAGAGACTGATGACTGAAATGAAATATATATTAAAATAAGAATGAAATAATTTAAATTTAGTAACTGGGCTAAACTTGTAAATCGTCGTCAAAATTAAAATGGAAAATTTTGACGACGATTTGCAACTCATCAAACTAAATTTTGAAATTAAAATTAATTTTAAAAATCCGATTCAAAATTCTTGACTTTTTTTTTGTAAATCAGGTTAGTAATTGTTTTATTTCATTTATTTAACAAATCTTGGAATATTTTCTAAACTAAAATATTTATATGCAGTTTAGAAAATATTTCAAGATTCATTAAATAAATGAAATAAAACAATTACTAACCTGACTTTAGTTTGATATGTTGCAAATCGTCGTCAAAATTTTCCGTTTTGATTTTGACGACGATTTGCAAGTTTTGCCGTGAGCTGTTACATTTAAATCTTAACTGGTGTTAACTAGTACTTTCTTGTTATTATCAATATATTTATTAAAATCAAATTTTCAATATCAATATGCAAATTAGCCTCCCCGTTCACACTGTAAACCGCTATTTTGTTGTATATATAAATAAAATTGCATGTTATTAGTATGTAGATAAGACCAACAGTATTTACAATGTAAAACAATTTTTATTAATAATCGAGGATTAAATAAAAATAAAATTATGGAGAATATGAAGTAAATAACTAAGGGAATTGTGACGCGAGAAGTAATATAGTTTCGGTTACAGATAGAAAAATACAATATCCATTATAATAAGATTCAAATGGGAGAAACCTGAACGAAACTTGGTAAAGTGTACACAGTACTATCCATGGTGGGTCAGGTTAAGCAGAGCATTTTGATTGCACTTACCTTGCGGAGAAAAAAAAGTTAAGATTAAAATCAATTATATCAATAACAACAATAAGAACGAAATGTTTATTGTGCTGGCAGAGCGGAATAAAATAAATAGATCTATGAGGGGAAAAGAATTCCTAATTGTTTGAATGTGTAGAGATTAAAAAAAATCAAATTAAAAAATAACAAACTCCCATGAGCCCTCATACTGGAAGAACCCTCCGAGCATGTGAAGGAAGAAGCACCCACTTCCGACCCTCAACTGGGTCTAGGTACTACTACTGGCCAGGAAGGAATTTCCTTACCACGTGGTGGCTATGACACGTGAATAAAGCCTAAATCATAAAACCAACTTTTGCCTTTATCTCTTCCTTTTCTCTACGTGAATCCTTTTCAGTGCGACCACCAAATGAGATGGGATTAAAAGCAAACCTAGGAACACACACCAGGAATAACCAGCTACCTTTTAAACCTAAAACATTAACCCACGGGTTCTCAAAGAAAAATACACGCAAATTTGGTTATAACAATACTTTCAATAAACACATGTACTTGGTATTTTCGTCATACAAAAGTATATACCGTATTTGACGGCATATAGGACGCACTTTTTCCCCAAAATTTTGGCTCCAAAAATTGCCCTGTCTTATACATCGTAGGTGAAGTTTGAGACCTCCCGTAGGCCTAGGCTAATCTTCTCTATGAATAAACCCAGTTTACGCTCAGTATTTTTACCTACCCTAAACTTCAGGCATCCTTATTTTATTGCTGGTATTATTGTATTATTACCGGTGCTTTAAAAAAAGAATTCGTAAAAATGAAAGCAATCTATTATTATTATTATTATTATTATTATTATTATTATTATTATTATTATTATTATTCCTGCTATTAAGATGTCTTGTGTATGCTTATTGCTTGCCTGTACTGCCAAGTTGCTTTTATACACAGCTATGTATCTGCTTGTGTAATGCACAGCGAGACCGTTTTCAACAATATATGCTTAAATACACTAAAAACTTTTTTTCCTGAATCTGATCTGTTGAAATGGGGGGAGGGTGCGTCTTATATGCCCGTGCGTCTTATATGCCGTCAAATATGGTAAGTCGTAAAGGTAGGACCACCTATACGTTTTGGTGCATATCACATTCGTACGTCCTGAACTCATGTCCTAAAAAAACGCTAAGCGGTGCCTGCTCAAAATCTGACCCGTGCTAGTTATGAACTACCTAGCTGTTTGAAGGCGTTCTTCTAGAAAAGTTAATGCAATATGAAAGCGATATTTACCCCACCAAAGTTTTTTCTCGACAAGTTAATGTAAATATTACATATTACCCCCCCCCCACACCGTCTTTGAAATATTTCTTTTAGGGGTATGAAGGTTTTTTTTTTTTTTATCGACAAGTAAATGTAAATATTTTACCCCCGATCTTTTAAAAGATTTTTTTTCTCGGTATTTTCATTTTATTTTAATTCAAAACAACTGTCACGAATTTTTAAACAAACACAACCGAGTTTCGAAAATAAAAACAATCAATACAGCACGGGTCAGATTTTGAACAGGCACCGCTTAGCGTTTTATTAGGGCAAGGAGGCCAGGACGGACGTATGCGATATGCACCTACGTTTTTAGCAGTAAAGTAAAAAAAGACAATAAATCTTACCTGTTACTTCCCAAACTATTGATTCTAGAAGAATGATGTCCTTGATAGCGAACCTAACATTTCTGGAAAGAAATATAATTTAAAGTTTACTGAGCAAATTTGAATAATGAAACGTTTTCTTACTTCATGTTTTAATTATGTTATATACACAAATAAAGATATCTCCCGATTCACAAAACTCACTAAAACCCAATACGCCCACTCACCAACTACATAAAACGCTAACAAGAACGTCACCGGATGTGAACAGGTTCATATCTTTTTACTAAATGAAAAATGTGGGTCTGCGCATATGCTTCTGCGCATCCTGCGCATAAAATTATCAAGATAACATCGAAAGGGCCATTTTTCAACTAATCAGCGACCTTCGCGCTCAAACCAGGGGAAACGTGAAACCTGGTTCGAGTTGATCCACCTTGGAACCTTAAAAGCATCGAATTTTGGTCAGCCAGCAATTATGACGGCAATTAGTAAACACTTGACATCGCTGACCCACAGCCTTGTCCCATTTCCATCAGCTCCCTCACCACTAGTCACCAACCGACCCGACACCAACTCGAACGCGCACCTTCATCTCGCTTCTACACTGGCTCTAGGATTTCATATTTCACACATCAACTCCTCCCTCCGTGACCGCGGCACGAACGTCATTCCTACACACACACACACACGGGTGCCGTAGTATCAACGACCCCACACTCAATGACTAACACGTTATTCTTTACCAACTCATCAAGTGTCTGTACATATTAAATTCATTATATTCAATACAACATATTAAACGTTAACTTGTGTTTGTCTTTTTCCCTTGCAACCATACTAATAACAATTAGTTTTCAATTAACTCTAGCAATTTTCCGTTTTAAACGATTAGGTGTTTTGAAAATCTTTTCGGAGCATTTCAATTAAAAGCATTTTGATCTGAATGAGGTGCTTGTAGCGTAATGGTTATTATAAGAACGAAATGTTTATTTTGCTGGCAGAGCGGAATGAAATAAATAGATCTATGAAGGGGGAAAAGAATTCCTAATTGTTTGAATGTGTAGGGATTTTAAAAAAATCAAATAAAAAAAATAACAAACTCCCATGAGCCTTCACACTGGAAGAATCCTCCGAGCATGTGAAGGGAAAAGGACCCACTTCGTTGGAAGATAATCTCTGGGCCATTCGAACTTAGGCCTTAACTGGGTCTAGACACTACAACTGGCCAGGAAGGAATTTCCTTACAATGTGGTGGCTATGACACGTGAATAAAGCCTAAATCATAAAACCACCTTTTGTGAATGAGGTGCTTGTAGCGTAATGGTTATTGTTTTTGGAAGTGGACTCAACTAACCAGATGCAACTTGAAGGAGGCTGTTAGTATGTTTTAAAGTAGTGGTAATATCATTGGGAAAGGTATGAAGATAACTATTCTCCCTCCAGCTATGAGTAAATACGGGTGAGCAGACTGAGCTCTTTAACCCTGGTATGACAACCAGGCCAGGAGAAGGAAAATTTGTATTCCAACCTGTTGTAGAATTATGGAGGGATTGATTCCGTTTGGCTATTCGTGACCAAGACATGTAGTAAATGAACTCGACGATCCAAGTTCAAATCTTGGACGAGGCTGTTTGAATTTTACATAGCGCAATTATCTTTGGGAAAAGTATGCATCCAACCAGATATGGCTAAATAGTTGGCCGGACTTGGATCTTTAACTTTAGTTAGGCGACTAGTCTAGGAGAAAGAAAACTCTGAATTCAATCCTGCTAAACTCCACTTAAATTAACGTTGTGTCGCATTCTGTTCGTGCGGAGGGGTTGGGAAATATATATAAGTAGTAAGACACTACAATTAAATGAGAACGCCATATAAAAAGTAAAGTCGTCGGGGTGGCCTAAAGTTGGTATCAGCCTATCAGCGAGGGAGTCTATCCACATTTTCACTAGCGCTAGGAGATTGTTTTTGCGTCTGAGGTGGAGCACCTTCGTATTTTCAGTTGAGATTTACGGTGAAATGAAAATGGCCGACCAAAACAGACAGCTTCCTCAAAGTGAAATAAATAAAGGGAGGTTACTTTCGTTTATGTTGCTAATGTTCAGATTACCGATAATCAAATTAATAACAAATGGAATCTTATCGTTTTAAAGAAAGGAAACTTACCCATACGCCATTTTTGGTTTAGTGACGATTAAACAAGTGGGAACAAGAAAATATAACGTAATTTTCGAACATACTCTTTCAGCTGAACGATGTAACCAGATTTTAAAATATAATAAGCAGAACTTTCTCCAGGTTGCTGAAAGTAGAAAGGTAGAAAACATATTAGTAACTAGCAGGGCTACCCGGCGTTGCCCGGGATTTAAAAATGCGTTTTTGATTGTGCTTAAGCATTATTTGAAATGAACCTAATTGTTATTAAGAACACATTTTATG
This sequence comes from Doryteuthis pealeii, assembly GCA_023376005.1. Classification (NCBI taxonomy): domain Eukaryota; kingdom Metazoa; phylum Mollusca; class Cephalopoda; order Myopsida; family Loliginidae; genus Doryteuthis; species Doryteuthis pealeii. The sequence continues at coordinate 51,975,092 of CM042167.1, forward strand.
ATATTTTCGTGTTAAATTATGCAGTTGTATTGATTTACGGTGAAATGAAAATAGCCACCCCAAACATATGGCTTCCTCAAAGTGAAATAAACAATGGGAGGTTACTCTAGCTTATGTAGCTAATGTTCAGATTATCTAAAAATATCAAAATGAATATCTATGTTTATATATAGATTAATAAATATTATTTTCTGTATATTAGTTCCATCATTTTTCTTTGCATATTTGTTAGGGGAGATATTTTAACGAAGTTGACGTTGGTTATGCAGCAATCGCAAATTAGAGACAAAAAAAGAACATGGCCACTTGATGAACAAATCACATGATCGATAGTTGAACTATTTTATCCAACTCATCCTACTGTATTCCCGGTTGGTGAGAAAAATAAAAACCAATATTGTTATATGTGAAACATATTTAACTGTTTTTGTTATATTTTGTTATTCCTAACATTTTGGTGTATAACAATATTCTGGTTGAATCGAACTTAATGGACCTAAATTTCACCATCCTATGTCACCCCGCCTCAACTTTTTTTAGATACCAAAAATCAGGGAATTAACCGATTTTAATGGAATTTTCAGTGTTGATATATTAATAAATAAAAGATATAATGCACTAGTTATTTTATTTAAAATTTTTTACATTTTTTTCAGGTCGGTTAACTTTGAACCAAGTATCTTTGAGAATCATGGTTCAAAGTTAACTGACATGAAAAAATGTGTTAAAAAAAAATAATTAGTGCATTATATCTTTTATTCTCGACGATTACAATTACATCACACGCAGATTCTCAAAGATACGTGGTTCAAAGTTAACTGCACAACTGAAAAAATAGTTTACATGTGTTGTTATTGTTGTTATTAATCTGTAGCCATCTTTAGTACAAGTAGAAGATATCACACATTTTGTCAATGTCTTTTTAACTGAATTGATTTTTGTATAATACGCACCTTTGGTATGAACCAGAAATTATCCAGTAAATATCCCAACTCAAGTAAAGCGGCTTCCAGGTCAGTGTGATCATTATGTTCTTGTGGTGTGTATTTCAAGATTTCCTAAAATAAGACCAAAAAAAAAAAAAGTCTTAATGAAAATGTGAACAGTAACAAGAAGTTAGAAGTTAAAATGAAATCAAAAACACACACACACACACACACACACACACACACACACACACACACACACACACACACACACAACGTAAGAGAATGTTTTTTGTCAGCTTCAGAACGTTTGTCTCAGCGTTTCACAATTTCAAACAATCTAAGAACGCTAGTTTTTCATTCAGCATTTTAGGTGAATTGATCAACGAAACACTCTCACAATCTCCTTATTATCTGTGATAAATTTAATTTCCTTAAAACAAAAGCCCTGAAGAAGATCTACTAAACAGATTGAAACACTGCAGCGTTGGCTGAATAAACATCACTCATTTTACGAACCTGTGTTTTTTTTCCAATTTTTCACTATATTACATACTGTCGGATTCACCTCCATTTTTCTCTTCACACACACACACACACATATATGTACACACACACACACACACACACACACACACACACACACACACACACATATATATATATATATATATATATATATATATATATATATAACACTTAAGATTACAAAATGTTATTTAAAATACATGTTAAACAACACAGAATGATTGTTGAATCTGGCATTATTTCAAATATTAAGACAATTAAACAGAGATCAGGTTATTTTAACTTATCTCTCTTTCTTTTGTTAGATTAGTTCTGAATAGTTATAATATCCTTATTTATATTAGTCTATGTAAAAAAAAAAAAATTATAACTCATTTATTGAATGACCTAATATTTATTTGCCTCCCTATGAAGACAGATGTGACCAGGGTCAGCTTTAATATGATGCTCCATGGCTGTTCTTATAGATAGAGGTAAAATTGATAATGTCATGATCTCTGTGTTACAAGGATGTCAGGATGATCCATTACGTTCCTGTTTAGCAAAGTTTGATAGGCTGCTCAGAGTTAAAATAGATCAGGCATATCAATATGGTAAGCTGTCTTCTGAAAGACAGGCTGATACAAACAACTGAATGGTTTGAGAATCAAAAAGGTTTTTTTTTTTATCTCTGATGATTGATGAAAGATTTAATTAATCTTTTCATCGCTTTCATATTGCATTAACTTTTCGGGAAAAACGCCTTCAAACAGCTAAAGAGTTCAAAACTAGCACGGGTCAGATTTTGAGCAGGCACCGCTTAGCGCTTTAAGGGCAGGAGGCCAGGAGGCCAGGACGCTCTAATTCGCTATTTACGCATTTATGATTTAATATAATTTCCCTTTGACGTCACGAAAAGATAAATATCCTATACTAATATGTTATTTATTGAATACATGTAGTCGCTCAATGAAGAAATATTGGATTACTTTCTATCCCAAATTCGTTAGTTGCAGCAATTCAGATCTGACAATCCTATGAATGCATCAAGGAAATAAGAATACGCCTCATAAGAACTAAGAAATGGTTACATCCTACTTAACGGACATAAATTCCACCATCGTATCGAAAGAGAAAAAAATACAAAAAAATCCGAGAATTAACCGAATTTAATGAATTTTCAGTGTTGATATATTGATGAATAAACAATATAATGCACCAGTTATTTTATTTGAAAACTCTGACATTTTTTCAGGTCAGTTAACTTTGAACCACGTATCTTTGAGGCGTAACACAGATTCACAAACATACGTGGTTCAAAGTTAATTGACCTGAAAAAATGTAAAAGTTTTTGAATAAGATAACTAGTGCATTATATCTATTATTCATTAATGTATCAACACTGAAAACTCCTTGATTTTTAGTATTTTCTTTTCTTTCGGCGGGGTGACATACGATGGTGGAATTTAGGTCCGTTGAGTAGGATTTAACCTCTAATTTTTTATTGCTATAAATACCGATTTTAGGTGAATTTAACAAAAAAGATATCAATATACTAAGGCTCTGACATTTTTGGCACAATTTCAACCAAAATTATCGGAAAACCGATAATAGAATTATCTTCCCCTGCCCCTAGGGGGCGAATCGCTAACTTACGATGTTGGCGGCAAAACCAAGCCCCATAACTTATCTGAAGGCTGTCGACCTGGGAAGTCACCTTAACAAGGACTCCATCCACCGCCCACTTAAAAGGGCAGTTAACTAGGCGAGTCGCTCAAAAAAGCACTCCCTAACACTTTACTTATCGGACGAGAAACGACCTGGACGGACGCGTCTCAACAGAACTCTACAACGACAGCGAGTAGAAATCCCTTTCTAGAGCCACTTCACCAACGAACTGTTAATTTCACCTCTCAAGATAAGTCTTGTAGCAAAGCCATCAAATTTGCAGCAATGTTTGTACCTTTATACAAGTTTTTAATTCTATTGTGTTGTTTGTCTCCTTTCATCCGAAATAATTGCCGACCACCGGGAGAATAAGAGCTCCCTACGAACCCATAATTTCTCTTAAAATTTCAGTAAAGAATTCAAACTATATTCAACCAAGATTATTTGATTTTATTCTCCAAAATGAAAGTACATTTTATGCCAATGAAATGGAATAACACTATGATTTGCAAAGGAGTTAACTAAGTAAATTTTTTATATAATTATTTTTTAAAGATTTCTTTTATTTATATATACCTTCCATATAACATTAAAAACAACATAATTCTTAAAATTAGGAATAATAGGATGGTAGTTTCATGGAAAACCTATTTACTACATATAGCTGTCGCTTTAGGGTGCGCCAATCAAACATATTCCTTTCCCCCTTTTAGAGAGACCCGGAAATTCAACCATTTAACGTTGCCAGTGTAAGGGAAACAACTACATAGGGACTAATATCTGTTAGACATCCCATAATGTAATGACCCCTGTGGATTCTATCAGAAATACCACAAGGCAACAAAATTTTGAGGAAAATTTATTCTATAAAAATTGTCTTAGTAGTCCCTTGACACTGGTCACGGCGCACAGGTACATTTATTTACCCAACTTTCTCGTGAATTTTTTGGAATTTGCAAGACCTCCTTGTTGTAAGTGTTATAGGTGATATAACCTATTTACATAATGGAATGATCCTACTACTACTACTATAAGTAGCAAATAGAATTGTAGCTTGAAGAACAAGCGACACGATTCAGTTCTAGACTGTATTGTCGGACGTAACTTCACTTTCCTTCTGTAAATTCTACTTTCTTTGTTCAATACAATTGTATCAACTTTCACCAGTCATTTGTCTTTATTTGTGACCCTTAATAAACCCCACAACAGTAAGTTATTAATTATTGTTTTAAAATCCCCCTTTATTGCAATATTTCATGGTTTTTCGGAAATGCAATAAAATCGCTATTCATTCAAACATCAGTCGAGTATTGTGTTTTAATTTTCTACCAGAAGAAGCATCAGAGAGCTGTTACATTACATTTACCCTAAAGGCATGAAAGCGAATATACTTGCAATTGGTAGGTAAGAGGTAATAGATGAAAAAATTATTGTTTAGATAATTTTGAAGAGACAATTATATTTTAAAAATATCAAATACTTTTAAAACAGTAACCTTAAACGATTAAGTTTGATTTTTTTACCGCGCGTGTTAACGCACATAATACTTACCCTGATGCTATAAGCCATCCTTTTTTGCAATCTCACAGGTTGTTCTAACAATTCTGTTTAATGAGACAAAAATCATTTTTAAAAATAGGAAAAAAAACCCCACAAAAAACCCTGTATTGTTAAATTAATATAAAGTAAATCTGTTCTATAAATATCTGCAAACTTTATAAAACAAATATTTGAAATTACGAAAACCACCTTATTAATTTCTTGCATACGAGGTATGTAAGAAAAGTTCCAGGACTGGCGTCACAAAAGATTATTTCAAATCCAAACTACAGCTACAAGTTATCCCCTTCAAAGTAACCCCCCTGGAGTCTAATGCTCTTTCCCATCCTTCTCTCGTCTATTCTCGCGCACTGAACGAAGCAAACACCGCAGTATCTTTTGTAAACATCCTGGTTGATCGTCTAGCCCTGTGGCAAGAACTCGCAGTGGGCGATGCCTCTCACATCAAAGAATTTGACTTTTCTGGAATTTTTCTGACATACCTCGTATGATTTTTTTTTAATTAAAAATTGTCTTTGAAAATTTATTTAAAAAAAATAGCGACAATGAAATATATTCTAATTTGAAAATTCAATTAATTTGCGTCTGATAAAATCTCAATTTATTTATAATCAAATATCTTACCTTCAAAGGATTTATCAATAACAGGAAGTTCCTGGAAAAGATAATTAAAGCACACACGCATATGCGTGTGCATGTGATTATGTATATTGTGTGAATGTAAAACACAAATACAAATAGATAAAACAATCTAATGACAAAATTCATAATTAACCAGAAATTGGATCACAGTGTTTTCAGGAATTAATATTTGTACTCTCTCTCTCTTCTCTCTCTCCATCCATTCATTCCACACACACACCACACACACACACACACACACACACACACACACACATATATATAATATATATATATATATATATATATATATATATATATCAATCCATTCATATATCACTGTCCATCCATTCATCTCTCTCTCCATCCATTTATATATATATATATATATATATTATATATATATATATATATATATATATATATATTCATCCATTCATATCTTTCTTCTGTCTCTGTCTTTTTCTCTTTCTCTTTCTCTCTCTCTCTCTCTCTCTCCATATCATGAATATGTTTCTACTTGCCAGCAGCTATAAACTGAAATAACAGATTTCATTTATGTTTGTACCAAACATCGTTTTTAATTAAGAAAAAATGTGTCCTATTAATAAGGAAGTTTTTCTTAAACATCTTTGGTGTCGTAATGACACCTGAGACTCCCAATTAACACAGTTCAATTTTAAAAATATCATTGTAGAATTGTAAATGTCAAAGTAATAAATCACTTATGAATTTTGTTGATCAAATGTGAAATACTCGGCGGTGCGAGAAAACGTTGGTTGTAATTGGGTCGATATTTTGGATGTAGAAACTCTAAATGATTAGATTTTATATAATTTAATAGTATGAAAAATATGGGTTTTCCCTCCCCTAACACTGAACACAGGAGAAAGTAAAACTGGATGTAAAAAAACTGGCAGGACCGGAACCCTAAGAAATTTTGACTGAAACAGAAATAAACAGCCTAACGGAAAAGTTGAAACAACAGAACAATCAACACAGACCCACCCCAACTTTAGCTAGAATAACATAGTGCAAATTATTCAAAAACGAATGACAAACCCACAACACAATAAAGCTGCCAAAGAAACTCTTCAGCCAAACAGATAAGTGTTTTATGTATTTGTAACTTACTATATATAATATTATATATATACATATATATATATATTATATAATATATATATATTATATATATTATTCTTATAATATTAAAGTTTTTATTTGATTATATAAATCTCAGTAATGTATACTCTAACCAATATATGCACCCCTGGGTGCAAGTATTTTAAGTTTTAATGTAATAAAATTAACATTAAATTAGAAAGGCTAATGAAACTAAATAAGAATGCAGATAAAAAGATTTGAAACAGAGGGGTGGGCGGTATAATGGAAAAATAGAACAACTGAAACTTACTCATCTATCACTCCTGTCTTTCATTGCTAAAATTTTTCTAATTTAACAATTTAGTTAAATAGGAAGAAAAGAATAAAATGACATTTCTTCTTTAGATTTTATCCCAAGAATTTTTGCTCATATTCTAACAATTAGAAATCAATAATACTAAGCACATATTTATTAAATCATTTTTTAAATATCAATATACGAATAGCCTTCCCGTTTACACTGTAAACCGTTATTTTGTTGGATATATAAATACAGTTGCATGTTATTAGTACTAGCAAATATATGCAACCCCCCGGGTGCAAGTTTTAAGTTTTTAATGTAAAAAATATTAAATTAGAAAGGCTATTGAAACTAATAAAGAATGCAGATAAAAAGATTTGAAACAGAGGGGGGTATAATCGAAAAAATCGAACAACTGAAATTACTTACTTCCATCATTCTCGTCTTTCATTGTTATGTTTTCTAATTTAAGTATTTAGTTAAAGGGAAATAAAGAATAAAATGATAGTTTATTTTTCTTGTTTATGGATTTCGTTTAAGATTCATTGAAGACATTTTTGCTCATATTCATTAAATAAACCAAACAGTTAGAAATTCAATAATATTAAGCACATATTTATTAAAATCACATTTTTAATATCAATATGCAAATTAGCCTTTCCCGTTCACACTGTAAACCGCTATTATTTTGTTGTATATATAAATATAATTTGCATATTGTTAGGGATGTAGACATGGTTAACAGTATTAATAAATGTAAAACAATTTTTATTAATAATTGAGGTTTAAATAAAATAAAATTATGGAGAAATAACTAAGGGAAATTCTGATTGAGTAGTAAATATAGTTTCGGTACAGACAGAAAAAATACATAATCTCCATTATAATAAGATATTAATGTTGTTATTTGATTATATAAATCCCAGTTATGAATATATAATTAATTGTTTCTGATCTTTCCTCTTTCATTTAGGAATATTTAATATCAAGTTAAACAATTTTGGAAATTGATGTTCAGAAACTTCATCGGCTTTTTAAACATTGAGAATATTTGCAATTGTGAGATTGCACTTCCTTGTCTACCAAAGTGTTTCTGGTGCCGCTTGATGGCGTTGTCAAAGTAGTATATAACGTAAGTGCGCGAACCCCTTCTCTCTTACCACGTCTTGAAACAGACCTGGTTATAGTCCTGCGGACAGGTTTTTCGTCCCTATTGGACACGGCATACATAGATGTGCAAGTCTTTTCCTCAAAAACTTCTATTTCTTTTACGCTAAGGACATTTCATCATACAACTATTCTGTTACAAATGGGCCTGACGTGGAATCTGAAAGGTAGTTTGATGGCCTGATTAGTTTACGGAAAAGTTTGAGTGGTGATTTGTGTGTTGGAACGGAAAAATTTGGATGAGCGATGTCCAGCATTGACGCATGGCATGGTTTTGATGAACGAGGAATGGTACGTGGCGAAGGGGAGAAAAAGAGAGTGAGAGTTTTTGAGATTCAGCTGGGCCGTCACAAGAGTTATGACGTGCTGACGAGCTAGCTGCCCCGCGTATTTAGGTATAGAACTTAAGTTTATAGATGTGTGATCAAGAAACAAAAAAAATATCTTGTAGTTCACAAGCAATATGTTCTTCTACACAGAAGGTTCACCAGCGCCGCGATCACGTTTGGATGTAGAGTATGCGAAGAGGAGCAAGGCTAGAGAACTAAAGACATTGACGAGGAGAGCTGAGAGAGCAGAAGATTACGATATTGAATTTATGACACACACGAGTGTATGAATCATGTATATCGCCATAACCAAGTAGTCTCTAATTGTCTCTCTCTATCATGATAATACTCAGTAGAGGTGGGGAGCCACTTATATAAAGAGCAAGACTGAGGACTACTGGTTGTCTGCACCGACGGCACTAGTGACCGCCTGATATTCGACAAGCACGAGATGTCGTACGTGCCACAGCAGTCGCGGTAGCAAGTGATCGGTATCGTTGTCCGGCCCGTAGTCCAATGTGGGTGCTACGTAATGTACACAGATTCAAAACAGACTGTTATTATTTTTCTCCTTGTAGTTCATTTCATCTTGTATTAAAATTTTATCGAGGGCAGAAGCGTGAGAACCGTCAGACAATAAAAGTATTAAGAGAGATTGCCACTTGACGTTATACTCGCACTCTCACATTGTAACTGGCAGCCGTATTGTAAGAGTGAGTGATAGGCAGCGTACAATTGGAGCGTAGAGATAAGTATCCAGTATATATAGAGAGCAGAGAGGCTTCGTACGAGATTGTGGTACTATTACGTCCACATTGACATCGGCCATTGAGGATGCAGAAAAGCACTCTCATGTATAGTACTTTTGGAGCACTCTCTTTTCATGTTCACCGGTCGACATATATAGTAATTTGCAGATAAAGAAGAAGACGTGGACTTAGGAATTGGTCCTTACTATTACTCACTTGTTTGAAGAGAGCTTCACAGATCTTCTCCAATATTAAGTCAAGCGACTTGTGCTTTATGGCTTTACACTATACAGAGGTCTCATTCAGGTAATCTGCGTTTTTCGAGATAGCAAGGCTGGGCGGAGTTCATCTCCATAGAGGAGTGCTGTAAACTCTATAGTTTTTCTTGATCAAGTTTTTATTTTATCTATTAAGGCCCAATCTTACGCAGCGGGAGAACTAGCCCGTGCACTCATACAATCTTTTGACGGCCCGAGCTGAATCTCAAAACTCTCACTCCTCTTTTCTCCCCTTCGCGCACGTACCAGTCCTCGTTCAATCAAAACCATGCATAGCGTACAATGGCTGACATCCTCATGCCACGAATTTTTCCAGTTCCAACACGACAAATCAACCACTCAACTTTGTCCGTAGACGAATGCAGCGCGCAACTCGAAACTACCTTCATGCTTCCACGTCATAGCCCATCTGTCTTGTAAGCAGATAGTTTGTATGATGAAATGTCTTAGCGTAAAAGAAATAGAAGTTTTTGAGGAAAGACTTTGCACATACTATTATGCCGTGTCAATGGGACGAAAAACCTGTCCCGCAGGACTATACCAGGGTCCTGTTCAAGACGTGGTAGAGAGAAGGGTTCGCAGGCACTTCGTTTAATACTACTTTGAAACCGCATCAAGCGGTCACCAGAACACATTTGGTAGACAGGAAGTGCAATCTTCACAAATTTGCAAATATTTCTCAATGTTTTTAAAGCCGATGAGTTTCTGAACATCAATTTCCAAGATTGTTTACTCTGATTTAAAATATTCCTGAAATGAAAAGGACAAGATCAGAACAATTAATTTATATTCATCTGGGCATTTATATAATCAAATAACAACATTTTAATATCTTAAATTATATTGGAGATTATGTATTTTTTCTGATCTGTAACCGAAACTAATTACTACTTCTCAAATCAGAATTCCTTAGGTTTATTTCTCCCATAATTTTATTTTTTTTAAACCTCAATTATTAATAAAATTGGTTTACATTATTAATACTGTTTAACACATCAGTTCTACATCCTAACTATCAATTATTTTATATATACAACAAAATAGCGGTTTACAGTGTGGAGAACGGGAAGTAATTGCATATTGACTATTAATGTGATTTTAAATGAATATGTGCTTAATATTATTGATTTCTAACTGTTTGGTTTTAATTTTAATGAATATGAGCAAAAATGTCTTCAATGAAGGGTTTAAACGAAATCCATTAACAGAAAAATAACTATCATTTTTCTTTATTTCCGTACTTTTAACCTAAATACTTCAAATTAAGAAAAACATTACAATGAGAAGACGAGAATGATGGAATACGTAAGTTTCAGTTGTTATCGACTTATTTCGGATTGACCCCCTCACTGCTTTCAATCTTTATCTGCATTCTTATTTAGTTTATACGCCTTTTATTAACTGTACTATTGAAAGTAGAGACATACATAAGTCTGGCCCGGGGGGTGCATATATTTGCGTAGTGACTAATCCATGCAACTGTTTTATATATCACAGAAATAACAGGTTTTCAGGTTGAGACATCAGGGTGAAGTGTGGAACGGCACGGACTAGAATACGCTCGTAACTTTAAGTAAGCGCAGTATAAATCATAGGTAAGTTAATCCAACACACACTTAGGAGATTTAATATAGTCTATCTTATAGTATAGCACACTACCACGTAGGTGCTATATTCAGCGAGCGGAGAGCTTGGAGATACTTAATCTAGAAAGACGGCTTATATTATCATTCTATGAGAGGATATATACATTTAGATCTAATTAGAAATTTGATGGACAGGGTGATGTGAGTAGATTTTCAGTTGTTTCTATTTTTCATTATTTTAAGCCACACCCTATAGATTTCATCTAAGATTTATATCTGCATTCTATTTAGTTGATATGAGATTATTATGTTTTTTATTATTAATAATATTGGGGGAGCTATTGGCTGTTTTAGTAATCACTATAGCGACAGATAGGACAATTATAATTGAGCATATAATTGATATGAGAGTCCATATGAGATTGAGATATCGAGATACATTATTTATTTTACTGGCTGCTAGCAGTAGATTGATCGGCTCAAATAGCGCATGAGGCGTACCCAGCGAATATAAGTACGGGCTGTCTACTAGTGTATCCTTATAGTAAGTTACAATTACATAAACAGTTAATGCTGTTTGGACTGAAAGAGTTTCTTTGGCAGCTTTATTGTGGTTGTGGGTTTAGCTATCGTATATCCGTATCGTTCTTGTGTACATATATGTCACTAATGCTTTTAGTCTAGCTAAGTGGGGTTGGGGGGGCCTGGCATGGCTGCGGACGAGAGTACTGGATAGATAAAGGATTTATAGTCTTCAGGCTCAATGTAGAGATGTGTTGAACGGTGCATGGGGAGCTTTCGTAGGTTCTAATCTAACGTAGCATTTCGTAAGGAGAAGTTTAGGCAGGGGAATAGCAGGTTGAGGTTGTATATTTGCCGTCTGGGATCGACGGATCCCTTCCGCATACTTTCTGTATGGCATATACGTAGTGTTGTACGGCTGTTTATTTCTGTTTCAGGTAATCAAAAATTATCTTAGGGTTCCGGTTCCTGCAGTTTTTGTTTACATACAAGGTTTTAACTTTCTATCCTTGTGGTTTTTCGTTTGTTGTGAGTGGGAGATGACCCATATTTTTTATCATACTATTATATATAGACTGAATTCATGTTAGCGAGGTATGTTCATACCCGGATCCAATAATTCGACCCAATAACATACCCAACGTTTTCTCGCACGCCGAGTATTTTTGTCACAATCAACGTTAGAGATATCGTAGATCCTAGGACCCGTAGCAAGAGTAGATTCGATAAGTGAATCTGATTACGTTGTGTGACAATTTGCAATTCTACAAGTGAATATTGATGTGAAAATTTGAATGTTGTTAATTGGGAGGTCTCAGGTGTCCAATTTACGACACAAGATGTTTAAGACAAACTTCCTTATTGTAATAGGCACGCAATTTTCTGTTAATTAAAACGATGTTTGGTGTACAAACATAAATGACATCTGTTTTTCAGTTTTTAGCTGTGGCTACCAGTAGAGAAACATATCATGATATGGGAGACGAGAGAGAGGAGAGGAGAGGAGAGAAAAAAGACAGAGACAGGAGAAAGATATGAAGGATGGAATGATAATATATAATATATAGTATATATATATATATATTATTATTGATATAGTATATATATTAAATGATTGGAGGACTAGTAGATGATGATGCGACGTGATATATGATATGGACTTTGTTTATATTTTATGGTTATACATATATATCAGATATATATATATATTATGTGGTGTGTGTAGTGTGTGTGTGTGTGTGTGTTTGTGTGTGTTGTGTGTGTGTGAATGAATGGATGGAGAGAGAGGAAAAGAAGAGAGAAGTACAGCAAAGTACTTAATTTACCTGCCCTTTCGAAACACTGTGATACCAATTTCTGGTTAATTGTATGAACTTTTTGTCATTAGATGTTTTATCTATTTGTAGTTTGTGGTTTTACTTCTACACAAGTACATACGATAATCACATGCAGCACCATATGCGTGTGTGCTTTAATTATCTTTTCCAAGGAACTTCGCTGTTTATTGATAAATCCTTTGAAGGTAAGATATTTGATTATAATAATTGAAGATGTTTTATCAGACGCAAATTAATTTGGAATTTTCAATTAGAATATATTTCAACTTGTCGCTATATTCTTCTTTTTTAATAAATTTCAAAGACGTATTTTTAATTAAAAAAATCATACGAGGTATGTCAGAATTCCCAGAAAGTAAATCTTTGATGTGGAGGCATCCGCGCCGCACGATTGCGAGTTATTCTTGCCACAGGGCTAGACGATCAACAGGATGTTTACAAAAGAGTATACTGCGGTTGTTTGCTTCGTTCAGTGCGCGAGAATACGACGGAGAAGGATGGGAACAGAGCATTAGACTGCCAGGGGGGGTACTTTGAAGGGGATACTTGTAGCTTGTAGTTTGGAATTTGAAATATCTTTTGTATGACGCATAGTCCTGGAACTTTTCTTACATAACCTCGTATGCAAGAATTAATAAGGTGGTTTTGCACGTAATTTCATAGTTGTTTTATAAAGTATTGGCAGATATTTATAGAAGCAGATTTACTTTATAATTATTTAACAATACAGGGTTCTTTTGTGGAGTTTTTTTTCCTATTTTTTAAAAAATGATTTTTGTCTCATTAAGCAGAATTGTTAGAAACAACCTGCTGAGATTGCAAAAAAGGATGGCTTATAGCATCAGGGTAAGTATTTGTGCGTTAACACGCGCGGTAAAAAAATTCAATACTTAATCCCGTTTAAGGTTACTGTTTAAGTATTTGATATTTTTAAAATTAATCTGTCCTCTTACCAAGAATTATCTGAAAATAATTTTTCAATCTATACCTTCTTACCTACAAATTGCAAGTATACATTCGCTTTCACATGCCTTTAGGGTAATTATGTAACAGCTCTCTGACTAGCTTCGTCTGGTAGAAACTTAACACAACAATACTCGACTGAAATGTTTGAATGAATAGCCGATTTTATTGGCATTTCCCGAAAAACCAGAAATATTGCAATAAAAGGGGGATTTA
>CM042167.1:51989028-52126528 GCA_023376005.1 Doryteuthis pealeii
TGTAATTTTGTTAGTCTTTCGCTCAACCGCGCCCGGCCATGAATATTATGTGCGGTCGCGACGGGTTGAGCAAAGGGACCAAAAAATTCCGTCACAACACCAAAGCAAAACTGAATGGGATGAAACGGAGCATTTACCAAATAAGGTGACCGTCGGAAAGACTTGCAGAAGATTCCGAATGTCGCCTTCATGCCGCGGTAGAAGCCAATGGCGATTTCTTTGAAAAATAATTTAATTTATAGTATGTCGGGATATTTTCCTTGTAATTTTAGTATATATGTGATAAAGTGAGATGTCAGTGTTAATATCATTCTTGTGTAATTTAGACAACAGTTTGTAATTGTACCTTACAAAGGCAACATTTACAGCACTCAGCCAAAATGATAAACCAAGATGAAAAGAATTTGCAGTTAAACAACTGGAAAGAATTTCAGAGGATGAACGTTTATTTCTTTCTGTAATACATTTATCAATTTTTAAAGAGATTTTATGGACAGTCTGTATATTCTTCACATTTAAAAACAATATGTTAAATGTTTAAAAAAAATAAGTACACTTACGTTTTTGTAAATCCTTTGTTTCAAACGATCAATTTTCCACTTTTTAAAGACTGGTCTGAAAAATCAAGTGTAGAATTTCTAAAATCAAGTTGTGAATAAAGAAAATCGGGTATAAAACAGATAAAAGAATTGTTCCTGTGCAAAACATTGTAAATTACCTTATAAATTAACCAAGAAAATGTCAGAAAACAATAATAAATCTTTAAAATGTAAAAAAAAGGTGTACATTCTTGGTCAGTGGAAAAAGAAAAGAAAGCTACTGTATCTACAGTAGGAATTAGGAGGCGCGGCGGACAGTAGAAAAAGGGACCTCACTGTAACGATGTAGGACGATATGAAAAACGCCTCGGATTAGAGACCAAAGAACCATATCTGTATCAGATTTTCAAATGGCAAAGACGTCGGGGCTTTCATGTCCCCCCAGTAGATCCTATCTTGTGCATGAAATAGGTCCTATAGGTTGAATCCAACACCCAACACAGTAGTGTCTAGTGTTGTAACACTCATTCCACTTTTTAATTTAAAACTAACTAAACTTAGTAAAATCCTATTTAACCAACAAAAATTCCAGCGATGAAATGTACTTGGCGCATTATTTGAAATGAAGTTAGCTGTTACTAAAAAAGAGTTTCTTTTAATAGGTTGTGCCGCGAAAATTTTAAACATCTAATTGGTGTGGTCGCCAAAAAAAAAAAAGTTTGGGAACCCACTGAGCTAGATTATCCTCCTCATGACATGTCTAAAATCTTAAAGAATTAATAAATTTATTTTCTAATGTTTGGAATCGGAATTTCTTAGAAATTTTTCTAAAATCACTTTTGGTCTCTACCAGATTCTTCTTCGCTCTTTACCGGGCTTCAGTTAGTTTGATCAGCTTTCATTTTCTGAAAAAGGAAATTCATTTTCTCGATTAATATTGTGTTTTGTATTTATCAGATTTGAATTTATTCAAATTCTCTTGTGATTAATCTTGATAATTCTTATACAATATAAACACCATGGATAAGATCAGAGACTGATGACTGAAATGAAATATATATTAAAATAAGAATGAAATAATTTAAAATTTAGTAACTGGGTAAACTTGTAAATCGCGTTCAAAATTAAAATGGAAAATTTTTGAGACGATTTGCAACTCATCAAACATTTTGGAAATTAAAATTAATTTTAAAAATTCCGATTCAAATTTCTTGACTTTTTTTGTAAATCAGGTTAGTAATTGTTTTATTCTCATTTATTTAACAAATCTTGGAATATTTTCTAAACTAAAATATTTATATGCAGTTTTAGAAAATATTTCAAGATTCATTAAATAAATGAAATAAAACATTACTAACCTGACTTTAGTTTTTGATAATGTTTGCAAATCGTCGTCAAATTTTCCGTTTTGATTTTGACGACGATTTGCAAGTTTAGCCGTGAGCTGTTACATTTAATCTTAACTGGTGTTAACTAGTATTTTCTTATCAATATATTTATTAAAATCAAATTTTCAATATCAATATGAAATTAGCCCTCCCCGTTCACACTGTAAACCGCTATTTTGTTGTATATATAATAAAATTGCATGTTATTAGTATGTAGATAAGACAACAGTATTTACAATGTAAAACAATTTTTATTATAATCGAGGATTAAATAAAAATAAATTATGGAGAATATGATAATAACTAAGGGAATTGTGAACGCGAGAAGTATATATAAGTTTCGGTTACAGATAGAAAAATACAATATCCATTATAATAAGATCAATGGGAGAAACCCTGAACGAAACTTGGTAAAGTGTACACAGTACTATCCATGGTGGGTCAGGTTAAGCAGAGCATTTTGATTGCACTTACCTTGCGGAGAAAAAAAAAAGTTAAGATTAAAATCAATTATATCAATAATAACAATAAGAACGAAATGTTTATTGTGCTGGCAGAGCGGAATAAATAAATAGATCTATGAGGGGGAAAAGAATTCCTAATTGTTTGAATGTGTAGAGATTAAAAAAAATCAAATTTAAAAAATAACAAACTCCCTGAGCCCTCATACCGAAGAACCTCCGAGCATGTGAAGGAAGAAGCACCCACTTCCGACCCTCAACTGGGTCTAAGGTACTACTACTGGCCAGGAAGGAATTTCCTTACACGTGGTGGCTATGACACGTGAATAAAGCCTAAATCATAAAACCAACTTTTGCCTTTATCTCTTCCTTTCTCTACGTGAATTCCTTTTCAGTGCGACCACCACGTAAATGGGATTAAAAGCAACCCTAGGAACACCACCAGGAATAACCAGCTACCTTTTAAACCTAAAACATTAACCCACGGGTTCTCAAAAAGAAAAATACACGCAAATTTGGTTATAACAATACTTTCAATAAACACATGTACTTGGTATTTTCGTCATACAAAAGTAAATACGTATTTGACGGCATATAGGACGCACTTTTTTCCCCAAAATTTTGGTTAAAAAATTGCCCGTGTCTTATACATCGTAGGTGAAGTTTGAGACCTCCCGTAGGCCTAGGCTAATCTTCTCTATGAATAAACCCAGTTTAACGCTCAGTATTTTTACCTACCCTAAACTTCAGGCATCCTTATTTAATTGCTGGTATTATTGTATTATTACCGGTGCTTTAAAAAAGAATTCGTAAAAAATGAAAGCAATCTATTATTATTATTATATTATTATTATTATTATTATTATTATTATTATTATTTCCTGCTATTAAGATGTCTTGTGTATGCTTATTGCTTGCCTGTACTGCCAAGTTGCTTTTATCGCTATGTATCTGCTTGTGTAATGCACAGCGAGACCGTTTTCAACAATATATGCCTTAAATACACTAAAAACTTTTTTTCCTGAATCTGATCTGTTGAAATGGGGGGGGGAGGGGTGCGTCTTATATGCCCGTGCGTCTTATATGCCGTCAAATATGGTAAGTCGTAAGGTAGGACACCTATACGTTTTGGTGCATATCACATTCGTACGTCCTGAACTCATGTCCTAAAAAAACGCTAAGCGGTGCCTGCTCAAAAATCTGACCCGTGCTATTTATGAACTACCTAGCTGTTTGAAGGCGTTCTTCTAGAAAAGTTAATGCAATATGAAAGCGATATTTACCCCACCAAAGTTTTTTCTCGACAAGTTAATGTAAATATTACATATTACCCCCCCACCGTCTTTGAAATATTCTTTTTAGGGGTATGAAGGTTTTTTTTTTTTATCGACAAGTAATGTAAATATTTACCCCCGATCTTTTAAAAGATCTTTTTTTTTTCTCGGTATTTTCATTTTATTTTAATTCAAAACAACTGTCACGAATTTTTTTTAAACAAATACAACCGAGTTTTCGAAATAAAACAATCAATACAGCACGGGTCAGATTTTTGAACAGGCACCGCTTAGCGTTTTATTAGGGCAAGGAGGCAGGACGGACGTATGCGATATGCACCTACGTTTTTAGCAGTAAAGTAAAAAAAGACAATAAATCTTACCTGTTACTTCCCAAACTATTGATTCTAGAGAAGAATGATGTCCTTGATAGCGAACCTACATTTTCTGGAAAGAAAATATAATTTAAAGTTTACTGAGCAAATTTGAATAATGAAACGTTTTCTACTTCATGTTTTAATTATGTTATATACAAAATAAAGATATCTCCCGATTCACAAAACTCACTAAAACCCAATACGCCCACACACAACTACACAAAACGCTAACAAGAACGTCACCGGATGTGAACAGGTTCATATCTTTTTTACTAAATGAAAAATGGGTCTGCCGCATATGCTTCTGCGCATCCTGCGCATAAAATTATCAAATAACATCGAAAGGGCCATTTTTTCAACTAATCAGCGACCTTCGCGCTCAAACAGGGGAAACGTGAAACCTGGTTCGAGTTGATCCACCTTGGAACCTTAAAAGCATCGAATTTTGGTCAGCCAGCAATTATGACGGCAATTAGTAAACACTTGACATCGCTGACCCCAGCCTTGTCCATTTCCATCAGCTCCCTCACCACTAGTCACCAACCGACCGACACCAACTCGAACGCGCACCTTCATCTCGCTTCTACACCGGGCTCTAGGATTTCATATTTCACACATCAACTCCTCCCTCCGTGACCGCGGCACGAACGTCATTCCTACACACACACACGGGTGCCGTAGTATCAACGACCCCACACTCAATGACTAACACGTTATTCTTTACCAACTCATCAAGTGTCTGTACATATTAAATTCATTATATTCAATACAACATATTAAACGTTAACTTGTGTTTGTCTTTTTTCCTTGCAACCATACGCATGATATAACAATTAGTTTTCAATTAACTCTAGCAATTTTCCGTTTTAAACGATTAGGTGTTTTGAAAATCTTTTCGGAGCATTTCAATTAAAAGCATTTTGATCTGAATGAGGTGCTTGTAGCGTAATGGTTATTGTAAGAACGAAATGTTTATTTTGCTGGCAGAGCGGAATGAAATAAATAGATCTATGAGGGGGAAAAGAATTCCTAATTGTTTGAATGTGTGGGGATTTAAAAAAAATCAAATCAAAAAAATAACAAACTCCCATGAGCCTTCACACTGGAAGAATCCTCCGAGCATGTGCAGGGGAAAAAGGACCCACTTCGTTGGAAGATAATCTCTGGGCCATTCGAACTTAGGCCTTAACTGGGTCTAGACACTACAACTGGCCAGGAAGGAATTTCCTTACAATGTGGTGGCTATGACACGTGAATAAAGCCTAAATCATAAAACCACCTTTTGTGAATGAGGTGCTTGTAGCGTAATGGTTATTGTTTTTGGAAGTGACTCAACTACCAGATGCAACTTGAAGGAGGCTGTTAGTATGTTTTAAAAGTAGTGGTAATATCATTGGGAAAGGTATGAAGATAACTATTCTCCTCCAGCTATGAGTAAATACGGTGAGCAGACTGAGCTCTTTAACCCTGGTATGACCAGGCCAGGAGAAGGAAATTTGTATTCCAACCTGTTGTAGAATTATGGAGGGATTGATTCCGTTTGCTATTCGTGACCAAGACATGTAGTAAATGAACTCGACGATCCAAGTTCAAATCTTGGACGAGGCTGTTTGAATTTTACATAGCGCAATTATCTTTGGGAAAAGTATGCATCCAACCAGATATGCTAAATAGTTGGCCGGACTTGGATCTTTAACTTTAGTTAGGCGACTAGTCTAGGAGAAAGAAAACTCTGAATTCAATCCTGCTAAACTCCACTTAAATTAACGTTTGTGTCGCATTCTGTTCGTGCGGAGGGGTTGGGAAATATATATAAGTAGTAAGACACTACAATTAAATGAGAACGCCATATAAAAAGTAAAGTCGTCGGGTGGCCTAAAGTTGGTATCAGCCTATCAGCGAGGGAGTCTATCCACATTTTCACTAGCGCTAGGAGATTGTTTTTTGCGTCTGAGGTGGAGCACCTTCGTATTTTCAGTTGAGATTTACGGTGAAATGAAAATGGCCGACCAAAACAGACAGCTTCCTCAAAGTGAAATAAATAAAGGGAGGTTACTTTCGTTTATGTTGCTAATGTTCAGATTACCGATAATCAAATTAATAACAAATGGAATCTTATCGTTTTAAGAAAGGAAACTTACCCATACGCCATTTTTGGTTTAGTGACGATTAAACAAGTGGGAAACAAGAAATATAACGTAATTTTCGAACATACTCTTTCAGCTGAACGATGTAACCAGATTTTAAAATATAATAAGCAGAACTTTCTCCAGGTTGCTGAAAGTAGAAAGGTAGAAAACATATTAGTAACTAGCAGGGCTACCCGGCGTTGCCCGGGATTTAAAAATGCGTTTTTGATTGTGCTTAAGCATTATTTAAATGAACCTAATTGTTATTAAGAAACACATTTTATGATATTTTCGTGTTAAATTATGCAGTTGTATTGATTTACGGTGAAATGAAAATAGCCACCCCAAACATATGGCTTCCTCAAGTGAAATAAACAATGGAGGTTACTCTAGCTTATGTAGCTAATGTTCAGATTATCTAAAAATATCAAAATGAATATCTATGTTTATATATAGATTAATAAATATTATTTTCTGTATATTAGTTCCATCATTTTTCTTTGCATATTTGTTAGGGGAGATATTTTAACGAAGTTGACGCTGGTTATGCAGCAATCGCAAATTAGAGACAAAAAAAGAACATGGCCACTTGATGAACAAATCACATGATCGATAGTTGAACTATTTTATCCAACTCATCCTACTGTATTCCCGGTTGGTGAGAAAAATAAAAACCAATATTGTTATATGTGAAACATATTTAACTGTTTTTGTTATATTTTGTTATTCCTAACATCTTGGTGTATAACAATATTCTGGTTAATTCGAACTTAATGGACCTAAATTTCACCATCCTATGTCACCCCGCCTCAATTTTTTTTTAGATACCAAAAATCAGGGAATTAACCGATTTTAATGGAATTTTCAGTGTTGATATATTAATAAATAAAAGATATAATGCACTAGTTATTTTATTTAAAATTTTTTACATTTTTTTCAGGTCGGTTAACTTTGAACCAAGTATCTTTGAGAATCATGGTTCAAAGTTAACTGACATGAAAAAATGTAAAAAAAAATAATTAGTGCATTATATCTTTTATTCTCGACGATTACAATTACATCACACGCAGATTCTCAAAGATACGTGGTTCAAAGTTAACTGCACTGAAAAAATGAAAAAGTAGTTTACATGTGTTGTTATTGTTGTTATTAATCTGTAGCCATCTTTAGTACAAGTAGAAGATATCACACATTTTGTCAATGTCTTTTAACTGAATTGATTTTTGTATAATACGCACCTTTGGTATGAACCAGAAATTATCCAGTAAATATCCCAACTCAAGTAAAGCGGCTTCCAGGTCAGTGTGATCATTATGTTCTTGTGGTGTGTATTTCAAGATTTCCTAAAATAAGACCAAAAAAAAAAAAAGTCTTAATGAAAATGTGAACAGTAACAGAAGTTAGAAGTTAAAATGAAATCAAAACACACACACACACACACCACACACACACACACACACACACACACAACATAGAGAACGTTTTTGTCATCTTCAGAACCGTTTGTCTCAGCGTTTCACAATTTCAAACAATCTAAGAACGCTAGTTTTTTCATTCAGCATTTTTAGGTGATTGATCAACGAAACACTCTCACAATCTCCTTATTATCTGTGATAAATTTATTTCCTTAAAACAAAGCCCTGAAGAAGATCTACTAAACAGATTGAAACACTGCAGCGTTGGCTGAATAAACATCACTCATTTTACGAACCTGTTTTTTTTTTTCCAATTTTTCACTATATTACATACTGTCGGATTCACTCCATTTTTCTCTTCATACACACACACACATATATGTACATACAACACACACATACACACACACACACATATACACATACAACAACCACCACACACACACACACCACACACACACACACATATATATATTATATATTTTATATATATATATATATATATAAACACTTAAGATTACAAAATGTTATTTAAAATACATGTTAAACAACACAGAATGATTGTTGAATCTGGCATTATTTCAAATATTAAGACAATTAAACAGAGATCAGGTTATTTTAACTTATCTCTCTTTCTTTTGTTAGATTAGTTCTGAATAGTTATAATATCCCTTATTTATATTAGTCTATGTAAAAAAAAAAATTATAACTCATTTATTGAATGACCCTAATATTTATTTGCCTCCCTATGAAGACAGATGTGACCCAGGGTCAGCTTTAATATGATGCTCCATGGCTGTTCTTATAGATAGAGGTAAAATTGATAATGTCATGATCTCTGTGTTACAAGGATGTCAGGATGATCCATTACGTTCCCTGTTTAGCAAAGTTTGATAAGGCTGCCTCAGAGTTGAAATAGATCAGGCATATCAATATGGTAGCCTGTCTTGCTGAAAGACAAGGCTGATACCAACCCTGAATGGTTGAAATCAAAAGATTTTTTTTTTTTTTTATCTCAGAGGTAAAGACGATTGTGAAATAACAAGTGACTGATATTGTTTGAATACCTAAAGTCATTCACATTCACTTCAGATAAATAGATTTTTAAAAAGTCATATAAATGGTAAAGATAATAAACGTGAGCATGCGCAATAGTCACCATTAGTTTCTAGAGATTCGTCTTGAAGGAATTCTTAATGGTCTATGCCATCCCCCTCTTTTGTAAAAAGAAAACAATTTCGATATTTGTGCAAGAAAATACGGATACGGGGTTATCAGACTGAGCTTTTAAACTGTGCTCCTTTTCAAAGTCCAACTGGGGTAAATTTTGAATTTCGCTCCTTCCAGCTTTTGGAGATATTTTCGAAATAAACTCGGTTTAAATTGATTTCGGCTCTTGGTAGCCTCTACAAATCTGATTTCAGAATTTGAAGAGAATAACAAAGAGCGAAATAAATTTATATCTGATGAATTAAGATTTTAATTAATCTTTTCATCGCTTTCATATTGCATTAACTTTTCGGGAAAAACGCCTTCAAACAGCTAAAGAGTTCAAAACTAGCACGGGTCAGATTTTGAGCAGGCACCGCTTAGCGCTTTAAGGGCAGGAGGCCAGGAGGCCAGGACGCTCTAATTCGCTATTTACGCATTTATGATTTAATATAATTTCCCTTTGACGTCACGAAAAGATAAATATCCTATACTAATATGTTATTTATTGAATACATGTAGTCGCTCAATGAAGAAATATTGGATTACTTTCTATCCCAAATTCGTTAGTTGCAGCAATTCAGATCTGACAATCCTATGAATGCATCAAGGAAATAAGAATACGCCTCATAAGAACTAAGAAATGGTTACATCCTACTTAACGGACATAAATTCCACCATCGTATCGAAAGAGAAAAAAACAAAAAAATCGAGAATTAACCGAATTTAATGAAATTTTCAGTGTTGATATATTGATGAATAAACAATATAATGCACCAGTTATTTTATTTGAAAACTCTGACATTTTTTCAGGTCAGTTAACTTTGAACCACGTATCTTTGAGGCGTAACACAGATTCACAAACATACGTGGTTCAAAGTTAATTGACCTGAAAAATGTAAAAGTTTTTGAATAAGATAACTAGTGCATTATATCTATTATTCATTAATGTATCAACACTGAAAACTCCTTGATTTTTAGTATTTTCTTTTCTTTCGGCGGGGTGACATACGATGGTGGAATTTAGGTCCGTTGAGTAGGATTTAACCTCTAATTTTTTATTGCTATAAATACCGATTTTAGGTGAATTTAACAAAAAAGATATCAATATACTAAGGCTCTGACATTTTTGGCACAATTTCAACCAAAATTATCGGAAAACCGATAATAGAATTATCTTCCCCTGCCCCTAGGGGGGAATCGCTAACTTTACGATGTTGGCGGCAAAACCAACCCCATAACTTATCTGAAGGCTGTCGACCTGGGAAGTCACCTTAACAAGGACTCCATCCACCGCCCACTTAAAAGGGCAGTTAACTAGGCGAGTCGCTCAAAAAAGCACTCCCTAACACTTTACTTATCGGACGAGAAACGACCTGGACGGACGCGTCTCAACAGAACTCTACAACGACAGCGAGTAGAAATCCCTTTCTAGAGCCACTTCACCAACGAACTGTTAATTTCACCTCTCAAGATAAGTCTTGTAGCAAAGCCATCAAATTTGCAGCAATGTTTGTACCTTTATACAAGTGTTTTAATTCTATTGTGTTGTTTGTCTCCTTTCATCCGAAATAATTGCCGACCACCGGGAGAATAAGAGCTCCCTACGAACCCCATAATTTCTCTTAAAATTTCAGTAAAAGAATTCAAACTATATTCAACCAAGATTATTTGATTTTATTCTCCAAAATGAAAGTACATTTTATGCCAATGAAATGGAATAACACTATGATTTGCAAAGGAGTTAACTAAGTAAATTTTTTATATAATTATTTTTTAAAGATTTCTTTATTTATATATACTTTCCATATAACATTAAAAACAACATAATTCTTAAAATTAGGAATAATAGGATGGTAGTTTCATGGAAAACCTATTTACTACATATAGCTGTCGCTTTAGGGTGCGCCAATCAAACATATTCCTTTCCCCCTTTTAGAGAGACCCGGAAATTCAACCATTTAACGTTGCCAGTGTAAGGGAAACAACTACATAGGGACTAATATCTGTTAGACATCCCATAATGTAATGACCCCTGTGGATTCTATCAGAAATACCACAAGGCAACAAGATTTTGAGGAAAATTTATTCTATAAAAATTGTCTTAGTAGTCCTTTGACACTGGTCACAGCGCACAGGTACATTTATTTACCCAACTTTCTCGTGAATTTTTTGGAATTTGCAAGACCCCTTGTTGTAAGTGTATAGGTGATATAACCTATTTACATAATGGAATGATCCTACTACTACTACTATAAGTAGCAAATAGATTGTAGCTTGAGAACAAGCGACACGATTCAGTTCTAGACTGTATTGTCGGACGTAACTTCACTTTCCTTCTGTAAATTCTACTTTCTTTGTTCAATACAATTGTATCAACTTTCACCAGTCATTTGTCTTTATTTGTGACCCTTAATAAACCCCACAACAGTAAGTTATTAATTATTGTTTTAAAATCCCCCTTTATTGCAATATTTCATGGTTTTTCGGAAATGCAATAAAATCGCTATTCATTCAAACATCAGTCGAGTATTGTGTTTTAATTTTCTACCAGAAGAAGCATCAGAGAGCTGTTACATTACATTTACCCTAAAGGCATGAAAGCGAATATACTTGCAATTGGTAGGTAAGAGGTAATAGATGAAAAAAATTATTGTTTAGATAATTTTGAAGAGACAATTATATTTTAAAAATATCAAATACTTTTAAAACAGTAACCTTAAACGATTAAGTTTGATTTTTTTTACCGCGCGTGTTAACGCACATAATACTTACCCTGATGCTATAAGCCATCCTTTTTTGCAATCTCACAGGTTGTTCTAACAATTCTGTTTAATGAGACAAAAATCATTTTTAAAAATAGGAAAAAAAACCCACAAAAAACCCTGTATTGTTAAATTAATATAAAGTAAATCTGTTCTATAAATATCTGCAAACTTTATAAAACAAATATTTGAAATTACGAAAACCACCTTATTAATTTCTTGCATACGAGGTATGTAAGAAAAGTTCCAGGACTGGCGTCACAAAAGATTATTTCAAATCCAAACTACAGCTACAAGTTATCCCCTTCAAAGTAACCCCCCTGGAGTCTAATGCTCTTTCCCATCCTTCTCTCGTCTATTCTCGCGCACTGAACGAAGCAAACACCGCAGTATCTCTTTGTAAACATCCTGGTTGTCGTCTAGCCCTGTGGCAAGAACTCGCAGTGGGCGATGCCTCTCACATCAAAGAATTTGACTTTTCTGGAATTTTTCTGACATACCTCGTATGATTTTTTTTTAATTAAAAATTGTCTTTGAAAATTTATTTAAAAAAAATAGCGACAATGAAATATATTCTAATTTGAAAATTCAAATTAATTTGCGTCTGATAAAATCTCAATTTATTTATAATCAAATATCTTACCTTCAAAGGATTTATCAATAACAGGAAGTTCCTGGAAAAGATAATTAAAGCACACACGCATATGCGTGTGCATGTGATTATGTATATTGTGTGAATGTAAAAACACAAATACAAATAGATAAAACAATCTAATGACAAAATTCATAATTAACCAGAAATTGGGATCACAGTGTTTTCAGGAATTAATATTTGTACTTCTCTCTCTTTCTCTCTCTCCATCCATTCATTCACACCACACACACACACACACACACACACACACACACACACACACATATATTATATATATTATATTATAATATATTATATATATATCAATCCATTCATATATCACTGTCCATCCATTCATCTCTATCTCCATCCATTTATATATATATATATATATATATATATATATATATATATATATATATATATATATATATTCATCCATTCATATCTTTCTTCTGTCTCTGTCTTTTTCTCTTTCTCTTTCTCTCTCTCTCTCTCTCTCCATATCATGAATATGTTTCTACTTGCCAGCAGCTAATAAACTGAAATAAACAGATTCATTTATGTTTGTACACAAACATCGTTTTAATTAAGAAAAATGTGTCCTATTAAATAAGGAAGTTTTGTCTTAAACATCTTTGGTGTCGTAAATGACACCTGAGACTCCCAATTAACAACAGTTCAATTTTAAAATATTCATTGTAGAATTTGTAAATGTCAAAGTAATAATCACTTATGAATTTTGTTGATCAAATGTGAAAATACTCGGCGTGCGAGAAAACGTTGGTTGTATTGGGTCGATATTTTGGATGTAGAAACTCTAAATGATTAGATTTTATATAATTTAATAGTATGAAAAATATGGGTTTTCCCTCCCCTAACACTGAACACAGGAGAAAGTAAAACCTGGATGTAAAAAAACTGGCAGGGACCGGAACCCTAAGAAATTTTGACTGAACAGAAATAAACAGCCTAACGGAAAAGTTGAAACAACAGAACAACATCAACACAGACCCCCACCCCAACTTTAGCTAGAATAACATAGCAGAATTATTCAAAAACGAATGACAAACCCACAACCACAATAAAGCTGCCAAAGAAACTCTTCAGCCAAACAGATAAGTGTTTTATGTAATTTGTAACTTACTATATATATATATATATATATATATATATATATATAATATATATATATATATATATATATATATTCTTATGATAATATTAAAGTTTTTATTTGATTATATAAATCTCAGTAATGTATACTAGCCAATATATGCACCCCTGGGTGCAAGTATTTAAGTTTTAATGTAATAAAATATTACATTAAATTAGAAAGGCTAATGAAACTAAATAAGAATGCAGATAAAAAGATTTGAAACAGAGGGGTGGGCGGTATAATGGAAAAATAGAACAACTGAAACTTACTCATCTATCACTCCTGTCTTTCATTGCTAAAATTTTCTAATTTAACAATTTAGTTAAATTAGGAAGAAAAGAATAAAATGACATTTCTTCTTTTAAGATTTATCCCCAAGAATTTTGCTCATATTCTAACAATTAGAAATCAATAATACTAAGCACATATTTATTAAAATCATTTTTTAAATATCAATATACGAATTAGCCTTCCCGTTTACACTGTAAACCGTTATTTTGTTGGATATATAAATACAGTTGCATGTTATTAGTACTAGCAAATATATGCACCCCGGGTGCAAGTTTTTAAGTTTTAATGTAATAAAATATTAAATTAGAAAGGCTATTGAAACTAAATAAGAATGCAGATAAAAAGATTTGAAACAGAGGGGGGTATAATCGAAAAATCGAACAACTGAAACTTACTCTTCCATCATTCTCGTCTTTCATTGTTATGTTTTCTAATTTAAGTATTTAGTTAAAAGAGGAAATAAAGAATAAAATGATAGTTATTTTTCTTGTTAATGGATTTCGTTTAAGATTCATTGAAGACATTTTTGCTCATATTCATTAAAATAAAACCAAACAGTTAGAAATCAATAATATTAAGCACATATTTATTAAAATCACATTTTTAATATCAATATGCAAATTAGCCTTCCCGTTCACACTGTAAACCGCTATTTTGTTGTATATATAAATATAATTGCATATTGTTAGGATGTAGACATGGTTAACAGTATTAATAATGTAAAACAATTTTTATTAATAATTGAGGTTTAAATAAAAATAAAATTATGGAGAAATAACTAAGGGAATTCTGATTTGAGTAGTAATATAGTTTCGGTTACAGACAGAAAAAATACATAATCTCCATTATAATAAGATATTAATGTTGTTATTTGATTATATAAATCCCAGTTATGAATATATAATTAATTGTTCTGATCTTTCCTCTTTCATTTCAGGAATATTTAATATCAAGTTAAACAATTTTGGAATTGATGTTCAGAAACTTCATCGGCTTTTAAAACATTGAGAAATATTTGCAAATTGTGAGATTGCACTTCCTTGTCTACCAAAGTGTTTCTGGTGACCGCTTGATGGCGTTGTCAAAGTAGTATATAAACGTAAGTGCGCGAACCCCCTTCTCTCTTACCACGTCTTGAAACAGACCTGGTTATAGTCCTGCGGGACAGGTTTTTCGTCCCTATTGGACACGGCATAATAGATGTGCAAGTCTTTTCCTCAAAAACTTCTATTTCTTTTACGCTAAGGACATTTCATCATACAACTATTCTGTTACAAATGGGCATGACGTGGAATCATGAGGTAGTTTGAGTGGCCTGATTAGTTACGGAAAAGTTTGAGTGGTGATTTGTGTGTTGGAACGGAAAAATTTGGATGAGGATGTCAGCATTGACGCATGGCATGGTTTTGATTGAACGAGGAATGGTACGTGGCGAAGGGGAGAAAAGAGGAGTG
The DNA here is from genome assembly GCA_023376005.1 of Doryteuthis pealeii. Lineage (NCBI taxonomy): Eukaryota > Metazoa > Mollusca > Cephalopoda > Myopsida > Loliginidae > Doryteuthis > Doryteuthis pealeii. Next base: position 52,004,124 of record CM042167.1, read on the forward strand.
AGAGTTTTTGAGATTCAGCTCGGGCCGTCAAAGAGTTATGACGTGCCACGAGGCTAGTCTCCCCGCGCGGTAAGATGGGCTTAAAGATAAAATAAAAACTTGATCAAGAAACAAAAAAAAATATCTTGTAGTTCACAAGCAAAGACCGCCAGAAGCCCTTAGAGGAACAAGAAGAAGCAGCTAGAAGAAAACTAAACAGGAACATGGCAATTGGAAGAGTAAAGATGTCAACAAGTGATAAAGTAAGGCCAATTCCTAACCAAGTAAGTCTCTAATCTGTCTCTCTCTATCACTGAAAAACTCTCTTATCTAAGAACTCTCACTCTCACACACACCAATGCCCGATGTCAATGTGGGTACGTAATAGTACCACAATTCAAACAACTTTTTATTTATTCTTCTTGTAGTTCATTTCATCTTGTATTATTTCTATTAGATTTGCTCAGACAATAAAGAAAATGTTCCTATCAATACGACGCGATTATTCTTGCATTAATTCCGAACGAGGAAACAATATCAAATCAACTATACAGCACCTCTACAAAATAAAGTCTCAAGAATCTCAAGAAATACCAATGACGCTGGTTTACTTAGTTTCGATCCGGGGATCTTACTCTCAAATATTCTCCTCGTTCTTCAACTTCAATCAATAATTGAACATTCAACCGTAACTGAAGAAAATCCTAATCTGACAGCACGAGAAATGGCATAAGAGTTCAGCACAACCTATACAACAATCAAAACATCCCTACTCAGTAAAGTATATGTGATGAACGAACTGAATTACCTCTGGCGAAATGCATTGTTTGGCTTGTCAGGTTTTGCCTGAACCAAACTCAAGAAACATAGCCACCATTGACGGGCGGCTTTATAGGGTGTGGTCTCGTTCTGTCTCGTTCGTAACGGGAGCGTGTGGACACCTATGCAAATTATGCCCACGGAGAACCATAGTATAAAAAGGCGCTCGTTGTGTCATTTGAGTAGTGGCAATTTCGGTACGAAGGAAGACTAGTGTGTTATTGTTGCAGGCAGAAAGACTGCTGCAGGAAGGGAATTACCATGGTGGCGAGAGACTGTTGCAGGAAAGGAATTACCGTAGTGGGAGAAATACTACTACAGGAAAAGGATTACCGTGGTGACAAAAAGACTACTACAGGAAAGGGATTAACATAGTAGGAGAAAGACTGTTGCAGGAAAGGGATTACCGTGGTGGCAGAAAGACTAGTACAGGAAAGGGATTATCGTGGTTGATTACAAAGACTCAAGTCCAAAAGCATTTATAGTATAAAAAACTTTGCCAATGACTTTCATTATCGTTATCAACTTGATATATCCGGGTTATGGGATATATTATGAAGTTGTAGTAAGGTATATTCTCGTAGGTAAATAGAAGCTGGTGCGTCGAGTAGCAGTAGTAGCATTACGTATTCCGAGCAGTCGGCTTGGTAGTCTTGCTAGTAGGCTAATAGTAGGCGCTTGTACCACCACAGTGTCGAGTATTTATGGAGGACACTATCCAATCAGATTATAGTGAAGGGGTACCTAGGTATTTACATATTCATTACACCAGAACTTAATCAGAGAGTTAACATTTATAAAGGACATGACACACCACCGAACCATTTCGAGAAAGAGTTGTTACCAATGATGAAAAGGGAGTCCCTTATAACCATATTTAACGAAAGAGACAAGGATTACAACCGAAACGACTAATTAATATATTTGTTGTTTTGTTGTTATTCTTATAAAATTTTCCCCAAGAAGTAACAGAAATCTTTGAATACTTACTCCTAAAGTTATTTCATCAATCTGTGTTTCAAATAATTTCGGAAAAATTATAGTTGGATACCCCCCTGGTACCAGAGTGCGAATCGCCCATATACGATATTGGCGCCAAAATTAAATCCTTTGATGAAAGCCACTTATCGTATCAGGCGAGACGCGTTTTTCCAGCGCCCCCTTTACCTTGTCAAACAGCGAATGGTTTTCACAGCGTTATTCACCTTGTCAACCAGCGAGTGGAATAATATTCCAGCACTCACTTTTACCTTCACCTCACCCTCAGCAAGATAAGTCTGGCTAGCAATTGTTATTCGCGTCTTTCATCCGAAATTATTTTTCACCGGGAAATTTTAAGAGTTCCGAAATATCTCTTAATAAAACCAAACATAGCAAATCTTATAATATACTAAAAGAGTTACCCGACGTTACCCCAGATGTAATAGTTAAATATAGATCTCTATATTCATATGTAATAAAAAAAAATATTTTCTATGTATTTGTTTTATTATCTTTTATTCGCTATATATTCTTGTTTTTAAGTTGTTTATTTCTATTAATCTTCTGGTTTGTATTTTTTTTTATTTCATGTTTTTTTTAATTTACTTCTTATCATGTTTTATCCTTGAACTTGTTTTACTTTTTAATTATTTTTCTAATCATTGTCTTGTTGTTATTCTTATAAAATTTTCCCCAAGAAGTAACAGAAATGTTTGAATACTTACTCCTGAAATAATTTCATCAAAAACCTCGGGACCGCCTTTAATCTCAACCACTTTTTTAGCTTCTCTCAGATTGTTTTCATAATTGGTCATAATATACATTTTATCCAGCTGAAAGATCATCAGGACATTTAAGGCCACAATTAGAAATTAAAAATGTTACTACATATTTTTTAATAAATATTTACAAAGTTTACAGATTATCATGCAAATTGATAATATATATATATATGAGATAATATGAAAAACACAGATGTTGTTCAAGTAAAGTTGTTTATTATGCTGATATTGCAATATTTCGATCTGTTAAAAATCTTCATCAGAGCGTGTTATGTTGTGTTGAAAAGATGACAAATAATTTATATAACCATTTTCTATTTTGTTAATTTTTAACAGATCGAAATATTTCAATATTAGCATAATAAACAACTTTACTTGAACAACATCTGTGTGTTTTTCATATTATCTTACTCTTATATAAGATTCTAGTCGGATTCATTTCCTTAATTTTAATATATATATAATTTTCAAAGAAAGAAACACTTAACAAACCGTCATTTGACTATAATAGATGTATTTCAACCAGAGACTCAATATGAGTCTAGTCTTATATAGTATTTACAAAAGACTGAGAAAATCGAATAGAGAAAATATTTCCGATGAAAATTCTCTCTTCTCATACGCACACAAAATTATTTAGGATAATAACAACAATTCAAATATTATATATATATATATATATATGAGAGAGAGAGAGAGAGAGAGAGAGAGAGAGAGAGTGAATGATAGATAGAGATATAGTAGAAGAATTACTTACTATACACTGAAATGCTGGAAAGATTCGAACCCCTGCTGACCAGTTAACAAAAGACTCCTCAAGGCGTCCACTAAGCTCGTCCACAAGAGCTTTGATATCATCCAATTTAAAAAATAAAGTTTGTAATTCTTCCCGTGTCAGCAATGGATCGGGAGATCCCAAATCATCTTCAATAGTTTCTTGCACTTAAAAAAAAAAAAGGAAAATATTTGGCGATTTCATTAGCGCAAAATTATCTAACTTGTCATAGTAATTGAAAAAAACCCAAAAAACAAAAAAAAAACAAACAAAACTAAAAACAACCACCCAAAAACAAACTCCTCCCCCCAAAAAAAAAACAAACAAAAAAAAACATTACACTTGGCATTCACACGAAAAACGAAATGTTTGGCTCGTACATTTTTCTGTGGTAATTAAATAAACATTAAGGGTCGGTTTAATGCGTAACACAGATTCTCAAAGTTATGTAGTTCAAAGTTAACTGACCTGAAAAAATGTAAAAGTTTTTAAATAAAATGACTGGTGCATTATATCTTTTATTCATTAATATATCAACACTGAAAATTTCATTGTATTCAGTTAATTCCCCAATTTTTGGTATTTTTTCTTCTTTCGGTGGGATGGTGGAATTTAGGTCCGTTAAGTTCGATTTAACCATAAATCTTTATTCTGATTATTTTACCCCTTTGTAGTTTGCAGTTCTTATCGATAAAATGTATGCAGATATTATTTCATTTAATCTTTGTTTCCGACTGTGCGAAATAAACATTATTTCGAAATAGAGGTATGAAGTGTCGACTGAAATCTACCACGGTAATCACTGTCGTTGATACAACCGCTGTTCACTGGACTCCAGTTCGACGCTAATGTTCACTGGTCTCTAGTCTAACGCATATGCTCACTGGTTTTTAGTCCAACGCACATCTCTGTTCTGGTTAGGAAGATAAAACAAAACTGCGCTGTGGTGTGGGAAAGTAGGCCTTAACTAATAATTGACAGACCCCTCCACTCACCAATATCTTACATCTAGGCCAATTACGCTTAGCGCTGTCCGACCTGTGCGAAATTTGCATACGCGCCAACACAATCTCGAAACTCGAGGATGTGTCTTCCCTAAATTACGAACCACCACTCACGATAAGGGGGTTGCGAATTCAGTCTCTGTAGTCACCCGCTACACCTACTTACATGCATGTAGTCCTATATATCAATGGTCACTAACCTGGATTCATACAGAGCCGTTAGCAAAAACAAAAGTTGAGAACAGAAAAAGTAGAAAAGAGACAAGAAAAAAACAAACCTGTTTAGGGTAAAATTGCAAATAGTCGTCAAAATTAGAACGGAAAATTTTGGCTTGGGCATAAATTAAGAGGAATTACGGGGTAGTTGTGGCATTTGCGGTCAGACTTATCTTGCTGAGTTAAAGTGAAGTTAAAAGTTACGTTGAGTGAAATTTACTGGTGAAGAAGCACTAGAAGACTGTTATACTCACTTGTCGATAAGGGAGCGCTAGGATCTCGCGTCTCTCCTGGTGAATAAGTGAAGGGGTTTAATTTTGCCACCAACATCGTATATTGGCGATTCGCCCTCTGGTGGCAATAGGAGATAATTTCACTATCATTTTAATGAATTTAATCATTACTAAGGATACGATTTATGTTATTATTTACTTAAATTTTAACCGTTAGTTGTGTTTAAGGAAAAAAATAGATAGAATAAAACAGATGAATGATAAGACTAGTCAGAATTAATAAACATGTACAAACAAAAAACGTACTTTCTATTTCAATATTACAGGCGACGCGTACTTTTGTTAAGTATGGATGACCAAAAGTGTAATAATCCGTGTTTTTTATGTTAACAAATTCTCGGAAAATATTTATCTCCCTTAAAAATTAGTTCTCTTGTGGCCCTCTGTAGGAAAATAACGTCGAATGAAAAACGGTTAAAAACACAATTAACGGTTAAAATTTAAGTCAAAGATAACATAGATCGTGTCGTTAGTAATAATTAAATTCATTAAAATCTATGCCCAAGCCAAATTTTTCCGTTTTAATTTTGACGACGATTTGCAATTATAACCCTGTTTAAATATAAATCTAGGATTGGGATCTATTTTCATCTTACCATAATTAGATATCTTATGCATATTGCACTTGCCCGCTCGCTTAGTACGATTTGCCGGTGTACGAATTTTCGGAGTTTAAGAATACGTTCCAATTTATTCCGTGTGGTGATATCATGTGCGAGAATAGGATCTGACTCTACTGCAATCAGATCATGGCCCGGTTCATGCGGTACTTGACGTTTCGACTGGAAAATAAAACAAAAAAAGAAATATACTTACTTTAAAACATGTTATGGTGATTGTAGAAAAAGCGGCAAAGAAAGGTGTATACACATATATATATATGCTCCCAAAACCCGGTAGAGCTCTCTAGAGGGGACTTTAACGAACTTTTGGCGCTTAGCCTAAGGCAATACCCGTATGATTTCTTTTTACAGAATTGAGTTCTCTGGTGATCGTAACATACGTCTACAGATGTATGTATCTATCAGTTAGATATTCGCCTCTTACTGACAACAACTGACGGCCGAGAGGTAAGGAGTCGGACTGATGAAAATTCAGTCGGGTTTATTGTCTCTAACATCCTTAACAAATCTTGATAGAATCTTTGGAAAAGCTCTGTTGATACCATTGACTGGTTTAAAAATATTAAGAATAAAGGCAAGTGCACCTTTATCCAATTTGATAGTGTTGAATTTTACCCCTCTATATCTAAGGTACTTTTATTAAATAGCCTTATATATATATATATATATATATATATATATATATATATATATATTATAGATTTAATGAAAAACATTAAATCCATGATATATATATATATATATATATATATATATATACTATATATTTAACGAAAAACATTAAATCCATGATATATATATATAATATATATATATATATATATATATATATATATATATATATGGATTTTACGGAAATAAGAAAATTATTTTATAATTATTATAAGGTCCTTACGACCATTTTGTGCATACTTTTGTGTATCTCCATTATTCAAGCTTACATAACTTCATTGGATTACTTGGAGATGGGGAAGATATTTAGTAGAGTCTCCACTCATCAAGGACTAACATAAGCATCAGTATATCCGTGACATACTAACGTTGAATGAACGGGAGGAAAGACAAGATAAGCTCATTTACACATACGGAAACATTTAATGTACACACAATATACATACAAGTAGTACTGAAAAGAATACACAAAGTGTTCCAACACATAAAATATTTTCAGAAGAGAGTAAGACCGTTTAGGAATGGTTTTGCTAAGAGAATGGAAGTAAATTACGAGGGTGTGTCAAAAAGTAATGCCATTTTCTTTATTTCATGTGAAGTTTTTTTTAAACAAAACTAAGGCCTACATTGAGACCCTAACGAGGCTCAGAATAAGACCCAACTTGCCAATCGACTTCATCCTTCTGCATGACAATGCTCGACCACACACAAGCATCAGGACAAGGGAGAAAATCGCCTCATTTGAGTGGACAACTTTACCGCATCCTCCATACTCACCGATTTAGCGCCTTCAGACTATCATCTTTTCGGACCCATGAAAGAGGGTTTGAGAGGCAAACATTATTCCAGTGACGGGGAAGTGAAATCTGTAGTGAAGACGTGGCTCAAAGAACAGTCAACAGAATTGTACTGGACATGGATACATGCTCTCATTTCAGAGGTGAAACATTGCTATTGAAAGAAATGGTGACTATGTAGAGAAGTAAGGATGTGATCCACAGAGGACCAGCTTCATTTTGATTTATAATACATGATATTTACCACGTACCCCACGTGTACGGGTTAGGCACAAGGCCCTATTAATGTGAAACCACCCACAAATCGAAGCTCATGGGTGGTGGGTGCAAAAAATGCGTTGATCCTGTCGGCATTCCCCCTCAATGGGTGCCTCAGGCACTGGACAATAAAACCAGCCCTGCCCCTTTAAATCGAGGGGGCAGGTGTTGTCTGGGTGGATGGCCTCCTGGGATCAACGATATTAGCTTGTAAGGTCCAGGGCCGAAGCCACTGAACCCCCGGCTCCGATGGACATGTGTTGGTAATTATACTTATCCTAAACAAAATGGCATTACTTTTTGACCGACCTTCGTATTTAAAAGAAAATTCTCCTTAAAAATTATGAAAAAGTTACCTACTTCATCTGATGTTCCACTTTGAATGTCACCGAAAGTTTCCGTTAAAAATTCTAATGTTTTTTCGTCGACGTTCACATCATCAAGGATGTCCAGCGTTTTGTTTTCCTTTGCTACGAAGACTTTTTGTTTCAGCATCTTCGACGTCTGTCACGTCTGAGGCCGCTGTAGAGAATTGGGCTGCTGGAAAGATAACACACATTTTATAAGCATTTAACATACAAGACAATCATTTCGGATCATTCGCTACACTGTATTGTTGTTAATCAGAAGGTCGGAGTGTACAATAGGGTAGGTCGATTTTTCACTTGTATCATACTGTCCAGTGTAAGCACGTTTGTCCAGTACCTCCGTTAAAATACGTCTTGTGTTCTCATTTTGACTAACACTATGAGTCAACTAATCCACACCATACCAACAGGCTATGTGCCTAGCTATTCAACAAAAATACTTCTGATCTAACCAGCACAAAGGATTAATATCTTTGAAAATTTTATTTTTTATTTTTAATGAAAAACCTCACCTGGAGACTTATCTATTTATATTGAATATTTCTATAGGCATTAAGGTAGGTCGATTTTTCTCTTTTTTAAATTATTAAATTGTCTATCTATGCTAAAGTTGTGTGTTAGTATACTGAATACTGATACAAAAAATGAGATCTTTTACTTGCACCATTGTTTTTAGGAAATGGCATCAAAGCTCGTCTACTCAAATTCAATTTTTCTTAAATGCTATAAAAAGTCTGAAAGTTAACCAGTTTTAAATTATTAATGATTTCTGATTTGCAAAATTTTTAGCTTCGGTTCAGGGCAAACACCAAAATATGTTTTTGGTACAAATAATGTTCAATATATGTGAAATAATACAAGAAAAATGTTTTGTCTTAGATTCAGTGCCATATCGGGATATTGATCTTGCTACGAAAAAAATAAAAATCATCAATAACTTAAAATTAACTTTCAGACTTTTTCAATGGCATTTTTTGATTCCTTGGGTAAAATGCTTTTATAAACCAATTTTTTGGAGTTGGGAAGCACTAGAACCCATTTTACAGACAAAAATAGATTACAAAAAGTCGCCATTTTTCGCAACTCCCCTCAAATTTGGAGAGCTAAAAATCGACATAGCTCCGCCAATTCTTGGAATTGGAAGCTCAAATTTTGGGGAATGTCTGTCCACACCTGTACAAAATTTCAGAAAAATTGAAGGGGGTGGGTGACATGGCCTGGATGATTTGATATGGAATTACCCTATAGTAAAATAGTTAAACATTCTAATTTACCATCATCTCAATTCTACAAATTTTATAGCGCCAAATTTACTACATCAGGGATCACCAAACTTTTTTTCACGGAGGGATGGATAATTGAAAAAAAATAACGAACATAGTTCGGATAATAGAAACATAATGAGCGCGGGTCACATTATTATTGTGTTCAATACTTGCTTGCTAGAACGAAAGCTCTGAGAAAAAAATGTAAAACAAAATTTATCTTTCCATGTTATATTCATGGATGAGTGGCGTAAGATGCACAAAAACAAATTTAACTAACATATTTATTTTCAAAACATTATCAAAGAATGCAACAAGGTTTAGTGAGATTTGCAGAAAGGTTTAGTGAGATTTGTGAAACTGAAGTTTTCCTTTCAAGATATCGTCAATGTTTGGTTTGGAATTGCTACATCCAATCAAGAGAATTGCTTTCAAATGTTTATCAGTCAATTTCATTCGGTGGGTTGATTCCGTAGTCAAGTCCATGAAGAATTAGTTAGCTTAACATACTTAAATGGTATCAGAACGTCTCGCGTTCTGTACATTTTGAAAAAAAAAATTTAAGTACCGTCGGCAGGCCTGATAAAATGCCTTCTCGGGCCGGATTCGGCCCACGGGTCGTAGTTTGGTGACCCCTGTACTAGATACACGTATAAGTAATGTTTTGACGGATTGTTTAGTATGTCAGATGTTGCAAAAATACTGCAACAGATAAATCTATCTTATAGTTAAAAATCTTCAGTAATTATAATCGTGGGAATGATAAAAATAAATATTTGTAGATCAAATAAATAATTTTTATAAGTTGACGATAAATAAGTAACCAAATACCAACAAAAAAGAGACTAAGTCTCTACTGTATATCTAAAATTATTAACCTTTGTCCTTCTTTAAAGAATTACTTATATCTGTTAAAATATTTTAAACTTATTTAAACCTGAAAACCTATGAAATAGCAGAGGTGGTCACTACTAGAATAGGCTCAGGCCTAATTAGTGATCATCCTCACACATTAATCATTTGTTGTGTATAGTAAAATAGTTAAACATTCAAATTTACCATCACTCAATTCATCAAATTTTATAACACCAATTTACTAGATACACATATATAAATGTATTTGAAAAAGGCTAGATACACGTATCGCAAGACCACAACACCATGGATTTATTAACCATACGAATTCCTGAACATTCCGTATCTTTCTTAATCGTGCTGCGAACTTCCATTTAAATTCGTTATCGTGGCTGGATTGCATCTTAAACACTTTTTCATACAACTTTTATCTTCTATTACACTTTTACTTACAAACTTTATTGAGTTTTTCTCATTGACTTTTAGTTTTAAAAATAAAACTTATTTTATTTTTAATCCAAAATACGCTTTTTTAATATAAATTTTGAAAGGCCCAGAACGTGAGCGTTATTTGAACCCATCGTGCCAAACGGTTAACTAGTCCTCATTCTTTCTTTCATCAATATGGTTGCTCTTAAGGAAGACCGTTTTATAAAAGGTCGAAACAGATATCTGTCAGCGTAATACTATCATCATTTGTTTTTTTTTCTATCATACTGTCGGATTTATTTCCATTTATCATATACTCATACACATATAAGTAATGTTTTGACTGATTGTTTAGTATGCCAGATGTAACAAAAGAAAAACTGCAACAGATGAACCTATATTATAGTGAAACATTTTCAGTAATTATAATCGCGGAGTATAAAGGGAAATATCTACAGATGAAATAATATTTTTTTAATAAGCAGAATGTCCCTACTCGAGCATAATTCACCTGATTTATTGAACGACCTCGTAGTATAATGTACCCGTATTTATCTATCGATCTATACATTTGAAGGGCCGGGTTAGCTCAGTCGGTAGAGCGTTCGGCTAGAAACCACAAGGTCCTAAGTTCGTACCCCACCCTCGACAACTCAGTGTTGGATAAAACAGGATCTGTGCTCATAATTGGGTCATAATATAAACATTTTATCCAGCTGAAAGATCATCAGGAATTTAGGCCACAATTAGAAATTAAAAAGTTACTACATATTTTTTAATAAATATTTACAAAGTTTACAGATTATTCATGCAAATTGATAATATATATATATATGAGTAATATGAAAAACACAAATGTTGTTCAAGTAAAGTTGTTTATTATGCTGATATTGCAATATTTCAGATTCTGTTAAAAATCTTCATCAGAGCGTGTTATGTTGTGTTTGAAAAGATGACAAATAATTTATATAACCATTTTCTATTTTGTAATTTTTAACAGATCGAAATATTGCAATATTAGCATAATAAACAACTTTACTTGAACAACATCTGTTGTTTTCATATTATCTTACTCTTATATAAGATTCCAGTCGGATTCATTTCCTTAATTTTAATATATATATAATTTTCAAAGAAATAAACACTTAACAAACCGTCATTTGACTATAATAAATGTATTTCAACCAAGACTCAATATGAGTCTAGTCTTTTCATATAGTATTTACAAAAGACTGAGAAAATCGGAATAGAGAAAATATTTCCGATAAAAATTCTCTCTTCTCATACGTATTAATACAATGTGGGTGCAAGAATGTGTATGTGCATATATAATGCACACTTAGTATATAGTTAAATAATAGTTAGTTAAATCGAATTAAAAGGTAGTAAGTCAAACCACATATATGTGTATGTATGTTGTAGACCGAATAAGTAGTTATAAACCCATATATAAGATAAGTAGATAATGGGTGAATATACATATGTATAGATAGATAGATACATATGTGCGCATGTATATATACATGCGTGTGTGTCTACATATATTGCATGTGTTAAAGTAGGGTCAATGATAAGTTAGAAGAAACCATTAAAACTCAAGGAAGATTAAGAGGGTTGATAACTCCCCAGATTAGAGACGAGAAGTCTGGGTGTGAACAACTTTAATAGTTGACCAGTTGGTCAGATAGGTCATAAAAATCATGAGGGTGGTCTTTTAGACAAAAACCCTTTCAAATCCCGCAGGGTTAATAAGATCTAGAGAGGATAGATTATACGAGAGTGAGATGAGATTTGGGGAATCTCTGGGAAATTTAGGAAAAGTTTTTTGGACAGTTAGCTTCTGGACAGCGGCGAAGAGGGAGTGAGTCTTGGGACAGCGAAGGGGACAGATGGGCCACTGAACACTGAAGATGTGAGATGCCACTAGACGCTAGCCTTAGCAGAGGTCCCAAAAGGAACGGGGGAACCCCCCCCCATCTCCGACAACCAGTAGAGATAGCACCAGTAATGAATACGCAACGTTATATACCCTCCCTGCCTTTTTCTGAGTTCACCTGACATTGTCTTGTCTTTCATCTCTCTTTTGTTGTTGTTGTTTTCCCTGTATGGACACTATGGGTGCGTTTCAGACACCAGCATTTGGGGTTTTGTCAGACGATCAATACGGCCAGTGACAGAAGTGACAGAGAGATTCCGGACAGATTGCTATTGGTCATCAATATTCATTCCGACGTCCTGTACGTAAACAATCCAGAAGTATCGATCTGAGACTGCTATTGATAGTGACAATATTCTCCCAGAACGATTTGGACGAGAACAATGGTGCAGAGGTTGACGACGCGAACCCAGTTACATGACGCACCACATAAAAAAATTATTTAGGATAATAACAACCCAATTCAAAATATATATATTATGAGAAGAGAGGAGAGAGATGAGGAGAGAAGAGACGTAATCGAATTATAGATAGCAGACATATAGTAGGAAGAATACTTTACCTATTACACTGAAAATCGCTGAAAGTTTCGAAACCCCTGCCTGACCAAAGTTAACAAAGACTCTCTCACAGGCGTCCACTAAGCTCGTTTCCACAAGAGCTTGATATCATCCCAATTAAAAAATAAAGTTTGTATAATTCTTTCCCGTGTCGCAACTGATCAGGAAGATCCCAAATCATCTTCAATAGTTTTCTTGCACTTAAAAAAAAAAAAACAAAGGCAAAATAATTTGGCCATTTTCATCTAAGCGCAAAATTATCTAACTTGTCATAGTAATTTGAAAAAAACCCAAAAAACAAAAAAAAAAAAAGAAAACAAAACCTAAAACAAAACAACACCAAAACAACAAATCCCCCCCAAAAACAAAAAAACAAACAAACAAAAAAACTATTTACACTTGGCATTCACACGAAAAACGACAAGTTTGCTCGTACATATTGTTCTGTCGCGTAATTGTAAATAAACATTAAGGGTCGCGTTTGTACATCGCCCTTCGTAACACAGATTCTCCAAATATGTAAGTTCAAAGTTAACTGACCTGAAAAAAATGTAAAAAGTTTCGTAAATAAAACTGATCTGCTGTGAGTTATATCTTTTATTCTTAATATTATCAACACTAAAATTTTCATGTATCAGATTAATTCCCCAATTTTTGGTATTTTTCTATCTGTTCTCGGTGGAGATGCGTGGAATTTAGGTCCGTTAAGTTCCATGATTTAACCATAAATCTTTATTTCTGATTATTTATTACCCCTTTTTAGTTTGCAATTCTTATCGAGTAAAATGTATGCAGATATTAGTTCATTCTAATCTTTTGTTTTCCGACCTGTGCGAAAATAAAAACATTATTTCGAAATAGAGTTGATTCGAAGTGTCGACTTTGAAATCTCCACTATCATCGTGATACGTAATTCTGGGATCCGTCGCAAGTTCCTGTACTACAGCTCAGGCCTTCTGCATCTCCGTTTACTACGCAATGCTCCTGGTTTTTACGTAGCTAGCTCATCCTGTCTAACAATGTTCACTGGTAAAAAGCATGCATACTGGCTCTATCAACGCATATGCCTCACATCGGTCTCTTACTCCAACGCCATATGTCATCTTCTCGTACGCCTCTGTCTCGTTAGGAAGATGACACACACAAACTGCCTGTGGTGGAACAAAGCTAAGCCGTTAACTAATAACTTGACGACCCCTCCCACTCACAATATCCTATACATCATACGCCAAATTACGCTTGCGACTGTCCGACCTGTGCGATGGATGACGCCCAACACAAATCTGAAACTCGAGTATGTGTCTTCCTAAATTACGAACCACCACTCAACGATCAGTGCGGTTGCGAATTCAGTCTCTGTTATCACCCGCCATACCCTACTTACATGCATAGTAGTCCTATATATCAATGTCACAAAACCTGCGATTATACAGAACTCGTTAGCCCAAAAACAAAAAATTGAGAACAACGAAAAAAAAGTAAAAAGACAAGAAAAAAACCAACCTTGTTATTAGCTAGGTAAAATTGCAAATAGTCGTCAAAATTAGAACGACGCAAATTTTGAGCTTGCGGCATAAATAAGAGGTACGGTAGGGACTTTTAATTGGTGCGCAATCATTCGGTGAAGAGAATACGTTGAAAACTATATCTAAAGTAAAAATTGCCGCATGTCATTAGGACAGACTTATCTTGCCTAGTAACGGTGAAGTTAAAAAGTTAACGTTGTAGGTTAATGGTTACTGTCGGAAAAGCCGCTAGAAGAACTGTTATACTCACTTGTCGATAAAGGAGCGCTAGGATCTCGCGTGTCTCCGGTTATTGAATAAGTGAAGGGCGGTTTTACATTTTGCCACCAACATCGCATTATAATTGGCCTATCGCCCTCTGGGCCAAGAGGAGGATAATTTCACTATGATTTTTACACTACATTTACACTCTTACTAGATAGATCTATTCATTTAATGGTTATATTTTACTTAATTTTACTTAGTTATTTAAGGAAAAAAAATAGATAGAATATTAAACAGAAGATGAATGATTAAGGAGAGTCAGAATTAATTAAAATGTACAAACAAAAAAAACGTACTTTCTATTTCAGAATTACAGGCGCACGCGTAGCTTTTGTTAAGTATGATGACCAAAAAGTGTGAAATAATCTCGTGTTTTTATGTTAACAATAAATTTTTCGGACAACATGATTATCTCCCTTAAAAAATAGTTCTCTTACGGCCCTCCGGGGGTGAGTGAAGGGGGAAAATAAACGTCAATGAAAAAAACCGGTTAAAAAACAACAATTAACGGTCTTCTTTAAAATTTAATGTCAAAGATAACATAGAATCTGTCATTCAGTAATAATCTAAATTCAGTAAAAAATCCTAATTGCCCAAGCCAAATTTTTCCCGTTTTTATTTGACGACGATTTGCAATTATAACCCTAGTTTTAAAATATAAATCTAGGATTGCGATCTATTTTTCATCTTACCATAAATAGATCCGCATCTAGCATTATTCGCACTTGCCCGCCGCTTAGTTACGATTTGCCTGTGTACGAATTTCGTAGTGTAAGAATACGTTCCCAACTTCTATTCCGTCGTGGTTGATATCATGTGCTATAATACGGATCTGACTCTACTGCAATCAGATCAATGCCCGTTCATGCGTACTTGACGTTTCGATCGTCAGGAAAATAAAACAAAAAACAAAGAAATATACTTACTTTTAAAATGTATTGTGATTGTTAGACAAACCAAAGATCAGAGGACAAAAGAAAGCGTGTATACACATTATATATATATTGCTCCAAAAACCCGGTTTAGAGCTCTCTACGACGGGACCTTTAACGAACTTCTTTGGCCGCTTAGCCTTAAGCAATACCCGTATGATTTCTTTTACAAATTGAGTTCTCGTTGATCGTAACATACGTCTACAGATTGTAGTGTTATCTATCAGTTATATCATTTCGCCCCTCCTTATCTGACAACAACTGAACGGCCCGAGAGGTAACAGATGACGCGAAGCGATGATCAAAGTCGTCGTTTATTGTCTCTAACATCACCTTAACCAAATCTGATAGAATCTTTTGAAAAAGTCTTTGACAAGTGTTTATTATCGGCAAGTCCACCTTACCATTTGAAAGGTATTTTCCTCTAACAAGCATTTTATTAAGATAGCTAATATAATATAAAACATACGATACCTATATATTACCTAATCTATGATATAGAGTGGGTTCTGGATAGAATCTAGACCGCGACCGTTTACACCTACTGGAGTGTCATTTTAACTTTCTTCTATACTTAATGAATATATACTATACTATACATTATCATAATACTATATTATTATAGATTTAATGAACAATATCGTTATACCTTCAATATACTATAATTCTTATCGAAAAATACCTAAACTACATATATATACTATATATCTTATAGAGTTTTATACTATATATACTATATGATATGGTTTACGGAAAAAGAAAAATTATGTTAAAATTATATAAGGTCCTTACGAACCATTTTTGTGCATCACTTTTTTTTGTGTCACTCCATTATCAGCTTACATAACTTCATGGATTATTGGAGCGATGGGTGGGAAGATATTTAGTTCAAGTCCTACACTCATCAGACTAACATAACGCAATCAGTATATTCCGTGACATCACTAACGTTGAATGAACGGAGGAAAGAACAAGAATAAGCTCATGTTTACACATACGGGAAACATTTATATACACACAATATACCATACAATATGCTACTGAAAAGTAATACATCAAAGTGTCCAACACTAAAATATTTTCAAGAAGAGCAGGTAAAGACCGTTAGGAATGGTTTTGCTAAGAAATGAGAAGTAAATACGAGGGTTCCTTCGTACGTGTCAAAAAGTAAGCCATTTTCTTTATTTTCATGTGAAGTATTTTTTTAAACAAACTAAGGCCTACATTGAGACCCTAAGAGTCAGAATAAGACCCAACTGCCCAAATCGACTTCATCCTTCTTGCATGACAATGCTCCGACCACACCACAAGCATCAGGGCAAGCGGAGAAAATCGCCTCATTCGAGTGGACAACTTACCGCATCCTCCAATACTCACCGATTAGCGCCTTCAGGACTATTATCTTTTCGGACCCATGAAAGAGGTTTTGAGAGCAAACATTATTTCCAGGACGGTTGAAGTGAAATCTTAGTGAAGGACGTGCTCATAAGAAACAGTCAATCATCAGAATTGTACTGGACAATGGATTACATGCTCTCATTTCAGAGTCGAAACATTGCTATTTGAAAATAAATGTACTATGTAGAAAGTAAGGAGTGATCCACAGCAGGACCAGCTTCTCTTTTGATTTTATAATGCACATGATATTTACCACGTACCCCCACGTGCTACGGTTTAGGCACAAGGCCCGTATTAATGTAGAAGACACACCCACAACATCGAAGCTCATGGTGTGGGATGCAAAAAATGCGTGATCCTGTCGGCACTCCCCCTCAAAATTTGGGGTTGGGGCCTTTTTCAAGCACTGGACAATATAAACACCACCCTTGCCCTTTTAAATCGATGGGCAGGTGTTGTCTGGGGGATGCGCCTCCTGGGAATTCAACGATATAGCTTTAAGGTCCAGGCGAAGCCAATAACCCCGGCTCCGTACTGGACATGTGTTGGTAATTTATATCTTATCCTCCTAAACAAATATGCGCATTACTTTTTGACCGACCTATCGTATTTAAAAAACAATATCTCTCCTTAAAAATTATGAAAACAAGTTACCGACTTCACTCTAGTTCCACTTGAAATGTCACCAAACTTTTCCGTTTAAAAAAATGTCTATGTTTTTTACGTCGACGTTCACATTCATCAAGGATTCCAGCGTTTTGTTTTCCTTGCTACGAAGATTTTTGTTCAGCATCTTCGACGTCTGTCACGTCTTGACGGCCGCTGTAGAGAATTGGGCCTGCTTGGAAAATACACACATTTTATCAGACAGCATTATAACATACAAGACAATCATTTCGAGATCATTCGCTACACTGTATTGTGTTAATCATGGAAGCGTCCCGGAGTGTACAATATGGTATAGGTCGATTTTTTTCACGTTGTATCATACTGTCCAGTGTAAGCACAGCTTTGTCCTAGTTACCTCCATGTCAAAAATGGACTCGTCTTGTCGTTACATCATTTTACTAACACTAGAGTCAACTAAAATCCCACACCTACCAACAGCTATTGTGACTAGCTAATTCAACAAAACAATTACTTCTGATCTAACCAGCAAAGGAATTAATATACTTTGAAAATTTATACTTTTTTTATTTTTCAATGCAAAACCTCACCGCGGAACCTTACTCTATTCGATCATTGAATATTTCTATAGCTCATTTAAGGTAGGCGATTTTTCTCTTTTTTTAAATTATAAATATTCTATCTTATGCTAAAGTGGCATGTGTGTTAGTATCACTGAATACTGATTACACAAAAATTGAGAAATCTTTTACTTGCACCATTGTTTTTAGGATAATGGCGATCATCACAAGCTCTCAGTTCAATTTTCTAAATTGCTATTAAAATGCTGAAAGTTAACCATTTTAAAAATTATTAAAAACAAAAAAAATATCTTGTAGTTCACAAGCAAAGACCGCCAGAAGCCCTTAGAGGAACTCAAGAAGAAGCAGCTAGAAGAAAACTAAACAGGAACATGGCAATTGGAAGAGTAAAGATGTCAACAAGTGATAAAATAAGGCCAATTCCTAACCAAGTAAGTCTCTAATCTGTCTCTCTCTATCACTGAAAACTCTCTTATCTAAGAACTCTCACTCTCACACACACCAATGCCCGTCAATGTGGTACGTAATAGTACCACAATTCAAACAACTTTTTATTTATTCTTCTTGTAGTTCATTTCATCTTGTATTATTTCTATTAGATTTGCTCAGACAATAAAGAAAATGTTCCTATCAATACGACGATTATTCTTGCATTAATTCCGAACGAAGGAAACAATATCAAATCAACTATACAGCACCTCTACAAAATAAAGTCTCAAGAATCTCAAGAAATACCAATGACGCTGGTTTACTTAGTTTTCGATCCGGGATCTTACTCTCAAATATTCTCCTCGTTCTTCAACTTCAATCAATAATTGAACATTCAACCGTAACTGAAGAAAATCCTAATCTGACAGCACGAGAAATGGCATAAGAGTTCAGCACAACCTATACAACAATCAAAACATCCCTACTCAGTAAAGTATATGTGATGAACGAACTGACTTACCTCTGGCGAAGCGCATTTTTTGGCTTGTCAGGTTTTGCCTGAACCAAACTCAAGAAACATAGCCACCATTGACGGCGGCTTTATAGGTGTGGTCTCGTTCTGTCTCGTTCGTAACGGGAGCGTGTGGACACCTATGCAAATTATGCCCACGGAGAACCATAGTATAAAAAGGCGCTCGTTGTGTCATTTGAGTAGTGGCAATTTCGGTGCGAAGGAAGACTAGTGTGTTATTGTTGCAGGCAGAAAGACTGCTGCAGGAAGGGAATTACCATGGTGGCGAGAGACTGTTGCAGGAAAGGAATTACCGTAGTGGGAGAAAGACTACTACAGGAAAAGGATTACGTGGTGAAAAAAGACTACTACAGGAAAGGGATTAACATAGTAGGAGAAAGACTGTTGCAGGAAAGGATTACCGTGGTGGCAGAAAGACTAGTACAGGAAAGGGATTAGCGTGGTTGATTACAAAGACTCAAGTCCAAAAGCATTTATAGTATAAAAAACTTTGCCAATGACTTTCATTATCGTTATCAACTTGATATATCCGGGTTATGGGATATATTATGAAGTTGTAGTAAGGTATTCTCGTAGGTAAATAGAAGCTGGTGCGTCGAGTAGCAGTAGTAGCATTACGTATTCCGAGCAGTCGCTTGGTAGTCTTGCTAGTAGGCTAATAGTAGGCGCTTGTACCACCACAGTGTCGAGTATTTATGGAGGACACTATCCAATCAGATTATAGTGAAGGGGTACCTAAGTATTTACATATTCATTACACCAAAATCAGAGAGTTAACATTTATAAAGGACATGACACACCACCGAACCATTTCGAGAAAGAGTTGTTACCAATGATGAAAAGGGAGTCCCTTATAACCATATTTAACGAAAGAGACAAGGATTACAACCGAAACGACTAATTAATATATTTGTGTTTTGTTGTTATTCTTATAAAATTTTCCCCAAGAAGTAACAGAAATCTTTGAATACTTACTCCTAAAGTTATTTCATCAATCTGTGTTTCAAATAATTTCGGAAAAATATAGTTGGATACCCCCCTGGTACCAGAGTGCGAATCGCCCATATACGATATTGGCGCCAAAATTAAATCCCCTTGATGAAAGCCACTTATCGTATCAGGCGAGACGCGTTTTCCAGCGCCCCCTTTACCTTGTCAAACAGCGAATGGTTTTCACAGCGTTATTCACCTTGTCAACCAGCGAGTGGAATAATATTCCAGCACTCACTTTTACCTTCACCTCACCCTCAGTAAGATAAGTCTGGCTAGCAATTGTTATTCGCGTCTTTCATCCGAAATTATTTTCACCGGGAAATTTTAAGAGTTCCGAAATATCTCTTAATAAAACCAAACATAGCAAATCTTATAATATACTAAAAGAGTTACCCGACGTTACCCCAGATGTAATAGTTAAATATAGATCTCTATATCATATGTAATAAAAAAAAATATTTTCTATGTATTTGTTTTTATTATCTTTTATTCGCTATATATTCTGTTTTTAAGTTGTTTATTTCTATTAATCTTCTGGTTTGTATTTTTTTTATTTCATGTGTTTTTTTAATTTACTTCTTATCATGTTTTATCCTTGAATTTGTTTTACTTTTTAATTATTTTTCTAATCATTGTCTTGTTGTTATTCTTATAAAATTTTCCCCAAGAAGTAACAGAAATGTTTGAATACTTACTCCTGAAATAATTTCATCAAAAACCTCGGGACCGCCTTTAATCTCAACCACTTTTTTAGCTTCTCTCAGATTGTTTTCATAATTGGTCATAATATACATTTTATCCAGCTGAAAGATCATCAGGAAATTTAAGGCCACAATTAGAAATTAAAAATGTTACTACATATTTTTTAATAAATATTTACAAAGTTTACAGATTATCATGCAAATTGATAATATATATATATATGAGATAATATGAAAAACACAAATGTTGTTCAAGTAAAGTTGTTTATTATGCTGATATTGCAATATTTCGATCTGTTAAAAATCTTCATCAGAGCGTGTTATGTTGTGTTGAAAAGATGACAAATAATTTATATAACCATTTTCTATTTTGTTAATTTTTAACAGATCGAAATATTGCAATATTAGCATAATAAACAACTTTACTTGAACAACATCTGTGTGTTTTTCATATTATCTTACTCTTATATAAGATTCCAGTCGGATTCATTTCCTTAATTTTAATATATATATAATTTTCAAAGAAATAAACACTTAACAAACCGTCATTTGACTATAATAAATGTATTTCAACCAGAGACTCAATATGAGTCTAGTCTTATCATATAGTATTTACAAAAGACTGAGAAAATCGAATAGAGAAAATATTTCCGATAAAAATTCTCTCTTCTCATACGTATAATACAATGGTGGGTGCAAGAATGTGTATGTGCATATAAATGCACACTTAGTATATAGTTAAATAATAGTTAGTTAAATCGAATTAAAAAGGTAGTAAGTCAAACCACATATATGTGTATGTATGTTGTAGACCGAATAAGTAGTAGTAAAACCCATATATAAGATAAGTAGATAATGTGTGAATATACATATGTATAGATAGATAGATACATATGTGCGCATGTATATATACATGCGTGTGTGTCTACATATATTGCATGTGTAAAGTAGGGTCAATGATAAGTTAGAGAAACCATTAAAACTCAAGGAAGATTAAGAGGGTGATAACTCCCCAGATTAGAGACGAGAAGTCTGGGTTGTGAACAACTTTAATAGTTGACCAGTTGGTCAGATAGGTCATAAAAATCATGAGGGTGGTCTTTTAGACAAAGAACCCTTTCAAATCCCGCAGGGTTAATAAGATCTAGGAGGATGAGATTATATACGAGAGTGAGATGAGATTTGGGGATCTCTGGGAAATTTAGAAAGTTTTGACAGTTAGCTTCTGGACAGCGGAGAGGAGAGTTAGTCTTGGGACAGCGAAGGGGACAGATGGGCCCTGAACACTGAAGATGTGAGATGCCCACTAGACGCTAGCCTTAGCAGAGGTCCCCAAAAGGAACGGGGGAACCCCCCCCCATCTCGACAACCAGTAGAGATAGCACCAGATGAATACGCAAGTTATATACCTCCCTGCCTTTTTCTGAAGTTCACCTGACATTGTCTTGTCTTCATCTCTCTTTTGTTGTTGTGTTGTTTCCCTTATGACACATGGTGCGTTTCAGACACAGCATTGGGGTTTTGTCAGACGATCAATACGGCCAGTGACAGAAGTGACAGAGAGATTCCGGACAGATTGCTATTGGTCATCAATATTCTCCGGACGTCCTGTACGTAACAATCCAGAGTATCGATCTGGGAGACTGCTATTGATAGTGATCAATATTCTCCCAGACGATTTGGACGAGAACAATGGTGAGATGTTGACGACGCGAACCCATGTTACATACGCACACATAAAAAAATTATTTAGGATAATAACAACAATTCAAATATTATATATATATGAGAGAGAGAGAGAGAGAGAGAGAGAGAGAGTGTGAATAATAGATAGAGATATAGTAGAAGAATTACTTACTATACACTGAAATGCTGGAAAGATTCGAACCCCTGCTGACCAGTTAACAAAAGACTCCTCAAGGCGTCCACTAAGCTCGTCCACAAGAGCTTTGATATCATCCAATTTAAAAAATAAAGTTTGTAATTCTTCCCGTGTCAGCAATGGATCTGGAGATCCCAAATCATCTTCAAATAGTTTCTTGCACTTAAAAAAAAAAAAAGGAAAATATTTGGCGATTTCATTAGCGCAAAAATTATCTAACTTGTCATAGTAATTGAAAAAAAACCCAAAAAACAAAAAAATACAAAAGAAAACAAAAACAAAACAAAACAAAAAAACAACCACCCCAAAAACAAAAAACAAACAAAAAAAAACATTACACTTGGCATTCACACGAAAAACGAAATGTTTGGCTCGTACATTTTTCTGTGGTAATTAAATAAACATTAAGGGTCGGTTTGGTGCGTAACACAGATTCTCAAAAATATGTAGTTCAAAGTTAACTGACCTGAAAAAATGTAAAAGTTTTTAAATAAAATGACTGGTGCATTATATCTTTTATTCATTAATATATCAACACTGAAAATTTCATTGTATTCAGTTAATTCCCCGATTTTTGGTATTTTTTCTTCTTTCGATGGGATGGTGGAATTTAGGTCCGTTAAGTTCGATTTAACCATAAAACTTTTTTCTGATTATTTTACCCCTTTGTAGTTTGCAGTTCTTATCGATAAAATGTATGCAGATATTGTTTCATTTAATCTTTGTTTCCGACTGTGCGAAATAAACATTATTTCGAAATAGAGGTATGAAGTGTCGACTGAAATCTACCACGGTAATCACTGTCGTTGATACAACCGCTAATGTTCACTGGACTCCAGTTCGACGCTAATGTTCACTGGTCTCTAGTCTAACGCATATGCTCACTGGTCTCTAGTCTAACGCATATGCTCACTGGTTTTTAGTCTAACGCATATGCTCACTGGTTTTTAGTCTAACGCATATGCTCACTGGTCTCTAGTCTAACGAAAATGTTCACTGGTCTCTAATCCAACGCATATGCTCACTGGTCTCTAGTCCAACGCATATGCTCACTGGTCTCTAATCCAACGCATATGCTCACTGGTCTCTAGTCCAACGCACACCTCTGTTCTGGTTAGGAAGATGAAACAAAACTGCGCTGTGGTGTGGAAAAGTAGGCCTTAAATAATAATTGACAGACCCCTCCACTCACCAATATCTTACATATAGGCCAATTACGCTTGGCGCTGTCCGACCTGTGCGAAATTTGCATACGCTCCAACACAATCTCGAAACTCGAGGATGTGTCTTCCCTAAATTACGAACCACCACTCACGATCAGGGGGTTGCGAATTCAGTCTCTGTAGTCACCCGCTACACCTACTTACATGCATGTAGTCCTATATATCAATGGTCACTAACCTGGATTCATACAGATCCGTTAGCAAAAACAAAAATTGAGAACAGAAAAAGTAGAAAAGAGACAAGAAAAAAACAAACCTGTTTAAGGTTAAAATTGCAAATAGTCGTCAAAATTAGAACGGCAAATTTTGGCTTGGGCATAAATTAAGAGGAATTACGGGGTAGTTGGGGTCTTTTAAATCTCCCGGTGGCAGGCAAATCATTTCGGATGAAAGAAGAAATACAGTTGGAAATTAAACAACATATATTGAAAAAAAGGGTATAAAAAAGATTGCTGCAAATTTGTGGCATTTGCGACAAGACTTATCCTGCTGAGTTAAGGTGAAGTTAAAAGTTACGTTGGGTGAAGTTTACTGGTGAAAAAGCGCTAGAAGACTGTTATACTCACTTGTCGATAGGGAGCGCTAGGATCTCGCGTGTCTCCTGGTTGAATAAGTGAAGGGGTTTAATTTTGCCACCAACATCGTATATTGGCGATTCGCCCTCTGGCGGCAATAGGAGATAATTTCACTATTATTTTAATGAATTTAATCATTACTAAGGACACGATTTATGTTATATTTTACTTAAATTTTAACCGTTAGTTATGTTTAAGGAAAAAAATAGATAGAATAAAACCGATGAATGATAAGACTAGTCAGAATTAATAAACATGTACAAACAAAAAACGTACTTTCTATTTCAATATTACAGGCGACGCGTGCTTTTGTTAAGTATGGATGACCAAAAGTGTAATAATCCGTGTTTTTTATGTTAATAAATTCTCGGAAAATATTTATCTCCCTTAAAAAATAGTTCTCTTGCGGCCCTCTGTAGGAAAATAACGTCCAATGAAAAACGGTTAAAAACACAATTAACGGTTAAAATTTAAGTCAAAGATAACATAGATCGTGTCCTTAGTAATAATTAAATTCATTAAAATCTATGCCCAAGCCAAATTTTTCCCTTTTAATTTTGACGACGATTTGCAATTTTAACCCTGTTTAAATATAAATCTAGGATTGGGATCTATTTTCATCTTACCATAATTAGATATCTTATACATATTGCACTTGCCCGCTCGCTTAGTACGATTTGCCGGTGTACGAATTTTCGGAGTTTAAGAATACGTTCCAATTTATTCCGTGTGGTGATATCATGTGCGAGAATAGGATCTGACTCTACTGCAATCAGATCATGGCCCGGTTCATGCGGTACTTGACGTTTCGACTGGAAAATAAAACAAAAAAAGAAATATACTTACTTTAAAAAATGTTATGGTGATTGTAGAAAAAGCGGCAAAGAAAGGTGTATACACATATATATATATGCTCCCAAAACCCGGTAGAGCTCTCTAGAGGGGACTTTAACGAACTTTTGGCGCTTAGCCTAAGGCAATACCCGTATGATTTCTTTTTACAGAATTGAGTTCTCTGGTGATCGTAACATACGTCTACAGATGTATGTATCTATCAGTTAGATGTTCGCCTCTTACTGACAACAACTGACGGCCGAGAGGTAAGGAGTCGGACTGATAAAAATTCAGTCGGGTTTATTGTCTCTAACATCCTTAACAAATCTTGATAGAATCTTTGGAAAAGCTCTGTTGATACCATTGAGTGGTTTAAAAATATTAAAAATAAAGGCAAGTGCACCTTTATCCAATTTGATAGTGTTGAATTTTACCCCTCTATATCTAAGGTACTTTTATTAAATAGCCTATATATATATATATATATATATATATATATATATATATATATATATAAAGGAAGGGTGGATGGGTTTAGGATCCGACGATATGCTATGAACACAGACGAAACCGTTTCACCCTGTGACTTGTTTTGAGTTGTTCATTTCTTGACCACTTTCCTTCTATCTACAGCATATATATATATATATATATATATACATTATAGATTTAATGAAATACATTAAATCCATATATATATATATATATATATATATATATATATATATATATATATATGAATTTTACGGAAAGAAGAAACTTATGTTATAATTATTATAAGGTCCTTACGACCTTTTTGTGCATACTTTTGTGTATCTCCATTATTCAAGCTTACATAACTTCATTGGATTACTTGGAGATGGGGAAGATATTTAGTAGAGTCTCCACTCATCAAGGACTAACATAAGCATCAGTATATCCGTGACATACTAACGTTCAATGAACGGGAGGAAAGACAAGATAAGCTCTTTTACACATACGGAAACATTTAATGTACACACAATATACATACAAGTAGTACTGAAAAGAATACACAAACGTGTTCCAACACATAAAATATTTTCAGAAGAGAGTAAGACCGTTTAGGAATGGTTTTGCTAAGAGAATGGAAGTAAATTACGAGGGCGTGTCAAAAAGTAATGCCATTTTCTTTATTTCATGTGAAGTTTTTTTTAAACAAAACTAAGGCCTACATTGAGACCCTAATGAGGTTCAGAATAAGACCCAACTTGCCAATCGACTTCATCCTTCTGCATGACAATGCTCGACCACACACAAGCATCAGGGCAAGGGAGAAAATCGCCTCATTCGAGTGGATAACTTTACCGCATCCTCCATACTCACCGATTTAGCGCCTTCAGACTATTATCTTTTCGGACCCATGAAAGAGGGTTTGAGAGGCAAACATTATTCCAGTGACGGGGAAGTGAAATCTGTAGTGAAGACGTGGCTCAAAGAACAGTCAACAGAATTGTACTGGACATGGATACATGCTCTCATTTCAAAGGTGAAACATTGCTATTGAAAGAAATGGTGACTAGGATGTGATGTCCACATGTGTTACAATTAATAACAAATCGAAGCTCATGCGTTGACGGCAATGTGCCTCAGGCACTGGACAATAAATCGAGGGGGCAGGTGTTGTCTGGGTGGATGGCCTCCTGGGATCAACGGGCCGAAGCCACTGAACCCCCGGCTCCGATGGACATGTTTGGTAATTATACTTATCCTAAACAAAATGGCATTACTTTTTGACCGACCTTCGTATTTAAAAGAAAATTCTCCTTAAAAATTATGAAAAAGTTACCTACTTCCTCTGATGTTCCACTTTGAATGTCACCGAAAGTTTCCGTTAAAAATTCTAATGTTTTTTCGTCGACGTTCACATCATCAAGGATGTCCAGCGTTTGTTTTCCTTTGCTACGAAGACTTTTTGTTTCAGCATCTTCGACGTCTGTCACGTCTGAGGCCGCTGTAGAGAATTGGGCTTGGAAAGATAACACACATTTATAAGCATTTAACATACAAGACAATCATTTCGGATCATTCGCTACACTGTATTGTTGTTAATCAGAAGGTCGGGGTGTACAATAGGGTAGGTCGATTTTTCACTTGTATCATACTGTCCAGTGTAAGCACGTTTGTCCAGTACCTCCGTTAAAATACGTCTTGTGTTCTCATTTTTACTAACACTATGAGTCAACAAATCCACACCATACCAACAGGCTATGTGCCTAGCTATTCAACAAAAATACTTCTGATCTAACCAGCAAAAAGGATTAATAACTTGGAAAATTTTATTTTTTATTTTTAATGAAAAACCTCACCCGGAGACTTATCTATTCATATTGAATATTTCTATAGGCATTAAGGTAGGTCGATTTTTTCTCTTTTTTAAATTATAAATTGTCTATCTATGCTAAAGTTGTGTGTTAGTATACTGAATACTGATACAAAAAATGAGATCTTTTACCAAATGCATTTCGCATCAAATCAATTTTTCTTAAATGCTATAAAAAGTCTGAAAGTTAACCAGTTTTAAATTATTAATGATTTGCAAAATTTTTAGCTTCGGTTCAGGGCAAACACCAAAATATGTTTTTGGTACAAATAATGTTCAATATATGTGAAATAATACAAGAAAAATGTTTTGTCTTAGATTCAGTGCCATATCGGGATATTGATCTTGCTACGAAAAAAATAAAAATCATCAATAACTTAAAATTAACTTTCAGACTTTTTCAATGGCATTTTTTGATTCCTTGGGTAAAATGCTTTTATAAACCAATTTTTTGGAGTTGGGAAGCACTAGAACCCATTTTACAGACAAAAATAGATTACAAAAAGTCGCCATTTTTCGCAACTCCCCTCAAATTTGGAGAGCTAAAAATCGACATAGCTCCGCCAATTCTTGGAATTGGAAGCTCAAATTTTGGGGAATGTCTAGTCTGTTCACACCTGTACAAAATTTCAGAAAAATTGAAGGGGTGGGTGACATGGCCTGGATGATTTGACATGGAATTACCCTATAGTAAAATAGTTAAACATTCTAATTTACCATCATCTCAATTCTACAAATTTTATAGCGCCAAATTTACTACATCAGGGATCACCAAACTTTTTTTCACGGAGGGCTGGATAATTGAAAAAAAATAACGAGCATAGTTCGGATAATAGAAACATAACGAGCGCGGGCCACATTATTATTGTGTTCAATACTTGCAAGTCAGAACGAAAGCTCTGAGAAAAAGATGTAAAACAAAATTTATCTTTCCATGTTATATTTCATGGATGAGTGGCATAAGATGCACAAAAACAAATTTAAACAACATATTTATTTTCAAGACATTATCAAAGAATGCAACATTAGCAGAAAGGTTTAGTGAGATTTGTGAAACTGAAGTTTGCCTTTCAAGATATTGTCAATGTTTGGTTTGGAATTGCTACATCCAATCAAGAGAATTGTTTTCAAATGTTTATAAGACAATTTCATTCGATGGGTTGATTCCGTAGTCAAGTCCATGAAGAATTAGTTAGCTTAACATACTTAAATGGTATCAGAACGTCTCGCGTTCTGTACATTTTGAAAAAAAAAAATTTAAGTACCGTCGGCAGGCCTGATAAAATGCCTTCTCGGGCCGGATTCGGCCCACGGGTCGTAGTTTGGTGACCCCTGTACTAGATACACGTATAAGTAATGTTTTGACGGATTGTTTAGTATGTCAGATGTTGCAAAAATACTGCAACAGATAAACCTATCTTATAGTTAAAAATCTTCAGTAATTATAATCGTGGGAATGATAAAAATAAATATTTATAGATCAAATAAATAATTTTTATAAGTTGACGATAAATAAGTAACCAAATACCAACAAAAAAGAGACTAAGTCTCTACTGTATATCTAAAATTATTAACCTTTGTTCTTCTTTAAAGAATTACTTATATCTGTTAAAATATTTTAAACTTATTTAAACCTGAAAACCTATGAAATAGCAGAGGTGGTCACTACTAGAATAGGCTCAGGCCTAATTAGTGATCATCCTCCACACATTAATCATTTGTTGTGTATAGTAAAATAGTTAAACATTCAAATTTACCATCACCTCAATTCATCAAATTTTATAACACCAAATTTACTAGATACACATATAATAAATGTATTTGAAAAAGGCTAGATACACGTATCGCAAAGACCACAACACCATGGATTTATTAACCATACGAATTCCTGGAACATTCCGTATCTTTCTTAATCGTGCTGCGAACTTCCATTTAAATTCGTTATCGTGGCTGGATTGCATCTTAAACACTTTTCATACAACTTTTATCTTCTATTACACTTTTACTTACAAACTTTATTGAGTTTTTCTCATTGACTTTTAGTTTTAAAAATAAAACTTATTTTATTTTTAATCCAAAATACGCTTTTTTAATATAAATTTTGAAAGGCCCAGAACGTGAGCGTTATTTGAACCCATCGTGCCAAACGGTTAACTAGTCCTCATTCTTTCTTTCATCAATATGGTTGCTCTTAAGGAAGACCGTTTTATAAAAGGTCGAAACAGATATCTGTCAGCGTAATACTATCATCATTTGTTTTTTTTTTTTCAATCATACTGTCGGATTTATTTCCATTTATCATATACTCATACACATATAAGTAATGTTTTGACTGATTGTTTAGTATACCAGATGTAACAAAAGAAAAATTGCAACAGATGAACCTATATTATAGTTAAACATTTTCAGTAATTATAATCGTAGGAGTGATAAAGGGAAATATCTACAGATGAAATTAATATTTTTTTAATAAGCAGAATGGTCTACCTCTCGAGCATAATTCACCTGATTTATTGAACGACCCTCGTAGTATATATGTACCCGTATTTTATCTATCGATCTATACATTTGAAGGGCCGGGTTAGCTCAGTCGGTAGAGCGTTCGGCTAGAAACCACAAGGTTCCTAGTTCGATACCCACCCTCGACAACTCAGTGTATGAGTAAAACAAGGATCTGTGCAGTAAAGTAAAGAGCTGATGGTAGGTTTGGCGCGCCACCTCAGATGCAAAAAAACAACAATCTCCTTGGTCTAGCGCTATTGAAAAGGGGATAGACTCCCTCGCTGATTGGCTGATACCGACTATTAGACCACCCGGATCACTTTTATCTATACATGTATAAAGGGCAGTTGGTGTATATGTATATATGTCCGGATCAAACTACGAAAATAAAACAATTAACGACAAATCAAATATATATACACAACAGGAATCAATAAAACAAAACGTCTAAGGTATAAAATGACCCAATGGTTTGACATGCCGTAAAATCCAACCAGCCTGGCAAAATTCAACCGATTTGTTGAAAGGCCCTCGTAGTATATATGTACCCGTATTTTATCTATCAAAAGGTAAGTAATTATGAATATTTTAATAAATAACTTTATGCTAAATTTCATTGAATTTCGTTTTAGCCAGAAGGCAGTCATGAAAATTAAGTAAGAAAACCTAACTCACCAGATCGTCTTCTACAACAATAATGAAAAAGTTACGTTTCAATGGATGACGTCAACATGGTTTAATAATTGCTTTAAAAGTTTATTTTAGACCAAATGACGCAAACTAAACAGAAGGGATGCATTCCTTTTTTTAAAAATACATTTTATAGAATTTATATACAAAACAAAATAAAAAAGACAAAACATTCAAACGCGCGTAAATTGTGTGTTTTCTTAATTAGAAAAATTCTTATCATTTCATGATGAAAATTACTTGAAATAATCATATGCTTTTTTCTTCTATTTTTCGTTTTCCATTTCATTTTAACGATGACGTCACTCCATGTTGTTCAACAGTTGTGGACCCTCTGGTGGCTAGTTAGTCCAATTCTGGATTTGCAGATGCGGTCACACACATTGCATGGGGAAATTTCCATCTGTATTTGGTAGTTCATGACGACGAAGCCGCCGCCGCCGCTCTTGTAGCCCTGTTAATCTTGATATTGAGCCGCTCAGATCCTGTGCGGTACGTGTCTCGCCAACCCTGTCTGCTGGAGGCTGGATCTTCTAGGCTTAAAGGTGTGATGCTGCATTTCTTCAGCGTCGTCTTCATTTGGACTATGAACCGTTTTTTTTATTGGGGGGGGGGGGCTCCTGTCCTGCGAGTTCACCATATAGTATTTTACGGGGGAGTCTGCAGGCATACGGGTGGTGTGACCCAACCATCGTTTTAAATGGTTCTGAACACCTAAGAGTTTGGTGAATTGTTGTATCATCTCACTAATTTTTTAACTTTATCTATTCAGATTAACTCAATCGATACACAAGAACATGTTATTATCCCCAACAGAAAAACTAATGGTAATTACGCTTTTAATTTAAAAAGAATTCATCAAAAAGGCAATATCTGTGTATGCCTAAGTTACATTACCGGAGTTGATGCTCATTATATGAAGAGTATATAATTGCCGCGTGTATAAGTTTTAATATGATATATAATTGGAGGTGGTTATATTGTAAATATATCTATCCTAAACAAAATGGCATTACTAAATCAAAAAGCTATCAGCATCACTGCAAATTTCGTGTGGATACACACACACACACACACACACACACACACACACGTGTATCAACCATCAAGATAATAAAATAAACAGATTTCCCACTTGAATGTTTTTTTTCTTTATCTCCCTCAATTTGTAACGTAATGGTTTAATCCGGTTTCTCACAGTCCATCCCCCCCCCCGATTTATCTAAATGGATGGACCTGAAGATGTCGCGGATAAAGCCATTATTTATTGAGACAGACAGACAGACTCGGATTGAGCACACGAGACAAGTTGAGGTCTTTTTATCTGGTTTTTATTGACCTTTGACCGGTTGGCAGGTCAATCTGGAGTTTCGTCTTAGTTTCTTTTCGCCTCGGAATACAAAACTAAAACAGAACATTTCTCTGAGATAAGGCTTAATAATTGGTATTATTTAGATTATTTGGACTATTGTCCTCATCTTATATATATATATATATATATATATATATATATATATATATATATATTTGTTAATGTATAAGTAGTAACTTACCGGTGGGTATGAGTACGATCGTTGGAAGCGCACAGTATCCAGGGATTAAGATTGAGAAAAAAACAAATACAAAGTGCTCAATACAATGTAGAGCAAAATTTTTTTTTACAATGGAAAGGAGTAACCTACTCGAGTTTCATCGATTGATTTTTCAGGGTTACATTAGTTAAATTAATCGAGTTTTCGATTAATCTTAGATGGTATAATACATGCCCGTTGGAATGGGATTTATCCTTAGTAGACCAATCGATGAAACTCGAGTAGGTTACTCCTTTCCATTGTTAATATATATATATATATATATATATATATATATATATATATATATATATATTATTCTCGTCTCCCAATATCAAATTGATAGATTAAAAGATGTGTTGTTTTGGTTGTTTTGTTTTAGGTATTATTTGGATTATTCGGACTATTGTCCTCATCTTTATTGTTATATGTACAAAGTTTCGGACGATGTGCACTCCGGCCTTCTTCGGGTATTTCTTATCGGACTCGGGAGAGAGAACAGGATAACCCTGTGGATTGAATAAAGGGTTGTGTTCAAAGTTCCGTGATGGCTACCGATTACGACAAGAAGGTTCACGAGTTCGAGAAGGCTTCCGAGTCCGACAAGAAGGTCGAAGGGCGCATCGGCCGAAACGTTGTACAGATAACAATAAAGACAATAACTGATGAATTTTAAAATTCATTCATTGATAAATAAATACTGAAAATTTCATTAAAATCGGATAATTCCCTAATTTTTGGTATATTTTTTTCAATTGAGAGTGTTAAATTTATTTTGTAAACACGGATTTTACGGCAACTCCGGCGGCCATCTTAAAATATATTTGAACAAAATTGATCGAAAAAAATCATTCTAAGTGTATTGTCCTCATCTTTATTGTTATATGTACAAAGTTTCGGCCGATATACACTCCGGCCTTCTTCGGGTATTTCTTATCGGACTCGGGAGAGAGAACAGGATACCCCCGTGGATTTTACATGTGTAATATTATTTAAAAAATTTTTTTTTTTACTGATGTTCATTATGTTACTACTTTTCGACTTAGACAAAAATTTGACCTCATATAATTGATTTAATTAATTTTAATTAGTTTTAAAAATGAAAAGTAGACGAAAAAAATGTGTATTCCTACAGTACATCCCCGCTCTCCCTTTCATCGATTCCCCATTTTCTCGATTCATACCTTTTGCTATTTTTAAAAACAGTTTTTCTTTTCAATTTGGATAAAGAACTAATCATTGTTTTTGTCAGTAAGATTTTTTTTGGTTAAATCGAATTTAACGGACCTAAATTCCACCATCGTATGTCACCTCGCCGAAAGAAAAAAAATCCCCAAAATCAGAGAATTAACCGAATTTAATGAAATTTCAACTGTTGATATATCAATGAATAACAGATATAATGCATTAATTATTTTATTTAAAATTTTTTTTACATTTTTTCAGGTCAGTTAACTTTGAACTACGTATCTTGAGAATCTGTGTTCCGTCTCAAAGATACGTGGTTCAAAGTTAACTGACCTGAAAAAATGTAAAAGTTTTTAAATAAAATAACTGGTGCATTATATCTTTTATTCATTTATATATCAACACTGAAAATTTTATTAAATTCAGTTAATCTCCTGATTTTTGGTATTTTTTCTCTTTCGGCGGGGTGACATACGATGGTGGAATTTAGGTCCGTTAAGTTCGATTTAACCCATTTTTTAAAATTAACAAAACAAAAAATGACAATAAACACGAAATGAAACATGATTAACAGTAACGTCTGAAAATAAAAAGAAAAAAAGTAAAAAAAAAAAGAAAGAAAAAAAAAAGACAAGATTAAGAATGGAAATGGTGCCGGGTCGTCTGATCCACTTTGTAATGAGCGGGAAAAGGTTAAAAGCGACTCCTCTCAGTGGTGACCCATTATCTAAATTCAAGTCTAGAGTCAACAATATTAGGCGTGTTGGAGTGTTAACATTTTGAAGACGGTGGATAACATCCAAGTTTAAGTAGAATGAGACGATCAAAAATCAACATTGAAGCAAATTGTATGCATTTTCTAAGTAGATAAACAACGGCGAAGAGACTGACTTACCCGTTGGTCGTTTTCGGTAAATGGACATTAGAATTGACCAATAAAAGGAAAGAGAAATCATTTTCAGTTGATAGATTGGTCAAAAGACGGACTGCTCACCACTTAACATTTAGCAACGGAAAAATAAAAAAACAAACAATTGGAATTATATTTGAGAAAGAAAAGACCAGCTATATCATTATTTACTGATTTATATTCTGAAAAGAAAAGAAAAATGTCGAATGAGACGAATAATCCCAAAATATGCAGTTCTGGTAGGTTGGCTGAGTATATTTTTTGTTTTCTTTGGACAATGTTTTTGTTATTCCATACTTTACAAGCGATTTGTTTTGTTTATTTTGTTTGGAGTTGACGTTTAATTACTAGTTTATCAAATAAATTAGTAATCCTGATTTTTGGTACTAATAATGTAGGTACGACCAAAATAGGTCACGTGATCAGTTTAGCCCATATTGAAGGAAGAAACGTAGATATTTTTGAACTTTCAAAAAAAAAAAAATCTCGCAAAAAAGAAATAACGAACATGAAGAGTTGTTATAAAGAAAAACAGTTAGATCAAAGATCAAATTATCCGATTAGGGAAAAATTACTAACTGTTATCTTGAAAAATAAGTAAAACAGTCCGGTTTTTTTACAACAGGGTCAATTTCTTTATTGATATTTTTTTAGCTGAATTCTGTATTCATGGTTCTTTTACTAAAAAACTCTGGCATTGAAACTTATAAAAATCTTCTGATATAATTATTCAGACCCTTATCTTTATAGAAAAAACTCGTTTTGTCGGTTAATTTTTTCATATTTCATAAAATAAAATAGGGGGCGGGTAGACCTCATAAAAAATATTTCCTCTAATATATTTTAGGTAAAACCGATTTCAGACATATTTTCATCAACAGGTAAGTAATTATGGAACTTTTCGTGAAAATCGGACCATTAATTGATTTTTCATAGAATTAAAAAAAAGCCTCTAGTCGTAACTTGTTTTTGGCTACGTTAAATTTCAATTGATTTAACGGTGCAAAAATGTAAACATTGTTTTTCGTTCATAATCTTCATTATTTCCATAAGCTGAAAAATTAAAAAAAAATCATCAAGAGTTTTTTTTAATGTGTCTTCTTTCGAATTGACAAAACATTTTAAAAATAATATTAACCTTTATGCAAGTTTTATTGTGTTAAATATAGGGGTGGGTAAATTTCACAGGGAAAATTGGTGGTACCTAGAGTATTAATACATTTTCATATTAAAAAAAGTCTATTTATACCACCTTTTTTCCCTTCAAATTTCTTTTGATATTGGTATGACATTTATTACTGATGATCGATGATGAATGTTTCAGTTCAGCATTGAATCTAATTATTCTCAAATTCCGTCTTTCTTGCTTTTAAAATTGAAATAAAAATATATTCGTACTTGATTATTTATCCTCATATGCAACTTTACACAGTCATCATTTTTTAGATGAGGCTTGATAATTTGTATTATTCGGACTATTGTCCTCGTCTTTATTGTTATCTGTACAACATTTCGGTCGATGTGACCTCCGGCCTTCTTCAGGTATTTCTTGACGGACTCTGAAGCCTTCTCGAACTTGAGAACCTTCTTTTCGAACTCGGGAACCTTCTTGCCATAATCCGGAGCCATCAAGTTGGTTCCCGAATTCGAGAAGGCTCCATTTCCTATGACTTTAACCATTACACCACGCGCTTCCATATATTTTAAATATGAACCCCACAAAATTTGTGCTAGAATTATAATTTTAGAAACAAATAGTTGTAAAAATAACTACTTTGCCAAAGAGAATTCTATCTTGGAAGCCATTTCTAAATAAACGCTTGTCAACGGACAATAATACACCTTTCTCTAATAAATGCATGTTTTATTATTGGACAGATCATCATCCTTCTTTTCCTCCGATGACACGAGAGAGGCTGAGGTACACTCACTATCAACTGGATTTGCTAAACGGAATTTTTGATTACATTCGATATCCGAACAGGATTCAAAAAGAATTAATAGCCAAAAGGGTTGGCATTACATGTAACCAAGTCAAGGTAATGTCCTTTCAGTTTCCTATATTAAAAAACAAAAACAAAAACTTCAATGTGAGAACTATTGATAGGTACGCTTCCTGCGTCCCTGACACACAAAAATCTTAAAGGACACAGTAAAATCGTATCCATGCGTTCCAGTGTTTTTTCTTCCCTCGCGAACTCTAAATACATTTCAATAGTTTCTTAGAAACGAATTACACAGGATAGGTTACAAGGTAGGAATTAGACGGATGTAGTTGGGACCCATACATTTTCCCGGGGACTCATTCAAAGCAAATATGTGCGTTCCAGGACGCACTAAATCAAAAAGCTACCAGCATCACTGTAGTCGATTTTAAGGGCATGTCAATCAGTCTAGTGTTATTTTATGCTTAGAGGTAAGAGAATCGAATACAATTCTGTGTTGTCGTTTAAGTTTTTTTGTTTTGTTTTTTTTTGCACACGATCATATTGAATAGGAATAACTCATGAAAATCAAATTTATAGTATTCAATAATCTGTTAAGTTACTGATTTATTTCTATTTCTCTCCCTGTCTTTGTCTCTTTCTCTGTCCCTATCTCTCTCCCATCTCTCTCTCTCTCTCTCTCTCTCTCTCTCTCTCTCTCTCTATCCATCCATCTATCTATCTATCTATCAGTTTTTCTGTCTGTTCTTCTTTGTTTCTACCCCCTCTCATTTTGTTTTTCATTGTGTATGTCTCTCTTACTCTTTCTATTTCTTTCCCTGTCTTTTTCTTTTTCTCTGTCCTTTGTCCTTTGTCTGTCTGTCTATCTATCTTTATCCGTGTTATTTCTATTTCTGTCCCTGTCTTTGTCTCTTTCCCTGTCCTTATTTCTCTCTCTCTCTCTCTCTCTCTCTCTCTCACACACACACACTTTATATATATATATATATATATATATATATATGTTTCTTTCCTTTTTCTTTGTTTCTTTCTCCTTTACTCTCTCGTTATTTCTCTCTCTTCTCCCCTCTCTCTCTTTAGTTAATGATTTATATAAAAATCATGATGAGAATTTAATGAACCGTGAATATCTTTTTGATCTCTATGTTTCTAACACATGTTGGGATGCCTACAAAGTCAGAAAACAGCATAGCTCTCATGACTTTTGGAAACATTTTTTTCACGCTCAGAGTTGCTGAGGCCTGCATCTGTTGTAGGCTGCTGAAACACTGCATCTTTCAAAGTTTCCATGCTTCCTGTAATTCGCCAACACTATACCTGATACTCCCCCTCCACACACATATGCACACACGCGCACACATACATGTATATTATTACTGTACATTATTAATGTTCCTGACATTAGTACATTATTATATGTACTATACATGAGACTTTAATGAGTTGTGGTGCACCTGAGCACTGTACACATACATGTATATTATTACTATACGCTATTCATGTTCCTGACATTAGTACATTATTCTATGTACTATACATGAGACTTCGATGAGTTGTGGTGCACCTGAGAACTGTACACAATAAATTTTATTTTTTTATCTTTATTATAAAAACAACGTATTATGTCAATTTATACCAATTGTAGGATTATTTTTGTGGATTTATTTTCGCGCAAAATCCCAATCAATAAACGTTTTCTTTGAATGTTTTAGATGAAGCTTGACATAGCCTAGTGAATAATGAAGTGGACATAGCCTAGTGAATAAAGGAGTTAGGTTAAGACAGTTCTAAGTGACAGTTATCCCTGGACTGCAGGTTCAATCCTGGCCAAGGGCAGCAGTAACATAGAATAATAATTAACACAGCTTAACACCTGTACCCCAGCTATGATTAGCGGGATGAGAACAGGATACCCCCGTGGACTAAATAAAGGGTTAGGTTCAAAGTTCCGTGATGGCTCCCGATTACGAAAAGAAGGTTCCCGAGTCTGAGAAGGTTACCGAGTCCGACAAGAAACACCTGAAGTAGGCCGGAGGGTACATCAACCGAAACGTTGTACAAATAACAATGAAGATGAGGACAATAGTCCGAATAATACAAATGATTCTAATAAATGTTTTCTAGTTTATTTGGGTAATGCAATATATCTGAATATGTGGTGAACGAGCTATTCAGTCCATGGGGGTATCCTGTTCTCATTCCGCTAACCATAGCTGGGGTTCAGGTGTTAAGCTTGTGTTCATTATTATTCTATGTTACTGATGCCCCTGCCCAGGATTGAACCTATTAAGATAACTGTCACTTAGAACTGTCTTAACCTAACTCCCTTTTTTTTAAGTGTTTGATTTTTTTCTTTAAGGAGTTTGCTTAATCATCCACATTCTATTTATTACTAACTTCATCGTGTTGCGCTATTATCACGGATATCCATAGCAATCTATCGCTAACCTTCTCGATCATTCATTGTCCTCACGAGGTCCTCTGCAGAGCCTCCAGTATCCGCACAGAGCTGGTCAATGTAGGTCCTTGCTAGACGGCCCTTATTAGCATTTCTATGTGCTGGTTTCCTCAGGAGAATATCGCTTATAAGTTCGTCCTTGCTTCTCCAGCAGAGTCCATCGTGTCTTGTTCGTCTCACTCGGATGGTTTGTGAGATAGGAAGCAAGTGGTCGTACAGCTGTTTCCTTGTGGAGTGTTGTTTCCACGACTTGTTCAAGATCGCACGCAACAGTCTTGTGCAGCTCACATTTAGCTTATTCTCCAGGCGCTTCTTTTGGTTCCAAGTGGTGAAGCCATACAGCAGCACTGACACAACCATAGTCTGGAAATATTGTCGTTTTAACTTGTCAGTGAGATCGGATTTCCATATGACTGATAATCTGTTTATAGCAGACCATACCTTCCCTATTCGTGCATTAATATTGCTTTCTGTGGAGGAGATACTATTACCTAGGTATGTAAATTGTTCTACTGGCTTACTTGTGTCTCGAGTCAGATCTGTACTTGTGACCCCCCCCCCCAGTTTTCTGGAACCAAGTGCTAATTTGAAATAAATTAGGGGTTCTTAAGATTCAATCTAAAGATTATTCTAATTAGTAGTAATTGAAAATAATGATTTAATTACAACGTTTAAAACATTTTATTTCTAATATATATATATATATATATATATATATATATATATATATATATATATGTATATTGCTTCAAAAGATTCCAATAATAGATGAGGAAACTTTCCATTAGGGACTTCTCTCAAAAAATGTTTAATTTATTATTTATTATTTCTTAGATTTTTTAATTATTTTTAAAATTCTTTTTCATTCTTTTTTTAAAAACTTTTGAGAGAGGTCCATTTATTCCAGTCACCTCATTCATTTTTATTTCATTCATTCATTCATTTTGCCATTAATTCTTAGCTATATATATATATATATATATATATATATATATATATATATATATATATATATATATATATTTAAAAGATCTTTTTATTTCATTGAAAATTTTGTTTATTTAATGAATTTTTTTTGTCACATTAACATTTTTGAAAAGCAAAACTGATTGAATGTAGAAATTTCAAAATCTCCAAAGAATATTTTTTATACTAAACTCATTATTTTCGTCTTTCTAATCTTTTGAATTATTCATTATTTTGTTGCCAGGCTTGGTTTCAAAATCGTCGCAGAAAAGAAGTAATTGTCAAAGAACGATCAAATCCTGATCAAACGTCCAATCAAAATTCAGAAAAGCCAACAGTTCCCGCCATTTCTGCAACGTCCTCTTTAATCCCACCTGTAATATTGGTCAGCATCGTAGAGGAACTCAGACATTTTGCAGAAAAAGAAAAAAAAGTTAAACGAAAGGCTGAAAGGAACTTACCGTTGAGTTCTCGTCAGTCAAATTCAAAGAATTCCACAGAAAATCAAACGTTGCTAAAATCAGAAATGAGGAACTCTATTTCGAAAAAGCATTCCATATATTTCAGCGCATTCGACATCAAATCACCGCCGAACCAAATTACTCCGACTGTAGCGTTTAATCTGCGTAGTGATCTCTACCGTGGACCTTTTGAATTATTCTCAACAGAAAAATTGAAACAACCCAACAGTTTGGCGACATTGGAAAGACAACAACAGAATTTGTTTCAAATTCCATATAAAAATCAGAGCGTGGAAAATGTCTCTTTGTCAAGTGTCGGCGCTTCGTTTGTTCCATCTCGAATTAAAATGCAGCCATTTTCTTGTTGTTCATCGATCGTACCAAGCAATTCTTATTGTGCAACTAATTTGATCTCAGAAAACGAAACCAGTCAGTCACCTCTTCTCTACTCATTATATTCTCCGACATCTATTACTTCAAATTTTAACATGCAATATCACAGATAACATTTTAAAGACGATCTCAATTCAACTGCGACTTTATCTCAACGAGAGAAACTGGTCACATGTTGTATATCGAATCATACAATATTCAGTATTAAGCCACAGTCCCAAAGCGATTTTCGTTCAGTTCTGTCGCGTGTAAAAGATGGTTCAATAATTTTTACGTAATGATTAAGATAAAATCACAAAAAGAGTATAGTTACTTTTCGCACATAAGTATCTTGGTTTCTGTTAAGTTTTTAAGGGCCATTCGTTGGCCTTATAGCAGAAGCGCTTATCTGGTGGAATCCTTGATAAAGAGTCCGTCCACAATGTGAATCCTTTGGTTACTAAAGTGTCCTCAGTTACTGGTAATTGTATAAGTCCTTCTTGAGTATTGGTAAAGATCCCGGCAATCCTATGTGCGTCCTCCAAGAGTGTGTATTTGATGCGTGACCAATATGGCGAGTTTAAGTATCTTATCAGGTCACTAGTACTGCCAGTGATTGGTTAGAAGAGTCAATCACGTGACCTTGGCCAGTCTATAAGTATAAGTGGGGAACTAGCACACACCTTATATCCATAAAATCCAACAGTTTCATAATTAAGTT
This sequence comes from Doryteuthis pealeii, assembly GCA_023376005.1. NCBI lineage: Eukaryota > Metazoa > Mollusca > Cephalopoda > Myopsida > Loliginidae > Doryteuthis > Doryteuthis pealeii. The sequence continues at coordinate 52,045,359 of CM042167.1, forward strand.
TTAAATGAGTAAAATACGTATAAAAACTACTTACGTCAAAATTATTGAGTCATCTTTTTCATCCGACGGATTTTAAAAAGTAAAGCCCTTTTCGCCTCTGGGATTGTAGCCAATATACTAGTACATCATAATACAGTTGTTGCCAGACAGACTAACTCACAACAGAGTGTTAAAACATCGAAGTAGACGGCTTGCGTAATTTTCGCAATCTCAGTAATCACTCAGATGTTCTAAAACAGCAGTGTACAAATAGTCTTGGACCAGCTCATTTACTCTCTACGAAAGGTAAACTAGGCTAGTCCACAACAGTTTATAATCTTATCAGTCAGTTTTTTTTTTTTGAACAAGATCTGCTGTAAATGAAAGATTTAGTACTAGTAAAAATCAAATTACTGAATGTATTATCTCGATTTAATTTGAATGTCGTTCAGGGTTGTACTTTTTGGGTACGGCTGTACGCTTACTCGATTCGGTACGGCGAATTACGTCAGCTGACGTCAGCTTTAGACATGCGCAGAGATGTTAGTCAGTACGACAAAAGATATTTACATTTACTTAGAAATAAAACAATTATTTTATTTTTTAAAACGTAATATTTTTTAGCTTAGAAAATTGAAAGTTTTAAATAAAAAACAACTTGGTTATTTCCTATAAGTCCAACATAAACAGAGGGGAACCACTCTTGACTGATAAATTATTTATTTATTTATTGATCTACTAGGAAAAAAGAAGGGGTTAGGGTTAGGGTTTAGGGTTAGTTTAATGGGAAAATAAATAAATTATCAGTCAAGAGTGATTCCCCTATATTTACGTTGGACTTATAGGAAATAACCAACGACTTTAAAACATGTAAATTTGTGAATATTTTTTATTTAAACAAAATTTCTTCATTTACATCTCGTTTACAAAAAAGACAAAGTTTATTTTATTTATATTTATTTGGAAATAAAACAATTTAATTCCAAATTTTGACATGAATTTTTACTATCAATCATTTTATTTGTTTTCCCCTTTGACCCAATAGATTTTAAAAATGAATAATTAAAGTAATCTTTAAAAAAATCTATTTCAAGTAAGTTTACAGCCGTACCCCCCAAAAAGCTTACAGCTGTACCCCAAAAAGTACAACCCTGAACGACACGGTTGTACTTTGTCGTTTATATTGTTTTGAACATTCCAACGACTTCAATGTCTTTGCTGCTTTAAGTTCTTCATAAATATCTTGTGTGAATTCAGTTAACGATAAATAATTAATAGAATCCTTCATAAAAAATGGCAACAACGCTAGAATAACAACATCCACAATAAACTCTTCCTTACCAAACCCACTTTGGGAGGCTGGAGAGCAATTTTAAGGAAGTCTAGAAAGGAACAAATCATTGTATCCGATTACGCATTGGTCACACAAGGCTAACGCACTCCAATATACTCAAACAAGAACAACAACCACAATGTGGAACATGTCAAACACCTTTGACAGTTAAACACTTATTCATGGAATGCAGGATTTTGCTCACATCGGAAACCGTTATTTTAATGCAAACAATATGAAAGAGCTATTTGAAAATGTCAACATGTAGGACATTCTGTCCTTTTTGAAGGAAATAAAATTATACCATAGAAAATAGACATGAACCTAATCAATACCATACAACATAATCCCTAATAATGCTAACACATTGTTAAAACCAATTACTAAAATGTATAAATATAAATACACAACGTATATTACTTCCTAACCGTTAGGCATGACATAACCTCAGACGGGTTAATATGCCGTTAGAATCAATAAACGAACAAACGTTTTGTGTTAATTCAGTTAACGATAAAGTAATGACAGAAGTAAACCAAAAGGTTATGGTGGTTGTAAATGAGTGTGTGTGTGTGTGTGTGTGTGTGTGTATATATATATATATATATATATATATATATATATATTGGTAATTACAATAAACACATAATACGGTCACATATATTAAGACAGAAAAACAAATAACTTATAAATTCAACAAGTAATATGTGTATTAAAACAAATAGATTACAGTAGTCAAAAATACTGATCCAAGTTCTGCAGAATATGCTTTTTTAAAAGTTCATGTAATTAGAAAAAGAGAGTGTTGAGTTAACTCCAAATGAGAAAGAAAGGGTAATGCTCAATATTCAGCAGTGAATTAACTTTTAGAGAGAGAAAGATATAGCTTGTAATACCTTCAGTGGTAGGCAAATATTTTGGAGTCGAGCGACATGGACTGATTAGGCATAAGTTTGTCTGAACTGTTCTTTGAAAACCTTCGCTTTTTTATAGGACTCCCTAGGATCGTAATCGGTCTTTTTTAAAAACTTTTTTTTTTAGGCGCGAACGCTACTGATTGATTGAAAATTATCATTTTTAATATTTCTATTTTTTTCTTTCTACCTGCGCTAATTCTATGCGCAGACTTATTTTTGTCATTGTATTTCTGCTTTCAAAGCGTTAACTTTCGGCTCACCACAAAGTCGATAAAGTTTGCCAAACATTTTTAGATTCACGAATTGTCTTAGAAAATTATGTTGGGTCAGTAAAATGGTAATTCCTGTGTGTGGAGTTGAGTGAGGGGAGGCTTTCTGTGATTGGATATACCAATCACGTGATGAGCCCAGAAGTTTTTGCGCAAAATCCCCAGAGAAGACCCTGGACCAGCGTCGAGGAGGCAGCGACTTGAAATTCTCTCCAAGAAATCACCCTAAGATACCAGATATCTCCTCCATCACACTGGTAAGTCTCTCAAACTTAACTCTATACACCGGAAGGACTTTATATTGTTACTCATTGTTTTTATTTGTTCTTTAATAAATTGTTAGAATTGAACTAAAGTTTTAATTCATTTATTTGTTACTGTTAGTCTTAGAATCAAATACTATACTAACACAATAATTACTATCACTTTACCAGTGATGCTGATAGTTTAAAAAAAAAATTAGTGCGGATTTGATTTGAATGATTCCCCGGAATATTTTATGTGTCCCAATTAACATTTCTTAATAAATTGCAGAGGTTTTATCTATGAACAACTAAAGCCATCTAACCCCTACCTTGTACACCATAGCGTGTAATTCATTTCCAAGAAAATATTGAAATGTATTTACAGTTAGCTGGAAATGGTAGGGGAAGAAAAAAAACGAACAAAAAACACTGGGACGCATAGATACGATTTTTATGCGTCAGTGACACAAGACGTATAGCTATCATCATCTCAGCTTTACTGTACACTGTCATACATTTGAAAATCAACTCGCATACAATTCATACCCAACAACCAAGGCCGTAACAAAGTTTCAAGGGAGAGGAGAGGTGTATATTTTGTTCATATCTTTAAGAGAGACATGCCTCCTCTCTACCCCCCTCCCGCTTGTTATCATCTTGTATTGCAAACTCAACCCCATCGAGTTCAAATACTGGACGAGGCTGTTTGCATTTCACATAGTGCTAATACCCTTGGGAAAGGTATGAATCCATATATTCTCCCTTCAGCTATGGGTAAACAGTAGGAAACACTGTGCTCTTTAACCTTGGATAGGTAACCAGTCTAGATGAAGGAAAACACTGAATGCAAACCTCCGTTTAAGAAATTGTCTCATCGTGCGAAGGGGTTGGTAAATATACATAGAAAAATAGTTTGTGGGTGGTGTGTGTTAGACGCTTGGGGTAAACTTAGACTTTTATTTGTACGTAAAGATTAGAAGAACTGATGAATTTAAACTAGTGAAAAACTCATTCACCTAAAATTTAATTGTAAAGAAAACTTTGTGTTTGACAAAATTGTGTACTTTAATATAAGAATCCAACGCGGTCTAAAATTTCAAATTGTTTTCTTTTCTTTTTATTCCACTTAGCGACTGGATACTTAAGAGCAGTGACAGAACAAAGGGAGCATATAGCCGTAACCTCGGGTCTACCAAAATATCGTCTGCTTTTTATTTTAAAAACGAATTAAAATTAATTAAATCGATTATTTAAGGTCAAATTTTTGTCTAAGTCGAAAAGTTGTAACATAATGAGCATCAGTAAAAAAAACAAAAAAAACAACAAACAAACAAGAAAACAAAAAAAATAATAATATAACACGTAATTTATTTTTAATAGATTTTAAACTATTTTTTAGATCAATTTTGACCTTAAATAATCGATTTAATTAATTTTAATTCGTTTTTAGCAGCCGAATTATTTGGTATACTAGGATTTGACCCTGTGCAATTTACCCCCCCTACATTTAACACAATGAAACTTGCAGAAAAATTAATATTTTCTTGAAATTTTTTTTCCATTCGAAAGAAAAAACATTAAACAAACTCCTGATGATTTTTTAAATTTTTTATCAGCATACGAAAATAATGAAAATTATGATTGAAAAACAATGTTTTCATTTTTGCACTGTTAAATCAACTGAAATTTAATGTAGCTAAAAACAAGTTACGATAAGAGGATTTTTTAAAATTCTATGAAAAATCAATTAATGGTCCGATTTTCACGAAAATTTCCATAAATGTTTACCATTGATGTAAATACATCTGAAATAGTAGGGGAAATATTTTTTTACGATGTCTATCACCCCCTATTTTATTTTATGAGATAAAAAAAAAATGATGTGGAAAAAAATTTGGAAGATAAGAGTCTGAATAACTATATCAATGAAATTGTATAACGTACCGAATTATAGTTTTTTTAGGAAAAAATATGAAATCGGAAATAAAAAGTGAAAAAAAATGTCATAATATTAATATTTGAAAACTTTTTTTTTCTTATATAATTGGTATGTACTATATTCTATTAAATTGTCAAAAAAAAAAATTCTTTTTAAGAAATTAATTTTTACGAGATTTTCAATCTTTTGTGTGATTAAATATTTTTATTTTCTGCGTGAAATAAATTAAATATTTTTTTTTTCCTGTGGAAAAATCAAAAGATATTTAAAAACATGAATTTTAGAATTCAGGTGAACTAAAAATCCGTGCTCCTTAGAATGTACGGAAGAGCAAAAACATATGACGAGAAACTAAAAGCGTAAAAAAATATTTTATTTAACTTTTACGACCCAGTTTTTCTCTTAGAAAAAATATTCAAATTTTCATTTTATTTTCGATTTTAAGAATTAATACTATTTTTTAACGTCAATTTCACTGCAAACAAATTTTTTTTCATAGAAAAAATTTGGCTAAAAAAGTTTGTCCGTTACACCCATCCGTACTTAGATGCATAACTGTAAGAGGTAATAATATGTATTTCTTTCTCTCTAATCGCGGCCTGAAAATTACCCTTTCGCACGTAATATGGATAGGTTTGTTTATTTTTTTAACGATGTAATTTTTCCCAATCGGATAATTTGATTTTGAATTAACTATTTTTCTTTGTAACAACCCTGTACGATCTTTTTTTAACGAGATTTTTGATAAACAAAGTTCGGAAATATCTATTTCCGTTTTATTCAAGATGACCTAAACGGTCTGGTGGTACCTATGGTATACCTACGATGAAATATAAAATTCATTCATTGATAAATCGACATTGAAAATTTCATTAAAATCTGATAATTCCCTGATTTTTTGTAATTTTTTTCAGTTGGAGGATTTAATTTGTAAAATACGGATTTTGCGGCAACTTTGGCAGTGACTACCGTAACTACTAACATAAATAAAAAAAAAAAAACAAAAAACACACACACACACACACAATATTATTGCCTAACATTTACCACTATTATAGTGGTAAAAGTATCAGTATAGTGGTATCGGTTATTTCCTATAAGTCTAACATAAACAAAGGGGAACCACTGACTGATAAATTATTTATTTATTTATTGATCAAGGAAAAAAGAAGACGGAGTTAGTTAGGTTAGGTTAGGTTTGAGTTAGGGTTAGGTTAATGGGAAAATAAATAAAATAATTTATCAGTTAAGAGTGGTTCCCCTTTGTTTATGTTGAAGTTATAGGAAATAACCTGTCTAGCTCTTGCCACGCCACTACTTAAAAGTTGCGATAAAGGGAGGCTACTTCTATTTGGTTAATTGCAAAATCGTGTATTCCCAGCTTCCTCGGACAGCGGATAATATGAAAATAATTTAAATAAGTTTTAGAGTTGATTTGTTTTTCTTTCGCGGTAAATTATTAAAAAAAATTGTTTAATTTTTCACAACATTTTATTCATAAAAGAAAGACAACGAAATTGAAAAAAAAAATTGTCACAATGATGCAGAAAAAACCGGAGTAAAAAAAGTGATATTCGAGAATTAAACAAAACAAAATGTTTTTGTTAAACAAAAAAAGTTGACATTTAAAATCCTTATGCAATAAAAAAAATACTGAACTGTGTTGATCCTATTGAAAAACAACTCGCTTCTCACTTCAGATGAATTTTCAATACGTGCATTCATTCATAAATATGTTCTCACTCTCTCTTTTTTTTACTATGACACCGGATAACAAAAATAAATTAGGAATACATTTTCTCGTACACCGGTTATGGCAGCTCGCACATGGTTTAATCAGTTTTATCGTGTTGTATTTCGTCGTATTAATCATATTCCCCGTCTTGTCCCTTCAGAAACACGATGGTCAGTTTATAAATTAAATTCGAAAATCAGTCGCTATCAAATAATAGACCATATCTCTTTCTTGAAAAATTTAGACAGGTTGACATTATTTAACAATTATAAACTATCCCGTTTTTTTGGTTTTCTATCGAAATTTCTAAATATGGATGAAGATATTGGTGACCAGTCGTTTCAACCACCTAATTCTGTCCGTGGGATGAAGAAACTGGACAGATCGTCTTTTAAACAGGTTGTGAAAATACCAGCAATAAAGGTAAGGCGGTTGAATCCACTAATAACAAACAAAAAAGAAAAAAAAAAGAAAGAAGAAGAAGGGGTCAAAATTGGAGGTGCGTGGTGTAATGACCAGAGTCGTAGAAAATGGACTCGTCGACCCGAGTTCAAATTATGGACGAAGTGCTAATACCCTTGGGAAAGGTATGAATCCAACGACTGGGGGTAGCCCAGCTCGGATAATTTGATCTTTGAATTAACTGTTTTTCTTTGTAACAACTCTTTATGTTCGTTATTTCTTTTTTGCAAGATTTAAAAAAAAGTTTTAAAATATTTACGTTTCTTCTTTCAAGATAGCCTAAACTGATCACGCGATCTATTTTGGTGGTACCTAGTAAATAGTAAGACAGACTGGGCTCTTTAACCTTGGTTAGGCAACTAGTCTAGGAGAAGGAAATCTCTGAATTTAAACCTGTTAAATCAGCTTGGGGTGGTCACTACTAGAATAGACTCAGTCCTAATTAGTGATCTATTTCACTAATTCTAATTTATCAATAATAATTTAAAATAACTGAAAATAAGGAAATATTCTCCAGTTGATGAACGAAAAATGTTAAAATCTGGTGGAGGTAATTGTTTATTATATGTAAAATATTGTAATGTGTACCATCTTTTAACTATCACAGTAGCCCTGTCAGCTGGGGCTTTAGAATGCACCTCTGCAGAGGGGTAAGAAAAATGGGGCCACCTGTTAGCCATGGGTGGTGACCCATGATGCTTAATGACGGAATCCTTGTGGATGAGCACTCCATGACATGCAACACCTAACTTTGGCCATTAGGCTAGACTAGCAGTTGGAGAGGCCCCCTTCGATCAATTGGCTGGTCACGTCAAGCCTTAGCATCTATATGATTGTCCCGGCCCTATTGCCCATATGGCAAGCCCCAATCCTTTTTATCATATGGGTACTAGAAGGTGGTGGCTGAGGGTCTTCATGTCCTGGGTATGACGTTAAACTCTAACTGATGATGAGGTTCCAGTTCTGGAGGTTTGGGGAATGTGGAGCACCCCTTTATCACCATTACTCCCAGGTTCACTATGACCTGGAGTGGTGGTACCTGTTGAAGTCTCATCTATGGGTTAAATAGAAAATTTTTTTACAAAATAAATTGAGTTTAAAAAATTTTCTTTCAAACTATTGCTATGAATCTTTCAAAACTTTGCCAGCATTAAATGACCCACCTTGGTTGATATGCCGTAAAATAAAATAAAACAAAACAAACTGTCACAGTTAAAGTTCCTGGGTCATACTGGAGTGTGATCGGGAATGGTTATCTAGCCCATTAGGACTGAGCCTATTCTAGTAGTGACCACCCCAAGTGGAGTTTAACAGATTTGAATTCAGAATTTTCCTTCTAGACTGGTTGCCTAACCAAAGTTAAAGAGCCCAGTCTGCCCTACTATTTACCCATAATTGGAGGGAGAGTAGTTGGATTGATACCTTTCCCAAGGGTATTAGCATGATGTGAACTATAGCTTCGTCCAGAATTTGAACTAAGGTCGGTGACATTTCCTATGACTCTAACCATTACACCACTCACCTGCAACTGTAGTTCTGTGTGCCATCTATCCAATATTGCATTAAAAAGTGGTTGGATGAAGGTTAATCTCTGATTCTTAAAGTGTACTCAAAGTGTAATGCCAAAATAATTGTCTCATGAATTCTCAATAATGTTTATTTCTAAGATTTTCACTGCAGATGCAGTAAACATAATCACTTTGCTGATCTGAATCAAATGTTATCATCATTCTGAAAATTGATTTCAGACTTGTGTCATTTCATATAATTACCATGGATACAATAAGTAAGTAATGTCATCAGGGCAGCCTAATGTTGGTATCAGCCAATCAGTGAGGGAGTCTATTCCCTTTACACTAGCGCTAGACCAAGAAGATTGTCTTTGCATCTGAGGTGGCGCGCCACACCTACCATCAGCTTCTTTACTACACAGATCCCTGTGCTACTCATATGCTGAGTTGGCGAGGGCCGGTATCAAACTAGGAACCTTGTGGTTTCTAGGCGAATACTCTATCGACTGAGCTATCCCGGCCCTTATGGATACAATACAATAACCATGATCAAATAGTAATATTTCATTATATATCATTTTTCAGTGCATATCGCATTCGTGCGTCCTGGCCTCCTGTCCTAAAAAATGCTAGGTGGTGCCTGCTCAAAATCTGACCCATGCTAGTTATGAACTCCCTAGCTGTTTGAAGGCGTTTTTATCAGCATATAACTTTTTTTTTGTGATTTGAAGGTGTTAAAATCAACAAGTTAATGCGATAAGAAAGTGATATTTTACAGCCTTCAAGCTGCTAAAAAACTATTTCAAAGAGGGTGGGGGTAAAATATTTACATTTACTTGTCAAAAAAAAACTTTGGTGGGTTGGGTAAAACATTGCTTCTATATGGCACTAGAAGTGGCTACCTAGCATTGCTTGGGTAAAGGGATGGGGGGTAAAAAGGTAGTCTTCGCAGATCCATTATTTTTGAATTTCAAGTTGGATCTTCACTAGCAGCCCCATTAGAATCCCCATGTACAAAAGACCTTGCGTTGATCCAGTCACTCTGAAAAGAAAAATTAATGTCTCCTATTTAAAATGCTAAACGTGAAAAAAAAATGTTGTTATCATCGAAATGTTATTTTTTTAATTATATTCACTAATATAAATCAAATCCTTATTATTTTTGCTCAAAAACCAAGCCCTGGTGATATTTAATGTGTATATATGTTTACTTTGTTGTTAATTGTTTTATTTTCGAAGTTTCCTCTGGGCATACACATACACACAACTGCCCTTTATATATGTACAGATTAACTTTTCGGGAAAAACGCCTTCAAACAACTAGAGAGTTCATAACTAGCACAGGTCAGATTTTGAGCAGGTACCACTTAGCATTTTTTCGGGCAGGAAGCCAGGATGGACAAATACGATATGTACCCATTTTTTCCCTTAAATATGATATACAAAGAAATATTATTGAAATTAACAATCAGTTAAAATTTTTTGTAAATTGCAAAACCAAGTATTTTTTTTTTTATAGATATTTTTAATTTCTTTGGAACTTTTAAGATATTCTAATGAAATGCAAGAAAAATGTAGATTTAAGTTTTATGTAAGTAAAATAATTTAGCATTATATTCAAGTAATAAACAATTGAGGTAATCACAACTAGAATTAACTCCGTCCTAATTAATGATCATCCTCCACACATGACTACAACAACCAACATTATTTTTTGTTTTTGTTTTTGTTTTGTGTGACTTTGTTTATATTGTGTAATGTGTGAAAACAAGGTAATCTGAACATTAGCTACATAAATGAGAGTAACCTCCCCTCCTTATTATTCCAAAATTTATTTCCAAGTTATAAAAATTACTGTACAAAAAAAATTTGTCACAAAAAAATCATGTAAAAAAAAAACAAAAAAAGATTAAACAATTACAGTAATTAAAATTCTGTAATCAATAATTTCATGATTGCGGGTCCGGGTTCACCCCAGAATGTCTTTAATTAGTTCACGGAGTTGGTCTTGTTATGTTTTTAAGGGCCATTCCTTGGTCTTATAGCAGAAGTGCTTATCCAGTGGAATTGGATCCTGGATAAAGAGTCCGTCGATAATGTGAATCCTTTGGTTACTAAAGTGTTCTCAGTTACTGGTATAAAGACCTTCGATAATGAACCCTCTTGGTTACTAAAGTGTTCACAATTACTGGTAATCGTATAAGTCCTTCGAGAGTATAGGTAAAGATCCGGCAATCCTATGTCTGTCCATCCTCACAGAGTGCAGTTTTCATTATGACCAATGTGGGGGGTTTAAGTATTCTATCAGGCCAGTAGTATTGCTAGTGATTGGTTACAAGAGTCAATCATGTGACCTTGGCTAGTCTATAAATCTAGGTGCACATCTTATATCACAATACCTCCAACAGGACTGATTCCAAAATGGTATGATATGTTTGGCTACAGCCTCTAGGAGTAAAATAAAAATGTTGCACACTGATACATTGATATTCGCACATATATATATATATATATATATATATATATATATATATTTCTTGTGTAATTGAATTATAGATTTGTTTTATTACCATATTTTCTGTTTTGATAAAGCCAACATTAAACTTAAATTGTTAACCGACCTGAAAACTTTTTGATTATTTATTATTTTAAGTTTATTTCTATGGACAACCCAAATCCATTCTTTGTTCTTTTCTTATACGACACTTAAAGGTCAGATGTCAACTTGAATGTTTCTAGTACCACGACCCCACCCCTGCCCAGCTTCTTGATAGATGAATTGTCATCCAAATTTGTCTGGAATAACTCTTTTGCTATTTCACTAAATAGCTAATATATTTGTTCTTCCTCCCACCAAGCCATCCTGTTGGCTGGGGCATTAGAATACACAGACTGCACCTCTGCAGAGGAGTAAGACTCCCCCATTGGGTCCACCTGTTGGCTGTGGGTGGCGACCAGTGATGCTTAAGGATGGATCCCAGTTGCCATAATCCCATCAAGCACTTAATATGGGCTGTTTTGAGGCAAATCTATCTCAGCTAGACTTTAATAGAGACATGGTTAATAAATAAGATGCTAATTAAGATTAATTAGAATAGTGATTATTGAATAACCATTGAGAATATCACATAAATAACTAAGGGAATTGTGACGTTGGTAGTGACATATTTTCAGTTACAAGCCGACAGGCACCGAATCACCATTATATATAGATTTAAGCCTGTGACTTAGGTAATTTAAAAGTTATCAGTGCAGCCCTAGGTGACCGTAGGCGTCTGTGTATCAGTAACATCCCCCAAATGTTTGATAAAGGTCGACTAGTATAACATCCAGCAGAACAATAACAGTAAGTTACATTCACTGAATTCCAGTATTTTCTAATTTTCCAACTCTAATTTATCACCATTATTGGATTATTAGGGTAAATACAGTCAGCAGCAGAACTTGTTTTCAATTTGAAATAACAAAGGCAGAAACAATATGGCTGGCACCACACAACTCCTTCTAATAACACATGAATACCAATTTACTTTGTAGGATATGGTGTAATAAACAAGCTCTTTTTCTTTCTTCTTCATTTTAACTTCTCTATGTTCAAATCATTCCTCTGTGGGGTGCCAAGAAGTTTTTTTGTATTAATTTTATGGACTATATGACCTTTAGGCACCCCTTTTGCGATCTGGATTCTTGGGACATTTTTTTCATTTACACCATCAAAATCCGGTTAATTGTTAACAGATGATTTTTAGAGTTTTTTTTTTAAATTATAAAACTGACCCCTAACCCTAACCCCTAACAAACAACCGGATTTTGAAAATGAGTAAAAGTGTCCTTGTAAATCAAGATCATGGAAGGGGTGCCTAAAGGTCATATAGTCCAATTTTATTTTAATCCCAACAAGCCTGGGTATAATGTACCACACAACTCCTTCTAAAAACACACGAATACCATTTAACTTTGTAGGATATGGTGTAGTAAACAAGCTTTTTTTCTTCTTCTTCATTGTAGCCATTTTTATATATCTTATATATAAATAAATAAATAAAAGATTTAGCTTATATTTATTATCATTAGAACAATTTTTCTACCATTGGTTTCTTGCTCTGCAGCAGTCTTCAGGCAACGAAAGTAGGCAACAATGGTAGCAAAATTGTTCCAATGATAATAAATATAAGCTAAACCTCTTATTTATTTATTCATTTATTTATCTATTAATGCTCTATCACAGATATTGAGCACTTTTCTAATAACACTGGACGTTGGATTACCACCGCTTCTTCAAGTATAATAGTGCAAACCATACACATTGATATCTTATATATATATATATATATATATATATATATATATATATAAAAGTCTTCATGTATGCTTCTAAATTATTTAGTTAAGAAATAATGGAAAAAAATGAATGGAATAAATAAAAAATCTTTTCCAAAGAACCTCTCTCAAGGGAAAAAAATAATTTTTTAAGAGATATCCCTAATGGAAAAACTTTTTGATTCTTACTGGACACTTTGAAACATTAAATTAATGTAATTAATATATGAAGATATTGGAGAAGATAATGAGAAATTAAAAACTTAAAAATCAAAACATATATATATATATATATATATATATATATATATATATATATATATTCCATTTGAGGATTGTGTAACACATGAAACTTGAGTAACGATAATATAATCCCATACTTTTGTATTTTTGGTTTTAAACTTGCTCTGCTATTTAAGCATTGAGCACTTTTCTATGCAAATTTTTCTTATTTGCTATCCTTCATTACGTTATATATATTTTCTATATCATAGCTCAGTCGATAGACCATCCTGTTGAGGCTATTGGGGTGCCAGGGAGTTTTTTATATTAATTTTATAAAATTAAAAAATCCGTTAGAAAAATCCGTTTTACGGAGCTTCTAAAAACATGGCATACCTTTGTGAAGAAAAAGCTTGAATATGCGTAATAATAGTAATGTTTAAACCATTCCACTGTTGAGGCCTGTGGGGTGCCGAGAAGTTTAATGTTTTAGGTTTAAAGGTAGCTGTTTATTCCTGGTGCGTGTTCCTAGTTCCTAGTTAGCAAAATTTAGCAATGAAAGACGGGAGTGAAGGAAAAGGATGGAAGAGTTTCGAAGTTGTTCTATTTTTCGATTATACTCCCTCTATTTCAAATCATTTTATCTGCTTTCTTTTTTAGTTTCATTAGCCTTTCTAATTTATAAATATTTCATTATATTAAATCTTAAATTCTTGTGCCTAGAGGGTGCATATATTTGCTAGTCTAACTAATGATTCCCCTTGCATCTGAATTGTCTGGAAATTTGCTTGGAATCCAGACCCTGTGAAGGAAAATGATAAATTACCACATGATCAGAGATGCTGATAGGTATGTGTCTTGTGTCCTTGACGCATACAAATCTAAAAGGATGCAGTAAAATCTTATTCATGCGTCCCAGTGTTTTTCTTTTTTTCTTCCCTCACCATTTCAAGCTAACTGTAAATACATTTCAATAGTTTCTTAGAAATGAATTACACAGGATAGGTTACAAGGTAGGATTTAGATGGCTTTAGTTGTTTCCCAATATCATAAATAAAAACCCTACAATTTATTAAGAAACTTTAATTAGGACCCATAAATTTTCTTGAGGACTCATTCAAAGCAAATATGTGCGTCCCAGGACACACTAAATCAAAAAGCTATCAGCATCACTGTTAGTAAAGTAAAGTCGTTCGGGTGACCTAAAGTTGGTATCAGCCAAGGGTCTATCCCCTTTTCTCTAGCGCTAGACCAAGGAGATTGTTTTATTTTTTTCATCAGCTCCTTACTTTACTGCACAGATCCCTGTGCTACTCATATGCTGAGTTGGCGAGGGCCAGTATCAAACTAGGAACCTTGTACTTTCTAGCCGAACGCTCTACTGACTGAGTTAACCCTCATTGTATGATGATAATATTTCTGGGTTTAAATGATGCAATTTCTTTCTATAACCCATTCTTCAACTTTTGTTTCTCATTTGCTAAATATTGTTAAATATATATATATATATATATATATATATATACTAATACAATTTTAGTCTCTTTCTTCTTTATCTCTTTATGTCTCTGATGATGATGATAATTTGTAACTGAGGAACACAATGTTTATGACTATTCCGTTTGGTCTAATATCTTAATAAACCTCTTCTAGGTCTGTTTTGTTAATCTAATTCTATTACGACTTTGAGCACTTCATTTGTTTTGTTTAAAATTATAGTGACATTTCAAATGATACAATCTAATATATATATATATATATATATATATATATATATATAGTTGTAATCTTTATGTGTACATGTTCCTCAGGTCTGTTTAAAAGTTTAATCATAGACTGACAAAAAGATAAAACACTTAGTCTATTGTTCTGTGTATAAATATATATATATATATATATATATATATATATATATATATATACAAAATGCTGTGTTCATCTGTATTTTATTTTCCTATTTGTAAATGTTTGCCAAGCAATGTGTATGTATGTATGTATGTCTCTCTCTCTCTCTCTCTCTCTCTCTATATATATATATATATATATATATATATATATATATATATATATATATATAATATCTTTAAAATAAAACTTAGTCATCCTCATCCTCATCCTCATGTTTCTCTTGTTTTATTCAAAGGGCATCATAGTCTGTTCAATTCAACAACTGATTACTGTCATTTTCTTGTTCTCTGAATGAAGGTTACTTGCTGTTGCATCCACTTTCATGTATACAAATGAAAGTGCGGAAGGAAAACCTGATTAAAAAGACAGGAAGAGCTTTGCAACACCCCAAAATGTCACAGTCCATTGTAGGTCTCTCTTTATTTCCCATTGACTGGCCTTAACCCAATCTTGCAGTCAAATGTTGCCAGTGATGTTATTGTTTCTTCTTATACAGTCAGTTTGGGTTTAGCTGGTCACTGTCACTATATGGTTCTTTTCAAAATAAAGACAATATGACTATTTAGGAATTATGTGCTAGATTATCTGGTTACAGTACAATGATTGAAAGGATTGAATATTGTAGATAGTATATTCATTTTTTCAAATGCAAAGAAGTTTAATGGGATGGATATATATATATATATATAAAGAAGTTTAATTGGATGGATATATATATATAAAGAAGTTTAATTGTATGGATATATATATATATATTTGGGAGAATATGTGCTTAATTGAAGTCGAACCTAATTTTATGAAAGTTAATTTATTAATAATTAATTAGGCGGGATTTACCTATTTAAATGTAAGGCTAAACAAATCGAGAAAAATCAATCTCTGTATGTACATTTCGGCCTATTAGGCCTCATCAGCAGAGCTATAGATACGAAGACCGCTGATGAGGCCTAATAGGCCGAAATGTACATACAGAGATTGATTTTTCTTGATTTGTTTAGCCTTACATTTAAATAGGTAAATCCCGCCTAATTAATTATTAATGAATTAACTTTCATAAAATTAGGTTCGACTTCAATTAAGCACATATTCTCCCAAATATTGTCGGCTGAAAATAGCCATATCAAAAACATTGTCTGTTTGTTTACTTCTCATATATATATATATAAAGAAGTTTAATTGGATGGATATATATATAAAGAAATATTATCATCATACAATGAGGGTTTGCTCAGTCGGTAGAGCATTCGGCTAGAAACTACAAGGTTCCTAGTTCGATACCGGCCCTCGCCAACTCAGCATATGAGTAGCACAGGGATCTGTGCGGTAAAGTGAGGAGCTGATGGTAGGTGCAGCACACCACCTCAGATGCTAAAATAATCTCCTTGGTCTAGTGCTAGGGAAAAGGGGATAGACTCCCTCACTGTCTAGCTGATACCGACATTAGGCTGCCTTGATGACTTTACTTACTTTATATATATATATAGAGAGAGAGAGAGAGAGAGTGAGTGAGGGAGAGAGAATGAATGAGAAAAGTATTGGCATATAAAATTATCCAAATATGTATGGTACATTAAAGATACAACTAGCAAAACACCTATGATAAAATGGGAAATTATCAAAAAGGCCCAGGCTTACAAAGGTGGCCAGCGTAAATCCGGACTTTGCAATGAAGAAAAATTGTGCATTCTACAAAATACAAATACAAACTTAATGAATAAGAGAACTGAATTTGTTTCCAAATGTAGACATTTGAACAAACTTTTATTATGCCATTTACAACCTGACCTTAATTAATCCCTTATTTTTTGCCCTCTATTTATCTAAAAAAATTTTAAAAAAATCATCTGGACACCTTGTACATTAAGCATGTTTATTATTTTTTTTTAATACAACTTTAGCGTTATTACATTCTATTGTGTGAACACACATTACGTTATAAAAACGCTGAACAAGCTACAGTGTTTTTTAAAAACTTTAGTGTGATAACATTCCTTCACGTTTATATAAATACTAAACAAGCAAGTGTTTTTTAAAATCTTAACCTTTTTGACCGTCTCATCTGATGATTGCAGTAAGCATGAAACTAATAGTAACGAGATATTAAATCCATAATATAGGGCCCCTGGTTTTCCGTTTCAAATTTTTCTAAATTCCGTGTCCACTTTTGGTAATTCCCATTTTTATAGTATTTTGTGAAAAAATTGAAATAAAATTTGCTATAATTATTAAAACTGAAAACAAAAGCATAATTCAAAGTTTAATTACATATAAAGAAATAGCAAATGTCTACAATTCTTTTTGAAATTGTGAAATGAAAGTCCAAAAATAAATTATATGTAAAAATAAATATGTAACATGACTAAACAATGAAATGTTGCAGTACATAATTATCTTTGAGGTAGAACTTTTAATCAGAACACATTTAGATTGTTTTTGTGTTTTTAAGTAAAGGGATCCAGATTGATTTATAATCATTGATTCGCAATATTAAAATTAACAGAAAAATCACATTTAAAGAATGAACAGCAAATAACTTGCATCTTAACAATAAATATCTGAGAAAGTCAAACATTTTGACTAAAATTTTACAAAATAGGAATTAAACCATAATCATTGAATCTTTGTAAGAAAATATAAAAAACTTGATAAAAAATTTGATATATTAATTCAAAATTTAAATTAAAAAACTTATCTCAAGTTGAAATACTCATGAAATTTAAAATTGGATATTTCCCAAATAAAGAAATTAGCAATCTTCAAATCTCTTTTCTAAATCTCCATTGTAATACAACATTATAAGTTGCTTGGTATTTTCAGGAGTAAGACTTTCACGTTATTTATTTAGTAAATGTTTATATTGAGAAAATGAATGTTCAACATCTACGCTGGTATTGGCAATCTGTTCCAGAAGGGGAAATCTACTCTTATTTGCATTCAAAAATGCTGGGATGCAAAAAGGATTTTGGTAAGTCATCTTGGTAATTCACATGAATTTGGAATTCTTCAAGAAGATCAGTAGAAGGATCTTGCAAGTCCTTAGTGGCTGCAAAACTATCAATGTCATGGCTTATACAAGGTAGCTGTCTAGGATCAAACAGATGAGATGCCTTGTAAAAGTTATATACAGGGTGAGCATCCAGGTATTTATTCAGTTTTGAAAAAGATGTGCTGAACAAATCTTGGGAATTTGAGATAACTCTCTCCCTCTTTGTATTTTCTAGTTCAGACAGAAGACAGTCTATTTCTACATCAAATGTTGATTTTGATGTACCAGTATACAAGTTTTTTCTTTATTTCTAAATTGTATGGTCACGTGATAGTAGCATTTACTTTTCTTTCATCATATTTATAAAACAAGGTTACAAGTTGTTTAGAAGCTTTTACTTGGAAATTTTGTAAAAAATCAAACGGGGCTTCAGTCGGGGTCCAGTGAGTTTCGGCCGCTGGACCTGCCAGAGGTTAAATTATAAGCGTCGATCCCAGGGGGCTATCTCCCCAGGCAATACCTGCCCCCTTGATTTAAAGGGGAAAGGCTGGGTTTATTGCCCAGCGCCTGAGGCGCACCTCCTTGAGGAGGAATGCCGACAGGATTGACACCATTTTTCCACCTGCCACCCATAAGTCTCGGATTATGGGTGGTCCCACGTTAATAGGGCCTTGTGCCTAACCCATACAAGTGGGGTATGAGGTAAATATACATCAAGGAAATGAATGTTAAACTTTTTGATCTTAGTATCTCCCCATTCCAATTTCTACATGTCTACCTTCCCATTTCCACTTTATGAGGACTGACCGACTTTCATCTCTTTCTTAGAAAAATATAAGACTAATCAATTTCATCAGAAAATCTACGACCCACTTTTCTTTTTTTAGGTAAAAACTTTTGCTCTTAATTCTTTTTCGGATCTTAAAAGGAAAAATAACTCATATTTGTAAAATCAATTTTAAAGGAAATAACTAGGTTATGTTATATTCTATTTATTAAAACGTTTTAACAAAAAAATCGGAGAGATAGTCAAATTTTGAAAGAATTAAAACAAAAATTTGAAAACCTAAAAATCAATTTATTATTGAAAATTTCATTAAAAATCTCAGATTCCGTTTCAGATTAACGATTCTGCGATTCCGTCCGTGATTCCGTGATCGCGGAAAATTGGTCCCCCTAATAATATATAATATTTGATTGTATATATATAATATATATATATTTGGGAGAATATGTGCTTAAATGAAGTCGAACCTATTTTTTGAAATTTAATTCATTAATAATTAATTAGGCGGGATTAAACTATTTAAATGTAAGGCTAAACAAATCGAGAAAAATCAATCTCTGTATGTACATTTCGGCCTATTAGGCCTCATCAGCAGAGCTATAGATACGAAGACCGCCCCGTGTGTGATTCGAAACCTGTCTGTCAAATTAGCAGGCAAGTGTCTTACCTCCACACCAAACGGACTTAGCAAGATTTTCTTCGCTTTGTTAAGTAGTAGTATTTTATATTCCTCTTAAGTGACCTCTACACGAACTTACGAGACGTAAACAAACAGACGATGTTTGTGATATGGCTATTTTCAGCCGACAATATTTGGGAGAATATGTGCTTAAATGAAGTCGAACCTATTTTTTGAAATTTAATTCATTAATAATTAATTAGGCGGGATTAAACTATTTAAATGTAAGGCTAAACAAATCGAGAAAAATCAATCTCTGTATGTACATTTCGGCCTATTAGGCCTCATCAGCAGAGCTATAGATACGAAGACCGCCCCGTGTGTGATTCGAAACCTGTCTGTCAAATTAGCAGGCAAGTGTCTTACCTCCACACCAAACGGACTTAGCAAGATTTTCTTCGCTTTGTTATATATATATATATATATATATCTGTGAAGAAAAAATGGAAGTAAATCCGACAGTATTTAATATTGTAAAAATTGAAAAAATACAAGGTTCATAAACAAATGATGTTTATTACACCTGCGCTGCAGTGTTTCAGTCTGTTTAGATAGACCTTCATCAGGGATTTCGTTGGTTTAAGGAAAAAATGAATTATTACTGAAAACAAAATGTCTGCGAGCCTCTGATTTTGGTGCGTTGGGCAGCTTTTTGTTGATCTTCAAATGTAAGGAAGAAAAGATCTATTCAAAATTATTGACTAATGTCAGCGTCTTAATTTAAACTATGTGATGGCGTTCCCATTTATACTACGTGAAGTGTGTGTGTGTGTGTGTGGTGTGTGTGAGAGAGAATTTTATTTAGTATTTTTTTTAGTTTTAATTAAAGGAAAATACCTTATTTAACTAAGTAAAAATATTGATCAAATATAAGGTATTTTGTAATCTTTAAGTATAAGTTTAACGAGGTGAGGGGACAAATTATAAAATCCTGGTTTTTGTTTAATTGTATTAAAAATCAAGATTATGTTAGATTCTACAATTTTTCTTTGTTTTTTGTTGTCTATCCTAACTAACATTTTGGATTCTTTAAAATTAAAAATTGTGAATTAAAAATATTTCAATAATTGTCTAAGATTAATAATAGTAACTAAGTTTGTCTTGGTGAAAATCTGTAAAATCTATTTGGTGAACATGTTCATCAGAGGCCAACATTTTTTATTGGTTTCTGGCATTGTAATCTGGCATTGATCAGATTTTTAAATTCTTGATTTTTTTGTCAGTAAAATACTTTTGTTAGATTTTCTTTTGTTTCATGTTTTTCTATTTGTTATATAATCTCTCTAATAACAATTTAAAAAAAAAATATCTATAAATATTTCAGGTGCCTATTAAGGAAGTGGCCATGTTAAATAAACACTTGAAGAAATCTCTGTGTAAAATTTCCAAGATTAAACCAATTGCTCATCTTTCTGATGACGACCCAGAAAAAGATAAATTTCGATTGTTTTTACTGAAACCTCAAAAATATATAAATGCCGACAGCTTCGATGCGAGCGAATGCCAACTGCTTGAACGAGCGGGAATTGAATTACCATCAGGACTAATTTGGACAGATGTTGAACTTGGCTACGACAACTGGAATGTTCCGGAAATATTACGGGCTGTTCTTCCCGGAGAGAGTGACAGTGTGTCAGGGTTTAGTAATATTGGACATATTGCTCACTTAAATCTCCGAGATGAAGTGATTGACTTCAAATATCTCATAGGTAAGTTTTTTTTTTTTTTTTTTTTTTTTTTTGTTATCTTCATCTTGATTGTTTTCTTTCTCCTGATTCAAGCCGCCCTGTCGGCTGGGGCAGTAGAATGCACCAACTGCACCTGTGCAGAGGGGTAAGACTCCCCAATGGGGCTACCTGTTGGCCGTGGGTGGCAACTCGTGATGCTAAAGGATAGAACCCAGGTGGCTGAGCAGTCCATGACTTGCAATACTCCACTTTAGGCTTTTCTTGGGCTAGACGGGCGGTCGGAGAGGCCCCCTCTGATCAATTGGCTGGCCACATCAAGCCCTAGCACCTATATGATTGCCCCAACTCTATTGCCCTTATGGCAACCCCCAATCCTTCTTATCATATGGGTACTAGAAGGCGGTGGCTGAGGGTCTACATGTCCTGGAATGACGTTAAACTCTATCTGATGGTGAGGTTCCAGTTCTGGAGGTTTGGGGAATGTGGAGCACCCCTTCATCACCATTGCTCCCTGGTCCACTCTGACCCGGAGTGGTAGTACCTGTTAGGGTCCCATCTATGGGTTGAATAGAAAAACATGAGTTTATAAACAAAATTGTATTATGCATTAAGAATGAATTTATTTCACAACTTTGTCGGCATTAAATGACCCACCGAGGTTGATATGTCGTAAAACAAAACAAAACAAACCAAACCAAACCAAACCTGATTGAAGAATATTTATCCTCTTTTCACTTGATATACTTTTTATTCAGAAGTTTATGAGTATTTTTCAACACTTATGATAAATTAAGATGAAATACGTTTTTATACTAAAATAGTTTTACTTAATCAGAAGAGAAATGCAATTATGTTTATTTAATAAAAATACAGTTAATATTTGCAAAATATTTTTTATGTTTATTTAAATAAAGGATGTCGTTCAGAAATAGTATCACAAAATTTGTTTTTGTCAGATACAATATAAGTTGAAAAAATCATCTGTTCATTTATTTTCAAATATTTGAAAGTCGAAGTTACCGGTGATGAGTTAAAATGTGAACCTTTCATTAAGTTGATGATTTGGGGTGCCTATTGGATAATTGGTCCAAATTTTTTTGTTGTGAGGATTTACATTCATTTTATTTGCATTTTAGTTCTTGTTTTTTATACATTTCAACAACTTAAATATCATAATTTATCTACCTTAGAAAAAAACCGATGCTATTTGCAGAATTGCATCTCAGCCTCCTGCCTTAAAAAACGCTATATTAAAAACAAACAAATAAATAAATTACAAATATATATACACGTATTCACTAATTTAAAAAACAAATTTTAACAGAATCTTAACTTTTCTTTGCACAAGTAAATAAGATTACTTACGAAATTAAAACATTCCCCCTTTTTTCAAATGTCACTCTTCATCAAATATTCTTTATTTTCTAACCATAACTGTCACCAAACATCACTCTATTTCTCCAAAGTGTCTCAAAGATTTTCAAAGAAAAAAATTCTTTTTTCGAACACTTCAAAATTCTCTGTATTTTGTTTGGAGACAAAAGGACATTCATTCTGGATAATGGAAGATCACATACAAAAATTGTTACTGCTTGGATAGGAAGTTTCTACTCGTTTGTAATATTCATCACATATAATTACACCTTTGAATTATCATTTGATATTTAATCTTTATAGATGTCTGAACACAATAGAAGTAAATGCTAAATATATTTAATATTAATAATAATAAAATTTATTGTGTACAGTGCTCAGGTGCACCACAACTCATCTAAGTCTCATGTCTAGTACACAGAACAATGTACTTATGGGGATAGAGTCTTAGTTCATTTGTTACATAATAATTGGACCCTAATACATTTTAAGGTATTGTAGAAATCATTATGGCAATCAGTACAGCTGATGGCCTTGAGAGTGAGTGACAGCGTTTGACCTCACTCTGACCTTGCTTTCTGGGGATAGACCGTGAGAACCGGAACCCCCATAGAAAGCCCCCTTCCGGTTTAAGGATACTAAGTAAGTAACTTAGTCAGTTAGAAGTTAGAAGCCAAGCTAGCAAGATGTGAGTCTCACTGCGCAGATTGTCTGGTCTGGGGATCTACGAATAAAGTAACATCATCGTAAATCGAAGTCTTGTGTTTATTACTAAAAACCAACAATGACACAGGTCTTCTGATAAGGAATGATCCCCAACAGAAACCAGACACGGAATCCTCAATAGAAGACCAGACGAGACCTTAGAAGATATACCAGGCCAGAAGAATAGACGACCAGAGTAAGAAGTAGTAAGAAAGGTATATAACGTTATGCTGATTTGGCTTAGTGAAAAGACCAGTATATAACATATACCTATTTAGTGCCGGTAAAGAAGGCGCTATGCAACACATTCGTCTTGTATCCTATCCCCCAAATAAAAGTACTACTTACTTTGTGTGGGCTGGTAAGCTGAAATAGAATTTAATGAAAAGAAGGAAAGGACAGAGACAGGGATGACTTTAAGAGTTAGACCTTTATTATCGGGTTCACACTATTTTGTTGAGGGGATATATTTCCCGAACAATTCGATAGGTGTTACCTCTCCAAAGTCTCTAAGTCTCTCTAGCGTCTTCGAGACCTTTTCGACACCAAGAACTTGGGTTTTTTCCTGCACATGCCCAGAGGGCTCTTCCTGTCCTAAGCCCTCTGGGAGATTGTTATTTTTATGTCTTTTTATTTATTTATTTATTTAATTTAATTTTGTTTTACTTTTGTTTTATTTATTTTTACTTTTATTAATCGCCACATAACTAATGTCAGGAGACATGTTTGGGTGAGGCAAAAAATTAAAATCTAAAAGAAATCATATTAACTTTATTGAACAATAACACACATGGGCATGCCTACAAAGTCAGAAAACAGCATAGCTCACATGACTTTCGGAAACATTTTTTCACACTCAGAGTTGCCGAGGCATGGAATAAACTGCCTGCATCTGTTGTAGGCTGCCAAAATACTACATCTTTCAAAGCCTCCATGCTTCCTGTAATTTGCCGATACTATACCTGATACCCTCCTCCACACATATATGCACACATATATGTATATCATTACTGTACGCTATTCATGTTCCTGACACTAATACATTATTCTATGTACTATACATGAGACTTTGATGAGTTGTGGTGCACCTGAGCACTGTACACAATAAATTTCATTATTATTATAAAACAATTTTTTATTCTAATTTGCAGGTGAAGTAATTTTAGACAAAGTTTCTACTGTGAAAACTGTTGTCAACAAATTGAATGTTATTGATAATACTTTCCGAAACTTTGAAATGGAGTTGTTGGCTGGCGAAAAAGATTTTTTTGCAACTGTTCGAGAGAACAAGTGTATTTATCAATTTGATTTTGATAAAGTTTATTGGAATTCTCGATTGGGTAAGATGTATATTTAATTTTCTTTTCTCTTTTGATTAAATTGAAATTAAAAAACCCAAAACCAAATGGCATTGGAGTATGAAACGGGTTTAGGGTTAGGGTTAGTTTAATGGGAAAATAAATAAATAATTTATCAGTCAATTTATCAGTCAAGTGTGGTTCCCCTTTGTTTATGTTAGATTTATAGGAAATAACCATATTTATAAATTTACCAGTTTGGTTATTTCCTATAAGTCTAACATAAACAAAGGGGAACCACTCTTGACTGATAAGTTATTTATTTATTTTCCCATTAAACTAACCCTAACCCCGTCTTTTTTTCCTAGTAGATCAATAAATAAATAAATAATTGATCAGTCAAGAGTGGTTCCCCTTTGTTTATGTTAGACTTATAGGAAATAACCTAATGTTTTTTTAGTTGCATCAGTTTCATTGTTATTTGAACTAGCAAATATATGCACCTTCTGAATGCAACCCATCCTTTTCACTAGTGCTAGACCAAGGAGATGTTTTTTTTGTGTCTGAGGCAGAGCGCCACGCTTACCATCAGCTCCTCACTTTACCACACAGATCCCTGTGCTACTCAAACTCTGAGTTGGCGAGAACCTTTTGGTTACAAGTTGGACGCTCTACTGACTGCGCTAAACCAAAACATTGATATTGCAACTCTAATTGAATATGAAGTATTTACCTATTTAAAGGGATTTTGAATATCGATTGTACATTTGATTATCGATAAATTTAATAGATTTGATTACAATTTGAATATCGTATCATTAATTATTTGTTAAATTGGCTGTATAATAAAACTCAAAAGTTGAGATACCAGAGAAAAAAAAAGTCACTCACTTAAGGGGAGATAAATCTTTGGATAATATGTATTTGTTACCTCCCTTAGTTCTTGAATTTTATAACGAAATTATCAAAGTTTCAATGAATTTTGACTCATCTTTCATTTTTTTTTTTTTTTTTTTTTGCTTTAGAAATAGAATTGATATGAAAGTAAAATTAGTCTAGAATTTATAATTGCAATGCTCAATCTAAGAAATTCTAAGATTTATATCTGAAATTCTCTATGATCAGAAAATCAATAAAAGTCACTTTTTTTTTACAACTGCATGAAAAACAAAAGTATTAAAGTTGACATTTTAGTTGCAGTTGGCTATTCAAACAATGGACACTCGGTAATCTGAACATTAGCTACATAAATGAGAGTAATCTCCCCTTGTTTATTTCACTTTGAGGAAACCATATATTTTGGTCGACCATTTTTATTTCACCGTAAATTTACACTGAAAATATGAATTTGTTCGAATTAATACAACTGCATGTTTTAACATAAATGTGTTCTTAATAACAATTAAGTTCATTTCAAATGATGCGCAAGCACAATTAAGAACACATTATATGATATTTTCGTGTTAAAACATACAGTTGTATTGATTCAAACAAATTAGTATTTTTAGTGTAAATTATGGTGAAATGAAAATGGTCGATTAAAACATATGGCTTCCCCAAAGTGAAATAAACAAGGGGAGTTTATTCTTATTTATGTAGTTAATGTTCAGATTACCAGAGACTCTATACTAGGCTTACCTGATTTTCCGTCTGCTTTTCATTTTAAAAACAAATTAAAATTAATTAAATTGATTATTTAAGGTCAAATCTTTTTCTAAGTTGAAAAGTAGTAACAGTAAAAAAGCAAAATAATTACACATGTAATTTATTTTTAATACATTTAAAACGATTTTTAGTCAATTTTATCTAAAGATGGCGTAAAATCTGTGTTTACAAAATAATTTTGACCCCCCTGATTGAAAAAAATTACCAAAAATCAAGGGATTATCTGATTATAATGAAATTTTCAGTGTTGATTTATCAATGAATGAATTTTGTAATGCATGAGTTATTTTATGTTATAAGTAGTAATATAAAAATCATTTTTCATTAAAGTTTCATTAAAATCAGATAATTCCCTGATTTTTTGTGAATTATTTTTCAAACAGGGAGGTTAAATTTGTTTTGTAAGACATGGATTTTTCGACAAATTGAGTATATCTACTCTACTATGTCTATTTATTTTCTTCACATTTTTCTATGTTACGTATTTTTATTCTGTTGCTGCTATTTTAGTTTTGTGTTGAATGTAACGTATGAAACCTCAGATACAAAAATACAATCTCCTTGGCCTAGCACTAGCGAAAAGGAGATATACTCCCTCGCTGTCTGACTGGTATTGACAATAGGCCACCCCGACAACTTTACTTACTTATATTAGTTGAACATCTAATATTTTTTTTTTTTTGTCTTTTGTGTTTATTGAAATATTGTTCAATATTTTATATTTTCTTTGAATTTCTTTCAGGTGGAGAGCATGCCTACGTATCAAATAAATTGAAAAGTGGTGATTTTGTATTTGATGTTTTTGCTGGGGTCGGACCGTTTGCCATTCCCACAGCGAAGAAAGGCTGCCATGTTTTTGCCAATGATTTAAATCCTCATTCTTTTAAGTGGCTCACACACAACAAAACACTTAATAAAGTCACAACGAAATTTGAAACTTCAAACTTGGATGGCCGAGAATTTATACACTCTATACTGAAACCTTTCATTTCTACTCAGTGGCAGGAATTGGTGAGTGCTACGAATTCAGATAAAGAAAACAGCCACAAAAATCCTAAATTTAGTATCATTATGAATCTACCTGCTTTGGCTGTAGAATTTCTGGACACCTTTTTATTTTTGTTCAATGATATTCCAGATACATTGACTAAACTGAACACATGTTACTTGCCTCACATTTATTGTTACTGTTTTTACAAGGGAGATAACCCAGATGAAGATATTAAAGTGAGAGTTTCTAAAGTCTTGGACACAGATAATTTGAAAGACTTTGAAATACGTTTTGTACGCAATGTGGCACCCAATAAAGATATGTACTGTGTACAGTTTGTAATTCCACCAACTGTACTATGTCAGAAAATAGAAGAAGACACCACAAAAAAAGAATCTTTGCAGGATGTGATAACAGGTAAGAAATGATTTGGAAATTTTTCTTTTTTGGATTCAGATATTGGATATTAATATTACTAGCAAATATATGCAGCCTCCGTAGGGTGTAAGTATTCAAGTTTTAATGTAATAAAATATTATATTAAATTAGAAAGGATAATGAAACAAAATAAGAATACAGATAAAAGGATTTTATTTTACCAAATGTTTAAAATCAATTTTAATTTCATAATATAAAAATGGACCATATGACCTTTAGGCACCCCTTTTGTGATCTTGTTTCATAAGGACATTTTTTTCATTTACACAGTCAAAATCCGGTTGTTTGTTAGGGGTTAGGGTTAGGGGTTAGTTTTATAATTAAAAAAAAAACTGTAAAAATCATCTGTTAACAAACAGCCGGATTTTGACGGTGTAAATGAAAAACATGTTCTTATGAATCGAGATCGCAAAAGGGGTGCCTAAAGGTCATATGGTCCAAATATTCAGTAAATTTTTAGTTTTTAATATATAATCCAGACTTATGCAATTTTCAAAATAACACTTTTCATTTCAATTTTTATACTATAAATTATAGATTATCTATTTTTCAAGCTAAAATGCTTTCAATCTAATTTGAAAAAAACAGTTTCTTTTTATTATATATTGGATATTACTATATGCACCCTCCAGGCGTAAGTATTTAAGTTTTAATGTAATAAAATATTATATTAAATTAGAAAGGCTGATGAAACTAAATAAGAATGCAGATAAAAGGATTTTAAACAGAGGAGGGTATAATCGAAAAATAGAACAACTGAAATTTACTCTTCCATCACTCCAGATTTTTATTGCTAAATTTTCCTAATTTAACCATTTTAGTTAAAATATGAAGTAAAAATAAAATTCCAGCTATTTCTTCTTGTTAATGGATTTCTTTTAAGATTTATCCCTGAGGTTTTTGCAGATATTCATTAAGATAAAACCAAACAATTAGAAATCAATAATACTAAGCACATATTTATCAAAATTAAATTTTTGATATCAATATGCAAGTTAGTCTTCCCGTTAACACTGTAAACCACTATTTTGTTGAATATATAAATACAATTGCATGTTGTTAGTAAGTAGAAACAATTTTATTAATAATTGAGGTTTAAATAAATAAAATCATGGAAAATGTGACATAAATAACAAAGGGAATTGTAACTTCAGTAGTGATATAGTTTTGGTTACAGACAGACAAATACACAATCTCCATTATAATAAGATTTTCCCCCACTGCAGGAATTTTTTAATTAAAACGTTTATAATTTTTAAAATTTGATTTTTTAGTTGTTTTAACTAAAAAATAAAATATTTTTGAATTCATTTTTTAAAATTTCATATATTTTGTATAGTTGATGAATCTTTCTGATACTCTTTTTCTTTTTTTTTTTTTCAACTTTGCAAATTTTTCAGTTTAGAGAATCATACCTTGATTAATTTTTACTTATTTTTTAATGACTTTTTGTTACTTATATGATTTAAATAAATAGGAGCCAAAATTGAACTGAAAGCATATTTTTTTTCTAAATGGTGTTCTTCTTAGCGTATGTAGATTTCATTCTTTCTAGATAAAAATTAATTTCTCAAAAAGCAGTTCTTATAACAAATGATGGAAATTTAATTTTCTGGTTTGTCTTCCTTTTCTCATCTGGAAA
Source organism: Doryteuthis pealeii (assembly GCA_023376005.1). Taxonomy (NCBI): domain Eukaryota; kingdom Metazoa; phylum Mollusca; class Cephalopoda; order Myopsida; family Loliginidae; genus Doryteuthis; species Doryteuthis pealeii. Next base: position 52,074,452 of record CM042167.1, read on the forward strand.
TAAATGTGGAAATTCTCAGTGCTGACATTTGGAAAATTAGAGAAAATTGTATCTTAATTTTACTATGAATGAAACTTCTACATGTGTCTAATATTAACAAATTTTGTTTGGGTACGAGAATATGATGTATATATATATATATATATATTTACCAACCCCTCTACATGAGCAGGATGCGACACAAGGTCAATTTCTTAAGCGGAGTTCAACAGGTTTGAATTCAGAGTTTTCCTTCTCTTAGACTGGTTACCTAGCCATGGTTAAAGAGTCCAGTCTGCCCTGCTATTTACCCATAGCTGGAGGGAGAATTGGATTCATACCTTTCTTAAGGGTATTAGTGCCATGTGAAATTCAACAGCTTCGTCCAGGAATTGAACTCGCATTGACGAGTTCATTTCCTACGACTCTAACCATTAGACCACGCGCCTTCAATATTCATAAAGGTGCATATAATTTCTTGAGGCATTTAAAACTTTCTTTAACTGAAATGATGAATTTCTTGTTGAATGAAAATTTACAGATCCAACCAACTAGATTAACAGTTACAACATCTGCTACATGAGATTAACATTATATGACAACATTTTTTACAACTAAATATCCTTTTTTTTTTTTGCTTTTTATTAACACATCTAATTAATTTGATTTCAAACACCTTTGACTGTTAAACACTTATTCATAGAATGCAGTTTTTTTGCTCACATCAGAAACTGTTATTTTAGTGCAAACAATATGAAAGATCTATTTGAAAATGTCCACATGGAGGACATTCTGTCCTTTTTGAGGGAAATAAAATTATACCATAGAATATAATGAATTAAATTTATTGTGTACAGTGCTCAGGTGCACCACAACTCATCAAAGTCTCATGTCTAGTGTATAGAATAATGTATTAGTGTCAGGAACATGAATAGCATACAGTAATAATATACACGTATGTGTGTGCATGTGTGCATCAGGTATAGTGTTGGTGGATTACAGGAAGCATGGAGGCTTTGAAAGATGCAGTGTTTCGGCAGCCTACAATGGATGCAGGCAGTTTATTCCATATTTGTTTCCGAAAGTCATGTGACATAAACTTAATCAATACCATACAACATGATCCCCAATGGTGCTAATACATTAGTAAACCAATTACTAAAAAGTATAAATATAAATACACAACATATATTACTTTATTGAATTTTTAAAAATTCCCCAATGTAATGAATGCTGTTTATTTCAAAAATATTCAGGAAGAAAGTAAAGATGAATATGAATGTATGTGTTACATTTAAATAAAAATTGAGAAATAAAGTGCAATATTTCTCACCATTTTAATTTCATTTTGTTGTATTTTATTGATATGTTTATGTAAAAAACAAAAAAACAAATTAGCATTATTTTATTCTAATAATAATTACTTTACTGGGAGACTGGAGAGCAACTTTAAGAAAGTCTAGAAAGGAACAAGTCATTGTGTCCCGATTATGCAATGGTCACACAAGACTAACGTACTCCTATATATACTCAAACAAGAACAACAACCACAGTGTGAAACATATCAAACACCTTTGACTGTTAAATACTTATTCATAGAATGCAGAGCTTTTGCTCACATCAGAAACCGTTATTTTAATGCAAACAATATGAAATATCTGATTGAAAAAGTCGACAGAAAATATTCTGTCTTTTTTGAAGGAAATAAAATCATACCATAGAATATAGACAGGAACCTAATTAATACCAAACAACATGATCCCCAATGAGGCTAACACATTGTTAAAACCAATTACTACAAAAGTATAAATATAGATGCACAAAATATATTATTTCCTAACTGCTAGGCATGACATAACCCCAGACGGGTTGATATGCCGTTAAAATAACCAACCCACCAACCAACCAACATTAATGTGATGAAAAGTAAAAAATAGGAAGAAATATTTGTTTTTATTTGTAATCTCCAGAATTGTTAAAAAGCAAAAAAAAAAAAAAAATTCTTTAATTTCTTTATTTACCGTATTTGATGGCATATAGACGCACCCCCATTTCAGCAGGTCAGATTCAGGAAAAAAAGTTTTTAGTGTATTTAAGCATATATTGTTGCAAAACAGTCTAGCTGTGCCTTACACAAGCAGAAACACAGCAGTATAAAAGCAATTTGGCAGTACAGGCAAGCAATAAACATACACAAGACATCTCAATAGCAGGAAATAATAATAATAATAAAATTAATAATAATAAGACTTCAAACTTCACCTACGTTGTATAAGACGCAGGGCAATTTTTTTAGCCAAAAGTGCATCCTATATGCTGTCAACTATGGTAATTTCTAAAAAATATTCTAAAAGCTGTTTTATTGGATTTTATTTCATTTTTATTGTTTTCAATGTTTTATTCAATTGTATATTTTTACACTGGCAACACTGAAAATCATTTGGAATCAAACTTTATATCAGAAAATGAAAACTTCATTTATTTATCTTTTTTTTTTCTAAAAGAACAGATTCTCTGTCTGTCTATCTCTCATCTCTCAGATGTAACAGAAGATAAAATTTAAATTTAGATTTAAAAAAACAAACAAAAGTTAAGCTGATATAGCGGATTCAAATGAATATTCAGTTCAGTTTAATTTTGGGTAGCGTATTGACTGGCCTGTTTTTATTTATACCCTGTAGTTATATATATATATATATATATATATATATTACTTGATTAAAGAACTTCCTTAGTCAGCTATGAAATTTGATATCAAGTCATATTCTATTTATAGAATTTATATTAGATTTATAATTAGTTTGTATTATAATTGATTCTTATTATAATGGAGATACTGTCTGTCTGTTTGTCTGTAACCAAAACTATATCAGAACCCAAGTCACAATTTCCTTAGCTATTTACGTCACATTTTCCATGAATTTATTTTTATTTCAACCTAAATTATAGATAAAATTGTTTTAAATTATTAATACTGTTGAACTTATCTACATACTAATAACATGCAAGTGTATTTATATATACAACAAAATAGCGGTTTACAGTGTGAAGAGGAAAGTGAATTTGCATATTGATCTTTAAAAATTGATTTTAATAAATATGTGCTTGGTATTATTGATTTCTAATTGTTTGGTTTTATCTTGATAAATATGAGCAAAAATCTCAGAGATGAATATTAAAAGAAATCCATTAACAAGAAGAAATAACTGTAATTTTATTCTTTACTTTCTATTTTAACTAAATAGTTAAATTAATAAAAATTAGCAATGAAAGACAGGAGTAATGGAAGAGTAAGTTTCAGTTGTTCTATTTTTTTTTCGATTACCCCCCCTCTGTTTCAAATCTCTTTATCTGCATTCTTATTTAGTTTCATTAGCCTTTCTAATTTAAAATAATATTTTATTGCCTTAAAACTTAAATACTTGCACCCTACGGAGGGTGCATATATTTGCTAGTGTAAATAATGAAAATGATCTAAATTGGTTAATCATGTTTGGATGTTTCTTTTTATTTGTTTGATTTTGATATTAATGGGATGATTTGGTAAGAATTAAGAAAATTTCTACATGGAGTCAAAATGAAGATGCTTCTCTCTATCTCTCTCTCTCCCTCTCTGTCTGTCTCTTTCTCTATGTTTTGCCTGTCTGTCTCTCTCCCCTTTTTCTCTCTCTCTTTCTCTGTCTCTGTCTCTCTCCCCCTCTGTCTGTCTCTCTCTTCTGTCTCTCCCTCTCTCTCCCTTTCTGTCTCTCTGTCTCCCCATCTCTCTCTGTCTTTCTGTCTCAGTCTCTCCTTTTCTCTCTTTCTGTCTCTCTTTCTCTGTCTCCCTCTCTCTCTCTCCCTCCCCTCCCTCTCTTTCTGACCATCTTTATGTCTGTCTGTCTGTCTCTCCCCCCCTCTCTCTCTCTCTCTGTCTGTCTGTCTATCTCTACCTCTCTCTCCTTATCTGTCTGTCTATCTCTCTCTGTCTTTGCCTGTCTGTCTCACTCTCCCCCTTCTTTCTCTCTCTCTGTTTCTTTCTCTTTCCGTCTCTCTGTCTCTCCGTCTGTCTGTCTCTCCATCTCTCTCTTCTCTGTCTCTGTCTTCTCTGTCTCTCTCTCTCTCTCTCTCTCTCTCTCTCTCTATATATTTCTGTCTCTCTTTCTTTGTCCCCCCCCTGTCTCTGTCTCTCTGTCTCTCTCTCTGCCTGTCTGTTTCTGTCTCTCCTCTCTTTTTCTGACCATCTTTATGTCAGTCTATCTCTGTCTCTGTCTCTCTCTCTCTCTCTAAACAGTATGATTCACTCTAACCAAAACAAACTCTGTGAGGTTTTTACACATCAAGCCCAAATGTGCTGCTGACCAAAATTTTCTTTTCTTTCTATTTTTTATTACTCTTTTTTATTTCTTTTCTTTTTCTTCTTTGCTTGGGAAGAGTTTCTAAGACTTTGTAAGACAAGCTATTATTTAACCATACTAAATATTTATAATTGGCACCATCATAAAAAAAAAACAAGCAAAAACTATTTTAGCAGAAATAGATCTAAAAAAAGTGTATTTATTTGGGCATATGGCTGACTGTTAGTAACAAACGACCAGCTGGCTGAGCCTGGAAATTCACAACAGAAATAAAACACTGAAATTTTTATTTTAAAAAGAGAAAGTTGTTACTTAGTGTAGCAAAATAGAAAGGTAATCTGAACATTAGCTACATAAATGAGGTTAACCTCCCCTTGTTTGTTTCACTTTGAGGAATCTGTTTGTTTTGGTTGGCTATTTTCATTTCACCATAATCAATACAACTGCATGTTGTATAGTTATCTATCTTTATCATAAAAAAGTTTCTTAATAGAAATTTGAAGTATTTTACGAGGAAGGAGAATATATGATATAAAGATTATTTGGTAACCTGAACATTAGCTACATAAATGAGAGTAACCTTCCCTTGTTTATTTCGCTTTGAGAAAACCATATGTTTTGATCGGCCATTTTCATTTAACCGTAAATCTACACTGAAAATACGAATTTGTTTGAATCAATACACCTGCATGTTTTAACATGAAAATATCATAAAATGTGTTCTTAATAACAATTAAGTTCATTTCAAATAATACGCAATTAAGAACACATTTTATGATATTTTCGTGTTAAAACATGCAGTGGTATTGATTCGAACAAATTCGTATTTTCAGTATAGATTTATGGTGAAATGAAAATGGCCGACCAAAACATATGGTTTCCTCAAAATGAAATAAACAAGGGGAGATTACTCTCATTTATGTAGCTAATGTTCAGATTACCAATAGTTTCTCAATGTTTTTTTTTTTTTTTTTTTTTTTCTATGGGATGAAGAATATACTCATGTTGTATTTATACTTGATTTAAAAAAAACAAAACTTTTTTCACCTGTAAAGGGAGTTTAAAAATTAATTAACCCTTTTTTTCGAAAATAAGGTAAATATATTTATCTTGGAGGCACATGGTGATATGGTTAGTGTCATAGGAAATGGACTCGTCAATCCGAAGGTGGGTCAAAAAAGTATCAAGATTTTCGGTACTTTTTGACACACCTTGTATTCTGAAAAATTAATGTTCCCATTCATTCTTCATTTCTATCTTGGTAAATACAGCTTTGATCTTGCTACTTTTTTGTCACACCTTGTATTCTGAAAAAAATTAATGTATGGAATGTTATTTTTTTTTTCAAAATACAAAGTGTGTCAAAAAGTACAAAAAATCTCAATACTCTTTTTGACACATTTTGTACATAATGTTAAACATTTTATAAAAAAGCATTTATAGTCAGAATTTTTCCTGCCCTGTTGGCTGTGGTGTAAAATACTCTGACTGCACCTCTGCAGGCATAAAATACACTGACTGCACCTCTGCAGAGACATAAAACTCCCCCCATGGGGCCACCTGTTGGCTGTGGATGGTGACCCATGATGCTTAAGAATTGAACCTAGGTGGCTGAGCAGTCCATGACATGCAACACTCCACTTAGGCCCTTACTTAGGCTAGATGGGCGGTCGGAGAGGCCCCCTCCGATCAATCGGTTGGTCATGTCAAGCCCTAGCACCTATATGATTTCCCAACCCTATTGCCCTTATGGCAAGCCCCAACCCCTTTTTATCATATGGGTGCTAGAAGGCGGTGGCTGTGGGTCTTCATGTCCTGGGAATGACGTTAAACTCTATCTGATGGTAAGGTTCCAGTTCTGGAGGTTTGGGGAATGTGGAACACCTTTTCATCACCATTGCTCCTAGGTCCACTCTGATCTGAAGTTGTAGTATCTGTTAGGGTCCCATCTATGGGTTAAATAGGAAAATGTGTTTATAAAAAAAAAAATTGAGTATCCATTAAGAATGAATTTATTTCAAAACATTGTCGGCATTAAATGGCCCACCGTGGTTGATATGCCGTAAAACAAATCAAACCAAATCAGAATCTTTCACATTTTAATGATACTGTGTTTTTCTTGCTTTTGGGGAATTCATTCTTTTTAAATTTATTTCATGAAACATTTAGAAAAAAACATTTTTGCCCAACAATAAATTATCATAACATTTATTTTTAATGACCACAACATTGGGGGTGGGGAAAATCTTTTAGATATTTTTTTCAAGAACAAAAGAAAAAAGTCATTTTTAAAGAATGCTATTCTTAATTATTATTAGAATAGAAATTATTTTGTGTAATACTTTGATGCTTTTTTTTGTGATTACTATAATTTTGTCAGAATATTTCATTTTCTATTTTTATTTTTTCAAAGAATCTTCGCCAGAAGCCAAAAGACGTCGAACAGAAGAAGATATTTTATGAAAATGAAGACATTATAAGATTTCCTTTCATGTACACAACATTGCCATAATCATTATTTTAATAAAGAAAAAAATGATTGTCATTTTATAAAAAAGAACCATTTGTTTTATATGAAAAACTAAGGGTAATTCCATGTCAAATCATCCTGAAAAAAGTAAAATTGTCACCCAACCTCTTGAATTTTTCTTAAATTTTTTCCTGGTGTGGACTATCTTAAAGTTAGACAATGCCCAAAATTTCAGGTGGATAACATGGTCTGGATGATTTGACATAGAATTACCCACAATTCCCTTCTACAAGGGAATTATTTTTTAAATGATTAGAATGATTAAATGGGTCAGTTAAAACTAAAATTGAGTAATTTGACTTTAACTCTTTTGGTGCAGTGTATTTGGTATTATATATTGGATCATACAATATTCTAGTATACTAATACATCCAAATACAGTTTGCACCAGACATAGAGTAACTCGCAACAGGGTGCTAAAACATCAAGGTAGACGGTTTGTGTAATGGTTCCATAATCTTTGCTGTCTCAGTAATAACCCAGATGTTCTAAAACAGCACTGTACAAATAGTCTTGAACCAGCTCATTTACTCTGGATCATATAATTCTGTAGTAAACTTCTACAAAGAAATTTTAGTGAATTTGAAATAAAAATAAATATTAAGTTGAACAGCAAATTTGTAGCAAAAGTAAATAATATCTTTGAGAATAGAGGAGTAACATTTAAAAACAAAAAGGAAAAATTATGCAAATTTTATCTTTAGTCACAGAAAAATAAGATTTTTTTTTCTGAGGGTGACTCAGAAAAATAGATTTTATCTTAATAACATTTCCAATTGAAAACTGCATATAATGATAATGACTACAGAGTTTGTTTTAAGACATGAGTATTATTCTTTATAGTGTACAATACATTTAAGGTGTGATTGTTACCATTGGTTTCAAAGCAGCATGTTAGCCACTTATCCTCTGGACAATACGAAGTGGCTAACATGCTGCTTTTAAACCGATGGTAACAATCATAACTTTATAATGAATGGGATTGAAGTTTACAAGTCCAAATTGTTTAGTTCATTATTAACAGTAAATAAATGCTTGAAAATAAATTTTAGTAATACTAGCAAACATATGAACCCTCTTGGTGCAAGTATTTAAGTTTTAATGTAATAAAATATATTAAATCAGAAAGGCTAATGAAACTTAATAAGAATGCAGATAAAGAAATTTGAAACAGAGGGGGGGGTATTATCGAAAAATAGAATAACTGAAACTTACTTTTCAATCATACCTGTCTTTCATTGCTAAATTTTCCTAATTTAATTATTTAGTTAAAATAGCAAGTAAAGAATAAAATTCAAGTTATTTGTTCTTGTTAATGGATTTCTTTTAAGATTTATCCTTGAGATTTTTGCTTATATTCATTAAGATAAAACCAAACAATTAGGAATCAATAATACTAAGCACATATTTATTAAAATCAAATTTTTAATATCAATGTCAATATGCAAATTAGCCTTCCCGTTTACACTGTAAACCTCTATTTTGTTGTATATATAAATACATATAAATTTTATTCTATTAAAATTGAAAACTATTTTAGTATAAAAACGTGCCTTTGGGTTGTAAATATACATGAATAAACTTTTTAAAAATCTTACAGTGAAATTCTAATGCAAAAAAATTTTTTAGTTTACAGTGAAGAGGTGTTCCTTTCAAAACAGCTCCCAGCTGGGGGGTGCTTATTGGTTACTTGGTCCAAATATTGTAATTTAACAAAGCACATTTCTTTGGGTTACATTAACATTAAATCATATCCAGAATAAAAACTTGATAGTTTATAAAGATTCTTTCTTTCTTTTGGAAGTCCGTCACAGACGATGATGACGTCACTCCATGTCTTCATTTGTTGACCCTATGGTGGCTCATTAGTCCAATTTTGGACTTGCAGATGCGGTCACACATATTGCAGGGGAAATTCCCATCTGCATTTGGTTGTTCATGACGACGAAGACATTGCTGCTCTGCAGTCCTGTTTATCTCATTATTGAGCTGCTTAGCTCCTGTGCGGCAGGCGTCTCACCAACCCTTGTCTTCCACACTAGAAGGTGTGATGGTACATTTCTTCAGCATTGTCTTAATATGGTCTTTGAACCGCTTTTGAGGGATTCCTGTCCTCCACGTGCCATCTCTGAGTTCACTATAAAGTAGTTTACAGGGGAGTCTGTCTGCAGGGATACGGATGGTGTGACCCAACCATCACAGTTGGCGTTTATCAAAATAAATGGAAGTGTGTGGTGTAATGGTTAAAGTCATGGGAAATGGACTCGTCACCCCGAGTTCAAATCCTGGATGTGGTAATTGCATTTCACTTAGCACTAATACCCTTGGGAAAGGTATGAATCCTACTCTCCCTCCAGCTATTGATAAATAGTAGGGCAGACTGGGCTCTTTAACCTTGTTTAGGCAACTGGTCTAGGAGAAGGAAAACTCTGAATTCAAACCTGTTGAACTCCGATTAAGAAATTTACCTTGTGTCACATCCTGCTCGTGCGGAGGGGTTGGTAAATTTCTTAATCGGAGTTCAACAGGTTTGAATTCAGAGTTTTCCTTCTCCTAGACCAGTTGCCTAAAACAAGGTTAAGAGCCCAGTCTGCCCTACTATTTATCAATAGCTGGAGGGAGAGTAGATTCATCCTTTCCCAAGGTATTAGTGCTAAGTGAAATGCAATTACCACATCCAGGATTTGAACTCGGGTGACGAGTCCATTTCCCATGACTTTAACCATTACACCACACACTTCCATTATTTTGATAAACGCCAACTGTGATGGTTGGGTCACACCATCCGCATCCCTGCAGACAGACTCCCCTGTAAACTACTTTATAGTGAACTCAGAGATGGCACGTGGAGGACAGGAATCCCTCAAAAGCGGTTCAAAGACCATATTAAGACAATGCTGAAGAAATTGTACCATCACACCTTCTAGTGTGGAAGACAAGGTTGGTGAGACGCCTGCCGCACAGGAGCTAAGCAGCTCAATAATGAGATAAACAGGACTGCAGAGCAGCAATGTCTTCGTCGTCATGACAAACAAATGCAGATGGGAATTTCCCCTGCAATATGTGTGACCGCATCTGCAAGTCCAAATTGACTAATGACCACCATAGGGTCAACAATGAAGACATGGAGTGACGTCATCATCGTCTGTGACGGACTTCCAAAGAAAGAAAGAATCTTTATAAACTATCAAGTTTTTATTCTGGGATATGATTTAATGTTAATGTAACCCAAAGAAATGTGCTTTGTTAAATTACAATATTTGGACAAGTAACCAATAAGCACCCCCCAGCTGGGAGCTGTTTTGAAAGGAACACCTCTTCACTGTAAACTAAAAAATTTTTTTGGCATTAGAATTTCACTGTAAGATTTTTAAAAGTTTATTCATGTATATTTACAACCCAAAGGCACGTTTTTATACTAAAATAGTTTTCAATTTTAATAGAATAAAATTTATATGTATTTATATATACAACAAAATAGAGGTTTACAGTGTAAACGGGAAGGCTAATTTGCATATTGACATTGATATTAAAAATTTGATTTTAATAAATATGTGCTTAGTATTATTGATTCCTAATTGTTTGGTTTTATCTTAATGAATATAAGCAAAAATCTCAAGGATAAATCTTAAAAGAAATCCATTAACAAGAACAAATAACTTGAATTTTATTCTTTACTTGCTATTTTAACTAAATAATTAAATTAGGAAAATTTAGCAATGAAAGACAGGTATGATTGAAAAGTAAGTTTCAGTTATTCTATTTTTCGATATACCCCCCCTCTGTTTCAAATCTCTTTATCTGCATTCTTATTAAGTTTCATTAGCCTTTCTGATTTAATATATTTTATTACATTAAACTTAAATACTTGCACCAAGAGGGTTCATATGTTTGCTAGTATTACTAAAATTTATTTTCAAGCATTTATTTACTGTTAATAATGAACTAAACAATTTGGACTTGTAAACTTCAATCCCATTCATTATAAAGTTATGATTGTTACCATCGGTTTTAAAAGCAGCATGTTAGCCACTTCGTATTGTCCAGAGGATAAGTGGCTAACATGCTGCTTTTGAAACCAATGGTAACAATCACCTTAAATGTATTGTACACTATAAAGAATAATACTCATGTCTTAAAACAAACTCTGTAGTCATTATCATTATATGCAGTTTTCAATTGGAAATGTTATTAAGATAAAATCTATTTTTTCTGAGTCACCTCAGAAAAAAAAATCTTATTTTTCTGTGACTAAAGATAAAATTTGCATAAATTTTCCTTTTTGTTTTTAAATGTTACTCCTCTATTCTCAAAGATATTATTTACTTTTTGCTACAAATTTGCTGTTCAACTTAATATTTATTTTTATTTCAAATTCACTAAAATTTCTTTGTAGAAGTTTACTACAGAATTATATGATCCAGAGTAAATGAGCTGGTTCAAGACTATTTGTACAGTGCTGTTTTAGAACATCTGGGTTATTACTGAGACAGCAAAGATTATGGAACCATTACACAAACCGTCTACCTTGATGTTTTAGCACCCTGTTGCGAGTTACTCTATGTCTGGTGCAAACTGTATTTGGATGTATTAGTATACTAGAATATTGTATGATCCAATATATAATACCAATACACTGCACCAAAAGAGTTAAGTCAAATTACTCAATTTTAGTTTTAACTGACCCATTTAATCATTCTAATCATTTAAAAATAATTCCCTTGTAGAAGGGAATTGTGGGTAATTCTATGTCAAATCATCCAGACCATGTTATCCACCTGAAATTTGGGCATTGTCTAACTTTAAGATAGTCCACACCAGGAAAAAATTTAAGAAAAAATTCAAGAGGTTGGGTGACAATTTTACTTTTTTCAGGATGATTTGACATGGAATTACCCTTAGTTTTTCATATAAAACAAATGGTTCTTTTTATAAAATGACAATCATTTTTTTCTTTATTAATAATGATTATGGCAATGTTTGTGTACATGAAAGGAAATCTTATAATGTCTTCATTTTTCATAAAATATCTTCTTCTGTTCGACGTCTTTTGGCTTCTGGCGAAGATTCTTTGAAAAAATAAAAATAGAAAATGAATATTCTGACAAAATTATAGTAATCACAAAAAAAAGCATCAAAGTTACACAAATAATTTCTATTCTAATAATAATTAAGAATAGCATTCTTTAAAAATGACTTTTTTTCTTTGTTCTTGAAAAAAATATCTAAAAGATTTTCCCCACCCCCAATGTTGTGGTCATTAAAAATAAATGTTATGATAATTTATTGTTGGGCAAAAATGTTTTTTTCTAAATGTTTCATGAAATAAATTTAAAAAGAATGAATTCCCCAAAAGCAAGAAAAACACAGTATCATTAAAATGTGAAAGATTCTGATTTGGTTTGATTTGTTTTACGGCATATCAACCACGGTGGGCCATTTAATGCCGACAATGTTTTGAAATAAATTCATTCTTAATGGATACTCAATTTTTTTTTTTATAAACACATTTTCCTATTTAACCCATAGATGGGACCCTAACAGATACTACAACTTCAGATCAGAGTGGACCTAGGAGCAATGGTGATGAAAAGGTGTTCCACATTCCCCAAACCTCCAGAACTGGAACCTTACCATCAGATAGAGTTTAACGTCATTCCCAGGACATGAAGACCCACAGCCACCGCCTTCTAGCACCCATATGATAAAAAGGGGTTGGGGCTTGCCATAAGGGCAATAGGGTTGGGAACAATCATATAGGTGCTAGGGCTTGACATGACCAACCGATTGATCGGAGGGGCCTCTCCGCGCCCATCTAGCCTAAGTAAAGGGCCTAAGTGGAGTGTTGCATGTCATGGACTGCTCAGCCACCTAGGTTCAATTCTTAAGCATCATGGTCACCATCCACAGCCAACAGGTGGCCCCATGGGGGAGTTTTATGTCTCTGCAGAGGTGCAGTCAGTGTATTTTATGCCTGCAGAGTGCAGTCAGAGTATTTTACACCACAGCCAACAGGGCAGGAAAAATTCTGACTATAAATGCTTTTTTATAAAATGTTTAACATTATGTACAAAATGTGTCAAAAAGAGTATTGAGATTTTTTGTACTTTTTTGACACACTTTGTATTTTGAAAAAAAAAATAACATTCCATACATTAATTTTTCAGAATACAAGGTGTGACAAAAAAGTAGCAAGATCAAAGCTGTATTTACCAAGATAGAAATGAAGAATGAATGGAACATTAATTTTTCAGAATACAAGGTGTGCCAAAAAGTACGAAAATCTTGATACTTTTTTGACCACCTTCGGATTGACGAGTCCATTTCCCTATGACACTAACCATATCACCATGTGCCTCCAAGATAAATATATTTACCTTATTTTCGAAAAAAAGGGTTAATTAATTTTTAAAACTCCCTTACAGGTGAAAAAAAGTTAGTTTTTTTTAAATCAAGTATAAATACAACATGAGTATATTCTTCATCCCATAGAAAAAAAAAAAAAAAAAAAAACATTGAGAAACTATTGGTAATCTGAACATTAGCTACATAAATGAGAGTAATCTCCCTTGTTTATTTCATTTTGAGGAAACCATATGTTTTGGTCGGCCATTTCATTTCACCATAAATCTATACTGAAAATACGAATTTGTTCGAATCAATACCACTGCATGTTTTAACACGAAAATATCATAAAATGTGTTCTTAATTGCGTATTATTTGAAATGAACTTAATTGTTATTAAGAACACATTTTATGATATTTTCATGTTAAAACATGCAGTGTATTGATTCAAACAAATTCGTATTTTCAGTGTAGATTTACGGTTAAATGAAAATGGCCGATCAAAACATATGGTTTTCTCAAAGCGAAATAAACAAGGGAAGGTTACTCTCATTTATGTAGCTAATGTTCAGGTTACCAAATAATCTTTATATCATATATTCTCCTTCCTCGTAAAATACTTCAAATTTCTATTAAGAATCTTTTTTTATGATAAAGATAGATAACTATACAACGTGCAGTTGTATTGATTATGGTGAAATGAAAATAGCCGACCAAAACAAACAGATTCCTCAAAGTGAAACAAACAAGGGGAGGTTAATCTCATTTATGTAGCTAATGTTCAGATTACCTTTCTATTTTGCTATACTAAGTAACAACTTTCTCTTTTTAAAATAAAAAGTTCAGTGTTTTATTTCTGTTGTGAATTTCCAGGCTCGGCCAGCTGGTCGTTTGTTACTAACAGTCAGCCATATGCCCAAATAAATACACATTTTTTAGATCTATTTCTGCTAAAATAGTTTTTGCTTGTTTTTTTTTTATGATGGTGCCAATTATAAATATTTAGTATGGTTAAATAATAGCTTGTCTTACAAAGAACTCTTAGAAACTCTTCCCAAGCAAAGAAGAAAAAGAAAAGAAATAAAAAAGAGTAATAAAATAGAAAAGAAAAGAAAATTTTGGTCAGCAGCACATTTGGGCTTTATGTGTAAAAACCTCACAGAGTTTGTTTTGGTTAGAGTGAATCATACTGTTTAGAGAGAGAGAGAGACGGCGAGAGACAGAGATAGACTGACATAAAGATGGTCAGAAAAAGAGAGAGGGAGAGACAGAAACAGACAGGAGGGGGAACAAAGAAAGAGAGACAGAGAGAGAGACAGAAACAGACAGGGGGGGGGACAAAGAAAGAGAGACAGAAATATATATAGAGAGGGAGAGACTGAGACAGAAAGACAGAGAGATATGGGGGGGAGAGAGAGAAGACAGAGAAAGACAGAGACAGAGAGGGAGAGAGATGGAGAGACAGACAGACGGAGACAGAGACAGAGAGACGGAAAGAGAAAGAAACAGAGAGAGAGAAAGAAGGGGGAGAGTCAGACAGACAGGCAAAGACAGAGAGAGATAGACAGACAGATAAGGAGAGAGAGGTAGAGATAGACAGACAGACAGAGAGAGAGAGAGAGACGAGAGAGAGACGGGGTGAGAGACAGAGACAGACAGACATAAAGATGGTCAGAAGAGAGGGAGACAGAGAGAGGGGGGAGAGAGAAGAGAGGAGGGAGAAGAGAGAGAGACAGAAAATAGAGAGAAAAGGAGAGACTGAGACAGAGACAGAGAGAGATGGGGAGAGACAGAGACAGAAGGGAGAGAGAGGGAGAGACAGAGAGAGAGAGGGAGAGATAGACAGACAGAGGGGGGAGAGACAGAGACAGATAGACAGAGAGAAGAGAGAAAGGGGGAGAGTGAGACAGACAGGCAAAAACATAGAGAAAGAGACAGACAGAGAGGGAGAGAGAGAGATAGAGAGAAGCATCTTCATTTTGACTCCATGTAGAAATTTTCTTAATTCTTACCAAATCTTCCCATTAATATCAAATCAAACAAATAAAAAGAAACATCCAAACATGATTAACCAATTTAGATCATTTTCATTATTTACACTAGCAAATATATGCACCCTCCGTAGGGTGCAAGTATTTAAGTTTTAAGGCAATAAATATTATTTTAAATTAGAAAGCTAATGAAACTAAATAAGAATGCAGATAAAGAGATTTGAAACAGAGGGGGGTAATCGAAAAAAAATAGAACAACTGAAACTTACTCTCCATTACTCCTGTCTTTCATTGCTAATTTTTATTAATTTAACTATTTAGTTAAAATAGAAAAGTAAAGAATAAAATACAGTTATTTCTTCTGTTAATGGATTTCTTTTAATATTCATCTCTGAGATTTTGCTCATAATTTATCAAGATAAAACCAAACAATAGAAATCAAATAATACCAAGCACATATTTATTAAAAATTTTTAAAGATCAATATGCAAATTCACTTCCTCTTCACACTGTAAACCGCTATTTTGTTGTATATATAAATACACTTGCATGTTATTAGTATGTTAATAAGTTCAACAGTATTAATAATTTAAAAACAATTTTATCTATAATTTAGGTTGAAATAAAAATAATTCATGGAAAATGTGACGTAAATAGCTAAGGAAATTGTGAACTTGGGTTCTGATATAGTTTTGTTACAGACAAACAGACAGACAGTATCTCCATTATAATAAGATGAGTACACATATTTCATTCAAATTTTTTTTCACCATTGAACACACCAATTTTTCTACAATTGAACCACCATTAATTTCATTTATGAACTATAATATATATATATATTATATAATATATATATATATATATATATATATGATAAATTGCCTACCTTCCTTAGATATTTTTAATAAAAACACTAAGAATATGGTAGATTTTAATTCATAATATATTCTTGATAAAAAATGACCACAAACGCTTCTATCAAACTACAACACAAAGATAAAAAGTGAGATACTCATAGTTTTTCTTCAGAGCTCTAAGAATTTTGAAGAAACCGTCTTATATACGAGCCAGCCGTTAGCTGCTTAAAATTAACATACGAATAAGTTCATCTACCGCTCACACAGAAAACTACATATATAAAGAGTAGATTTTAAGAAAATCTACTCTCTAAATCTTCAACCAGCATTTGGTAAGATTTCTTATGTTGTTTAAAAGGGGGGGGGTAAAGAAAGTATTAAAAGTTTTTTTATATAAAAGAAACAAATAAATAAAAACAGATTTATTTTTATGATTAGATAACATATGCTGGAAGTAATTTTTATGAGAAATGTAACATCAAGAAACAAGCAAAACAGTACAAGTAGATGAACAAAGAAGTTTGAGTCGCAAAAAAATTGTACTTTATTTGTGTATTATAAATTTATCAAATGTAACAATAAGTTACAAAGATTTGGTTTGGTTAATGAATTTTCCTTTTTTACAAAGTCTTATTAGTGTTAAAGCTTACTTGATATTCAGTCACCCGGTTTAACAGATTCATACTCGTGATAGTCCCTTCGTGGCCATTGCCTTTCTGCCTATCTGCTACTAGAAATCCTATTCTCTTTCCCTGATTTCAGAATGTCCGTTGGGCGGAGTTTTGAATCTGCGTCAGTCAGTCTAGTTTTGTCTATTTTTAGAATACGATCCTTTTTCTTTGTTCCTCAAACCTTCCCTAACAAGAATCTACAGCTATGAACCATTACACATACTTTAAGAAAGAGAAGAGTTTAAAACGTATTTTCAAGTCTATCGCCAACATTAAGTAAAATATCAAGTAGCCATGTTAAAAATTAACGATTAACGAAATTATCTGTATAACATCAATAAAGATATATTAATCTTGATTTGCTCCAAGGCAAAAGAAACTGTGTCATATTTGGATTCTCGTACGTGTCATATTTGGATTTCAAGTTCATCATCAACAATCTCTTTTTCTTTATTCTTTCATCCCCTTAACATAATTTCTTAGTTGTACTTACAACGTAAATGATGCAAATTACTCTGAAATTGATTTCCCATAGAACGCGATCCACGCCGGCATAAATAACTTGTTCAGTCTTTGTGATTTTATCTATTAAACAGAACCAATAAAAACTAAAGCAATTTAAGACTGGAACAAAGAAATGGAATGTTGCAAAATTTATTTGTTTCTGCTTTCTTTCTTTCTCTCTTTTTTTTTCAATCAGCCGAAGAAAACAATTTCTGGAATAAAAAAAATGGCTTAAAACTATGAAATTTCGGCTAAACTTGCAATCATCGTCAACATTAAAACTGAAAATGTTGACGAAGATTTTCAACACATCAAACTAAATTTTTGAAATTAAAATTAATTTTAAAAATCGATCAAAAATGGTAAAAAGTTAAAAAAAAAATCTCACGAACTTTTTCTTTTTAAATAAAAAAAATCTTCTCTTCTTTTTAAATTTATCTATTTACTTTCTATTTATTTTTTTATTTTATTTTTCTACTCGAACGTTTTTTTTTGGTAAGTCAGGTTAGTAATTGTTTATTTCATTTATTAACGAATCTTGAAATATTTTATAAACTGCACATAAATATTTTAGTTTAGAAAATATTTCAAGATCATTAAATAAATGAAATAAAACAATTACTAACCGACTTTAGCTTGATGTGTTGCAAATCGTCGTCACAAATTTTCCGTTTTAAATTTTGACGACAATTTGCAAGTTAGCCGAAATTCATGAAAAGAAAACAATCTTTTTGTACTTTTTGATTGAAGTTACTAAAACCACTTTTTTATTTCCTATGAAAATACTACTTTAAAGATGTACATTGACCAACTTTGCGCAGATATTGGATGCTGTGCAGAGGACCTCCTGGGAGCAATGATTGATAGGGTAGGGTTGGCTAGGGATTGTCATGGATATCCATGATTAAAATACTAATTGCCTTTAATTACAAATTAACTAACCAAGTGACCCTTCTCTTGTTCGTCCTTTGGTCAAATGAAAATTTTTACTCCACTTTAAATCACTGATTTTGACAGATGGGAAAACTTTAAAATTAGCGAAATAATTTATTATGATGTGAATTTTTCCAACAACCTAACCGAGCACAATGAGTGACCCAACGGGTCACGATTTTCTAGTATATATATATATATATATATAATATATATATATATATTATATATATATATGAAGGAAAAACTTTGAATTTGCCTCATGTTATAATTTATTTCAACTTCAACAAGCTTGACTCGTAACAGTATCTTCAGACACAGAGCAAAACATGTTTTTTTTCTGTAGGTCTGAAAGTGGTGTTACGAGCTAAGCTTGTTGCAGTTAATCATTAAATTATTTAAAGTTTTTTCCTTCATTTATTCATTATATTGCTCAGTCCTTTCAGACACCGGAAGCAATACACATTGACGGATGAACTGTATCACTACATATGAATTCCACATTGAATAATCATCAACACCAAGAATATATATATAGACAGACAGGTTTCGAATCACACACGGGGCGGTCTTCGTATCTATAGCTCTGCTGATGAGGCCTAATAGGCCGAAATGTACATACAGAGATTGATTTTTCTCGATTTGTTTAGCCTTACATTTAAATAGTTTAATCCCGCCTAATTAATTATTAATGAATTAAATTTCAAAAAATAGGTTCGACTTCATTTAAGCACATATTCTTCCAAATATTGTCGGCTGAAAATAGCATATCCAAAACATCGTCTGTTTGTTTACGTCTCGTAAGTTCGTGTAGAGGTCACTTAAGAGGAATATAAAAATACTACTACTTAACAAAGCGAAGAAAATCTGGCTAAGTCCGTTTGGTGTGGAAGTAAGACACTTGCCTGCTAATTTGACAGACAGTTTTCGAATCACACACGGGGCGGTCTTCGTATCTATAGCTCTGCTGATGAGGCCTAATAGGCCGAAATGTACATACAGAGATTGATTTTTCTCGATTTGTTTAGCCTTACATTTAAATAGTTTAATCCCGCCTAATTAATTATTAATGAATTAAATTTTCAAAAAAATAGGTTCGACTTCATTTAAGCACATATTCTTCCAAAAATTGTCGGCTGAAAATAGCCATATCACAAACATCGTCTGTTTGTTTACGTCTCGTAAGTTCGTGTAGAGGTCACTTAAGAGGAAATATAAAAATACTACTACTTAACAAAGCGAAGAAAATCTGGCTAAGTCCGTTTGGTGTGGAGGTAAGACACTTGCCTGCTAATTTGACAGACAGGTTTTCGAATCACACACGGGCGGTCTTCGTATCTATAGCTCTGCTGATGAGGCCTAATAGGCGAAATGTACATACAGAGATTGATTTTTCTCGATTTGTTTAGCCTTACATTTAAATAGTTTAATCCCGCCTAATTAATTATTAATGAATTAAATTTCAAAAAAATAGGTTCGACTTCATTTAAGCACATATTCTTCCAAATATATATATATATATATATATATATATATATATATATGATTTTTGACGTATGGGGATCCATCAACTCAGATTGTCAATTTTCTTTTCAGCTATTTGTGTTTGTGCCACTCGTGACATTTCAATCCGGCCAGTGACTTGCAAATAATCCCGCAGATAATGCAAAGATGAGCGTCATGAAGCTGAGTGCGCTGGATATTACAAGTGTCCTTTCTTCTTTGCCTTGCCATTTTCACATATATATAGTAAAGTTGGTAGAGTGGCCTATTGTCAGTATCAGTCGAATAGCGAGGGATTCTATCCCCTTTTCACTAGCGCTAGGCCTGGGAGATTGGCTGAGGTGGATTTGAAAACAATCCATTTTATTTGGTTCTTATTAGTCGTAATTAGCAATTAAGTGAAAAACTAACCCGTCTCTTACTCACATTCTGCCTGTCTCTTTCACCTTCTCTATATATATCTTGATTAACTACTCTTTATATATGTTAGTTTTCTGTGTGAGCGGTAGATGAACTTATTCGTATGTTAATTTTAAGCAGCTAACGGCTGGCTCGTATATAAGACGTTTTTTAACTTAATTGCAAATTTTAGCAAAATGATTTAAATGTTTTTTTTTTTAATTCTCCGGTCGTATTTATTTTAATTTGATTCGTACTTACTTCGTATTTATTTTAATTTGTATTTTTTAAATTCAATTCGTTTTGCGAACTAACTTTCTTTCTGATCACAATTATCTACCCCGAGCTCAATAGGTGACCCAACGGACTTATAATTGTTTAAATGTTTAGAGATTCAGATGAGTTGTTCACTAATTTTATTTGAATATTTTGGATACACATATTTCATTCACAATTTTTTTCACCATTGAACACACCAATTTTTCTACAATTGAACCACCATTAATTTCATTTATGAACTATAATATATATATATATATATATATATATATATATATATATATATATGATAATTGCCTACCTTTCCTAGATATTTTATTAATAAACACTAAGAATATGGTAGATTTTAAAGTTCATAATAAATCTCTTGATAAAAATGACCACAAACGCTTCTATTCAAACTACAACCACAAGATAAAAAAGTGAGATACTCATAGGTTTTTCTTCAGAGCTCTAAGAATTTTGAAGAAACCGTCTAAGCTGAATTAACATACGGACAGAAAACTAACATATATAAAGAGTAGATTTTAAGGAAAATCTACTCTTAAAATCTTCAACCAGCATTTGGTAAGATTTCTGATGTTGTTTTAAAAAGGGGGGGGGTAAAGAAAGTATTAAAAGTTTTTTTTATTAAAAAAAAAATAAATAAAAACAGATTTATTATTTATGATTAGAATAACATATGCTGGAAGTAATTTTTATGAGAAATGTAACATCAAAGAAACAAGCAAAACAGTACAAGTAATGAACAAAGAAGTTTGAGTCGCAACAAAAATTGTACTTTATTTGTGTATTATAAATTGTATCAAATGAACAATAAGTTACAAAGATTTGGTTTGGTTAATGAATTTTCCTTTTTACAAAGTCTTATTAGTGTTAAAGCTTACTTGTATTTCAGTTCACCCGGTTTTAACAGGATCATACTCGTGACTAGTCCCTTCGCTTGGCCATTGCCTTTCTGCTATCTGCTACTAGAAATCCTATTCTCTTTCCCTGATTTCAGAATGTCCGTTGGCGGGAGTTTTGAATCTGGCGTCAGTCAGTCTAGTTTTGTCTATTTTTAGAATACGATCCTTTTTCTTTGTTCCTCAAACCTTCCCTAACAAGAATCTACAGCTTATGAACCATTACACATACTTTAAGAAAAGAGAAGAGCTTAAAAACGTATTTTCAAGTCTATCGCCAACATTAAGTAAAATATCAAGTAGACCATGTTATAAAATTAACGATTAACGAAATTATCTGTGATAAATCAATAAAGATATATAAATTTGAATTTGCTCCAAGGCAAAAGAAACTGTGTCATATTTGGATCTCGTACGTGTCATATTTGGATTTCAAGTTCATCATCAACAATCTCTTTTCTTTATTCTTTCATCCCCTTAACATATATTCTTAGTTGTACTTACAACGTGAAATTGATGCAAATTACTCTGAAATTGATTTCCCATAGTAACACGATCCACGCCGGCATAAAATAACTTGTTCAGTCTTTGTGATTTTATCTATAAACAGAACCAATAAAAACTAAAGCAATTTAAAGACTGGAACAAAGAAATGGAATGTTGCAAATTTATTTGTTTCTGCTTTCTTTCTTTCTCTCTTTTTTTTTTCAATCAGCCGAAGAAAACAATTTCTGGAATAAAAAAATGGCTTAAAACTATGAAATTTCGGCTAAACTTGCAAATCATCGTCAAAATTAAAACGGAAAATGTTGACGAAGATTTTCAACACATCAAACTAAATTTTGAAATTAAAATTAATTTTAAAAATCCGATTCAAAAATGGTAAAAAGTTAAAAAAAAATCTCACGAACTTTTCTTTTTAAATAAAAAAAATCTTTCTCTTCTTTTTAAATTTATCTATTTACTTTCTTTATTTTATTTTATTTTATTTTTTTTTCTACTCGACGTTTTTTTTTGGTAAGTCAGGTTAGTAATTGTTTTATTTCATTTATTTAACGAATCTTGAAATATTTTATAAACTGCACATAAATATTTTAGTTTAGAAAATATTTCAAGATTCATTAAATAAATGAAATAAAACAATTACTAACCTGACTTTAGTTTGATGTGTTGCAAATCGTCGTCAAAATTTTCCGTTTTAATTTTGACGACAATTTGCAAGTTTAGCCGAAATTTCATGAAAAGAAAACAATCTTTTGTACTTTTTTGATTGAAGTTACTAAAACCACTTTTTTATTTCCTATGAAAATATTACTATTACTAGCAAATATATGCACCCTCTGCAGTATTTAAATTTTGATGCAATAAAATATTATATTAAATTAGAAAGGCTAATGAAACTAAATAAGAATGCAGATAAAAAGATTTGAAACCGAAGGGGGTAAAATCGAAAAATAGAACAACTGAAACTTACTCTTCCATCACTCCTGTCTTTCATTGTTAGATTTTCCTAATTTAACAATTTAGTCAAAATAGGAAGTAAAGAATAAAATTACAGTTATTTGTTCTTGTTAATGGATTTCTTTTAAGATTTATCCTCGAGATTTTTGCTTCTATTCATTAAGATAAAACCAAACAATTAGAAATCAATAATACTAAACACATATTCATTATAATTAATTTTTTTAATATCAATATGCAAATTAGCCTTCCCGTTCAACCTCTATTTTGTTGTACGTATAAATACAATTGCATGTTATTAGTATGTAGATATGGTCATTAGTATTAATAAAGCAAATAATTTTTATTAATAATTGAGGTTTAAATAAAAGAAGCATGAAGAATGTGACGAAAATAACTAAGGGAATTGAGACTTGAGTTGTAATGTAGTTTCGGTTACAGACAGACAAACACATATTCTCCATTATAATAAGATTAATGATCTCTAATCTCTAGGATTTCTTCTCCAAATATGTCAGAAAACCCAAGAAATTTTCCTTACCACAACATACAATGAAGAAAATATTTACAAAGTGTATTTCGCAGACTTACACAATTTTTCATTCTAAACATTATTTTATCAACTGATTTTGACGTTTGATAAAGTTTAATTAATTTTCTATAAGATACAATTAAGGGATTATATAATCGTGTGTTTTGATTCCCGTTAATTAGAATTAATTTTTAACAGAATCTGTGAGGTGGCAAGAGGTTTTATGTTTTAGGTTAAAAAGGTGGCTGGTTATTCCTGGTGCGTGTTCTTAGGGTTTGCTTTTAACTCCATTTTACGTGGTGGGTGCGCTGAAAAGGAAGGAATTCAAAGAAACGAAAAAGGAGGAGACAAAGACAAGAGATAGTTTTATGATTTAGGCTTTATTCTCGGGTCATATCCACCACGTGGTAATGAAATTCTTTCCTGACCAGTAGTCGTGTCTCGCCCCAGTTAAGGCCTAAGTTCGAATAGCCGAGAGATTCTCTTGGGGGTCGGAAGTGGGTCATTTTCTGCACATGCTCGGAGGTTTCTTCCGATGTGAAGGCTCATGGGAGTTTATTATTTTTTATTTTATTTTATTTTATTTTAATCCCCATAAAACTCAATAAATTTTTCTTACAACATTCAATGAAAAAAATATTTACAACATGTATATATCGGACTTACACAATTTTTTATTCTAAACATCATTTTATCAACTGATTTTGAAGTTTGATAACGTTTAATTAATTTTCCAGAAAATACAATTTAGGAATTATATACCGTATTTGACGGCATATAAGAAGCACGGGCATATAATACATTTCAGCAGGTCAGATTCAGGAAAAAAAGTTTAGTATATTTAAGCATATATTGTTGAAAACAGTCTAGCCGTGCATTACACAAGCAGAAACATAGCTGTATAAAAGCAATTTGTCAGTACAGGCAAGCAATAAGCATACACAAGAAATCTCAATAGCAGGAAATAATAATAATAATAATAATAATAATAATAAAATTAATAATTCGGGAGGTCTCAAACTTCACCTACGATGTATAAGACGCAGGGCAATTTTTTAAGTCAATATTTTGGGAAAAAATTGCGTCCTATATGCCGTCAAATACGGTAATCGTATGTTTTGATTCCCGTTAATTAGACCTAAACTTTTAATAAAATCTCTACGTATAAAATTGTGCACAAGTGTAATTATAATAGTCAATAGACTAATTAGTTAAATTCAATATCAAGCTGTATCATGATACCATTCTATTAGAACAGGGATCACAAAATTTTCTTCATGGTAATTGAAAAAATAACGAGCGCGGACCACCTTATTATTGTGTTCAATACTTGCTAGCCAGAACGAAATCTCTGAAAAAAAAGATGTAAATAAAAATTCATCTTTCCATGTAATATTCATGAATGAGTGGCGTAAGATGCACAAAAACAAATTTAATCAACATATTTATTTTCAAAACATTATCAGAGAACGCAACATTAGCAGAAAGGTTTAGTGAGATTTGTGAAACTGAATTCAAGGACCATCGGTGGGCCTGATAAAATGTCTTCGCGGGCTGGTTCCAGCTCGCGGGCCGTAGTTTGGTGACCCCTGTATTAGAAGTTTAAGAGAAATCTGTCAAGTATTCATCAATTCGCTAGTATTTTATCAACACCACAAATCCTTTGAAACTTTACATCTTTCTTCAATTATGCTGTGGACTTATAAATTACTTTTTTTAATAGCTGGAATATATCATGAATTTTCGATAGTTATACACTTTTATATATTTTTTACATCAAACTCTTTTGAGTTTTATTATGGATTATAATGCTTCTGTTTTTAAAAAAAATAAAATTTATTTTATTTTTAACACATTATCGCATGTTTTAAAATTCCAGCATTGAATACTAGCGTTTGTTTGTACCCCTCCTTCAAACGGTTATTTATCCCGTCTTTCTTTCATATGTTGCTCTTGATGAAGACCGATCTATCAAAACGATCAAAACAGATTTCTGTCAGCAAAATATAACATCATTTGTTTTTTCAAAAAATTCATACTGTCGGATTAACTTCCATTTATTTTAATATATATATATATATATATATATATATATATATATATATATATATATATATATATATTTTTTTAACTTTCATTATTTTTTTTCTTTGATAGTATATAATTGTTGTATCACTAGGTGTAAAGATACACGCACAATACACTTATTAACCACCAGCATCCGGTGCCAAACGAATACAAACAAACACATAACAAATAAGTACAAACAATTAACAAGACAAAACTTACACTAAATAGAGGAGGGTCAATTCGGTATAGCCAACGCAGCAAAGTCAGTCTGAATATTTTTCAGCTAGTTAATCCACTTTAATCATAGGCTATTTTATGACTATGAACGAGTCTATTTGGTAGAGCGCTGAAGGGGTGTTAGCTATTCTACAACAGAAATCATATTACATGGCTTCCTGCGAACCCTTTTTAAGGAACGCCCGTTCCATTTCTATCAGTCTTTGGCACTTTAGTATATGTATATTCACCTGTTAAATGAAAATCTTGGCCTCAAATTCCAGCAGAATTCAATTGTCGGTCGCTGCCAGAGTAGAGACATACAAAATGTTTAATCCCCCAGTCAGGTTTTGTTTTATTGTTTTTTTACAAGCTAGATCGTTAGGACTGTTTTTGTTTTTTTTCGTGGTGTGTGGCCGGTGGCGGCATCTGGAAAAGCGAGCTGCTATTAAGGGCAGACAAAAGACAGATAAAAGGAACAGCAGAGAGAGAGAGAGAGAGAGAGAGAGAGAGAGAGAGAGAGAGAGAGAGAGAGAGAGAGAGAGAGAGAGAACAGAAATGGTGTGAGCTACTGTTCCCCTGAAAGCAACGTTGTATTGATCACGCCCCCTCTCTCTCCCAATCACACACACACACACACACACACACACACACACACACACACATATATATATATGTTAAATCATGTAATTAATTTAGAGTAATAATGTTTAGTTTTTTTACTGTTTCACACACACACACACACACACACACAATCTATATATCTATCTAGACCAGTTGTGTGTATGTGTATGTTCGGAGGAAACTTCGAAAATAAAACAATTAACGACAAAGTAAATATATATACACATTAAATATCGCCAGGGCTTGGTTTTCGAGCAAAAATAACGAAGATTTGATTTAAATTCATGAAGATATGTAAAAAAATAAAATTTAAATGATAACAACATGGAATTTTTTCCATTTAATAGTGTAAACATAGATTTCTATTTTCAGAGTGACTGGATCAACGCAAGGTTTTTTTTACGTAAGGATTTTAATGGGGCATCCAGCAAGGATCCAACTCACAATTCAATAATAATGGATCTGCGAGACTAACTTTAAATAAATCCCCCCTCTACCCAGGCGATGCTGGGTAGCCATTTCTAGTATAATATAAGGCCGTAACAAAGAAGGCAGAGGTTCATGCCCACCTTAGTGATATGATAAAAATTAAAGTCAGCAACGGACTTTAACGCTGCGGATGAAAATAGAACGTATTGAACGAATTGAAAACAAATAATACAAGTTAATTACACCAACGACCATTTGTCTCTACAAAATAAGACTTAGATTATTTCTTGTTCAATACTAATTACCTTGTTCTTCCATTTTTGACTATTTTTCTAAATGTTTTCTGTGATTATTTGTTGCATTTCGTAGGAAATAGACTCGTCGACCCGAGTTCAAATCCTGGACGAAACTGTTTATATTTCACATGGCGCTAATACCCTTGGAAAATGTATGAATCCAACTTCTCTACCCCCAACTATGGGCAAGTAGTAAGGCGGGTTGGGATCTTTAACCATGGCTAGATAACCAGTCTAGGAGAAGGAAAACTCTGAATTCAAACCAGTTAAACTCGGCTTAAGAAATTGACCTGGTGTCACTATATATATATATATATATATATATATATATATATATATATACCAGAAAACCCCCAGGTAATTCACTTTTTCAAAATAAAAAAAATTTAAAACTGACATCTGGGAAAAAAAGAAAAGACCGGCACATCTGTACTTTCTAAAAATAATCATTAGTATCGTATGTATTGGCCACAAGAAAAAAAAAAAAAAAAACACCGGGAGAGTCTTCTAAGTTTTATATGTAGAAAGTGCTCAATACATTAAATAGAGCATGATTATGAGGACCTACATGAGTCAGACACTCTGAGGAGCCATTCAGGTGAAACCTAGGTAGATAGTGTCTGACTCATGTAGGTCCTATATATATATATATATATATATATATATATATATATGCAACGTATATATATATATATACATATATATATGCAACGTTTCGGTCTCTTAATTAAATTAAATTTAATTAGACCATCTTCAGGACTTGGATATAGTAGTTGCTTCAATGTTGCTTTATCCCGTGTTTGTCTACCTTTCTCCACATACTGTCGGATTAACCTCCTCACATTTCTCACACACACACACACACACACACACACACACACACACATATATATATATATATATATTTTTTTTTTTTTAATGTTTTTTTTTTAAATTGGGCGTTATTGTGAAGCATTAAAAATAAATAAATGAATGAACTCGATATTATGGAGTATTGGATTCACTTATTTTTTAATTATTTTTTCATAAATTTTCAGGTTCGTTAGATACTCTTTGTCAAATGTTACTGTTCAACGGTTTCTTTGTCTCTGTTGTTATCGACAGTGGCAGCGTTTGTGAAATATTTGTAATAACGGAGAATTCCGATATCTGCGTTTAATCCCTTCACGTGCGTTTGTAATTTTAGAATCCATTTAGTTTCTGATTGTTTTCTAGATTGCGTTGTTGGAAATGCGTGTTCTAATAAGATGCATTTGAGGTGTGTAAGGTTGTGTGATAAGGTGTTAAAATGAAGTGCTATTGTACTATGCGGGGATTTGAGATTTATAGTGGATTTGTGGTTATTTAGTCTTAGTCTAAAGGGTGTTGATGTTTCTCCCACATATCCACTATTTCTACATTGTGTGCAGTATATATAGTATATAATGTTAGCGCTATCGCATGTTAGGTGTGGCGGATGGATTGTTATGTTTGTGTAGGGTATTTTTATTTCGGTTTCCGTATGTATGTGGCTGCAAACTTGGCATTTAGGCTTATTGCATCGTTTATTACCTTTCCGTACGGTGTTATGTAAATTTTTCCTGGATGCAGTGAGGATGTTACGTAGGTTGGGTGGTTGTTTTTTTGCGTTGATGGGCGGGGTTTTGAAGATGGACTTTGTTGTGGGGTCGGTTTGTAGGGTTTTATATTGTTCAGTGAGTAGCTTAGTCAATTTGTGCATATGTCGACCGTGGTGAAATACCATAGGGATTCGGTCATTAGTTTGGTGTGGTTTGTATACGAGTAGTTCTTGTCTATTAAGAGATGATGCTTTGTCGAATGCTTGTTTTATTAATTTTATGGGGTAGTCACTATTTAGGAATTTTCTTGCTAAGTTGGCTGTGTGTTGTATATATTCTTGTTGGTCTTCACATATGCGTCTTAGTCTTATGCATGCACTATATATTATCGATTTTTTTTAGTTTATGGGGGTGATTGCTGTTATAGTTAAGAAATGTGTGGTTATCAGTGGGTTTAGTGTAAAGAGTGGTGTTTATGGTATTATTTCTTAATTTTGTGGTAATGTCTAGGAAAGGGATCGAGCTGGTGGAGTATTCTATCGAGAATTTGATAGATTGGTGGTAGCTGTTAAAGTGTGTGTGGAAATCTAGGAGGCTGTTGAGGCTATGTGTCCATATAAGAAATATATCGTCTAAATATCTATAGTAGTAGGTTGGGGTTAGAGGGTAGTTTTTGAGTAATTTTGTTTCTAGTGTGTGCATGAAAATATCTGCATAGCTAGGTGCCATCTTCGTACCCATCGCTGTACCGCTGATTTGTATATAGTTTTTTTTATTGAACTGGAAATTATTGTGTGTAAGAATGAAGCTGATAATGTGGCATATGTCGTTGATTTTGTCTGTGGGGAATTTGTTTTGTGTGAGGAATTCCCTGCATGCCTGAATCCCTTCTTTATGTGGTATGTTGGTATATAGGGATACAACATCCATTGTAGCCAGGATGGTTCCCTCGGGGAGTGTACCAACCTTTTTTTTTATTTCATTTAGGAAGTGCGAGGTGTCTTTGATGTGTGTGGGGATTGTGTGTCGTAGGGGATTGAGGATGTTGTCTATGTATCCTGATAAGGATTCAGTTAGGGTCCCGTTAGCTGCTATTATGGTCTTCCTGGGGGGTGATATTTAGGGCTTTTGTGAGGTTTCGATGTCGTGTACGTTATTGGGGTTAGTATGGCTAGTTGAATGTTGTGCTATAAGTTTGGGGAGTTTGTGTATTTTGGGTCGCGTGTAGAATATAGCGGTTGTAGGGTTTTGTGGTATTAGGGCCTTTGTCCTAGTTTGCGTGGGTGGGCTAAGATTTTTTATAAGGTTTATCAATTCTTGTTTGTATTCGTTAGTGGGGTCTGTTAGGAGTGGTTTGTATTGGTGTTTATTGTCTAACTGTGCTTCTGCTTCCTCTATATATTTTTTTTGTGTCCATAATAGTGGTACTGCGTCCCTTATCGGCTGGAATGATAGTTATGTTTTTGTTGTTTTTTAGTGTGGTTATTGCTATTCTTTCGTTTTTGGATAGTTTTTTTTGGGTGTCAATATGTCCATTGTTTTGGAGAAAGTTGTCTAAGTGTTGTCTTGCTTGTGTGATATATTGGTCAATGTGTTGATTCCTACCTTTTGGTGGTGTCCACGTGATGTTTCCTTTGTTGGGGTTGTTTGTCTTGTACGGTTTTTTGGTTCCGTTTTCTGTAGGTTTGGTTGTATTTTTGTTTGCGAAATATTCTTCTAGTCTTATTCTGCGTAAGTATCTTTCCATATCGTAGCAGATGTCTATGGGAATTTAGTTTGTTGGTCGGGCAGTATATATATATATATATCTTGCAGCAATATGGATTCACACTGGTTGTTGTTTTATGTTTTAAGGACCTCCCTTCCGGTGAGTTTTCCCTTTCCTATGAAGAGCAAAAATATTTTCAATCTTTTTTTGATTTAGTTTGTCTTTGAAAATATATTCTTCCAAATATTGGAGGTTCTGTTATTATTATGCCACGATTCGGATTGTCGTCACCGCTGATGTTTTTTATTTTAATTTTAGAGATGTTATCATATCGTGCAACATCCAATCTATTCATTTGAGGTTTTATGACTCCAACAAAGAAACAAATAAACAGTTGTGAAACTTCAAGAAGAAAAATGTTCTCTCACTTTGTGACAACAAAAGAATCTAATGTAACTCTAGATCAGAAATGATATACATCAATTTAGAATTATCTTTTATGATTTTTGAAATACATTTTGTTTAACTTTGCTGTTGATTTTCATCTCTCTCTCTCTCTCTCACACACACACACACACACACACACACATACACATACATACGCACACACGCGTGCACATACACACGCACGCACACACACACACACACGCACACACATACATATACATACGCAACCCCCCACACACACGTGCACTTCAGTAAAAACTAAGACAGAGCACACGCACAAACAATCGAAATCACACACTACATATACAATACACGCGCGTTACGTACACACAGCTATATCATAATTAAAACTTTGTATATTCGTGACAAATCAATTGAGCTATAAGATCACTCAACGACGGTCAAGGTATCTATTACAAACTAATTATCCGATGGTCAGTATAGAGGAATATCGTAATGAAAGTCATAGTATATAATTTAATAAAGTTTGTACGGCGTGTATATATATATATATATATATAGTATATTATATATATATATATATATATATATAAGGTGTTTCAAAAAAGTATCGAGATTTTTTGTACTTTTTGACACACTTTGTATTTTGAAAGAAAATGTTCCAGTCATTCTTCATTTCTATCTTGGTAACATCAGTTTAAAACTTGGTACTTTCTTGACACACCTAGTATTTCAATATATATATATATATGTGTGTGTGTGTGTGTGTGTGTGTGTATAGAAACAATGTTTTATTCTTCCGTTGCAGATCATAGATTTTATTAATGTTATGACTGATAGCATAAAAATTCGACTTTTAAAAACAAAGTTTTGAATGCGAACCGATTAATCCTTTTGTTAGATAAAGATTATCGCTTATCGTTGACAAGTAATGCAAATCTTTAAAAAAAAAAAAAAATAAATACCGTATTTGACGGCATATAGGACGCACTTTTTTTTCCAAACTTTTGGCTCAAAAAAATTGCCCTGCGTCTTATACATCGTAGGTAAAGTTTGAGACTCTGTAGGCCTAGGCTAATCTTCTCTATGATGCTCAACAAACCCAGTTTACGCTCAGTACTTTTACCTACCCTAAACTCCATACATCCTTATTTTATTGCTGGTATTGTTATAATGTTTTTATACAGCTATGTTTCTGCTTGTGTAATGCACAGCTAGACTGTTTTCAGCAATATATGCTTAAATACACTAAAACCTTTTTCTCCTGAATCTGACCTGCTGAAATGGGGGTGCGTCTTATATGCTCGTGCAAGACGTCAAATACGGTAGATAAAAATGAAATAATGAAGATTACTTGATCTCTATAGCAGGGGTTATTATGCTTCTTAATTCTCTGTTTTACTTAAAAAAAACAAAACAACAAACCTTGATGCAATCAAATGGAATCTTTGATGTAGACCTCTCTAAAGAGGTCATTGTTTAATCGTGGTAATCATCCATCCGAAGAAAAGAGAAGGGGAAACTCATAAAGATCTCAATTCAGAAGAACAAATTACACAGGCAAAGAATTTTCCTTTTCTAATTTATAAGCAATCTTAGACAAAATGAATGCCTAATTTCACTCGAACGTCTATTGTGTCGGCCATTTAAAGTCTCTAGAACCCGTTGCTAAACATGGCTGCATTTTTAGCCTCTGAAATCCAATCCAGCTGACCTTTCCTTGTCCCGTTTAATGCCGGACATGGCAAATGTGGCCAGGTCGTACATTTAGGCCACGTGATCATTTGGCTCCTGCATCACCCCCGTTGTACGTTTCCGGCCCAAAAAAAAGCGAGGAGTAGGAGGAGAAGAAGGAGGAGGAGGCTGATAGTGTAATTAACGGATCTTTCCTTGTTGGGCGCCACCGTTGCAAATGTCAACACGTCCTGATTGAATACGCACTGGTTGGACGGGCGACTACATAATATGCCATTTCCTTCCAACTTGCTCTGATTTCGCTTCGGTGTGGAGCTACAAAGTACAGACTAGACTGGCGATTGATTGCTGCTTAGCACACAGTACTTACCAACCAGCTACAATTGACACACACACACACAACACACACACACACACACACACACACACATATATATATATGTTGAAAAAAGAAAGAAAGGAAAGAAAGTATAGAATGGATAAAATAGGATATTTTAATGAATTTTACTTACACGTGTTTCGGTCAGGAGTTTATCCATGTGTACATTATTCAAACTATTATTATTCTTAAATAACCAAATGAAATGAAATAATAATAATATTTGGCTATTTAAAAATAATAATAGTTTGAATAATGTACACATGGAAAAACTCCTAACCGAAACACGTGTAAGTAAAATTCATTAAAATATCCTATTTTATCCATTCTATACTTTCTTTCCTTTCTTTCTTTTTTCAACATACCGTCGGATTCACTTCCATTTTCATTTTACACACACACACACACACACACACACACACATATATATATATATATATATGATATACAATATAGAATGAATAGAGAATGAATGAGAACAGTATAGGCATATAAAGGTGCTCAATGCTAATATAGCAGAGCAGATTTACAATCAATAATATATTCTATTAAGGATATTATTATCTCGTTACTATCAGTTTCATGCTTACGCAATCCTCAGACGAGAGTCAAATGGTTGAGATTAAAAAAAAAACAGTAGTTTTTTTAGCGTTTATATAAACGTGAAGCGTGTTCACGCGATGGAATGTTATAACGCTAAAGTTGTATTAAAAAAAATAAAACAAACTTGCACGCGGTATTATTATTATTATTATTATTATTATTATTATTATTATTATTATTATTATTATTATCAGCGATGTATACTAACGATCCACTTAACGTCCGCGTACCTCATATGGTAGAGGCGTATCATTATCATTGACAGGTTAATTTCGCATGGATTGTGAGGTGCGTATCGGTAGCCGAGCGGTAATGTCTCTGACTCAGCCTGCTGGGTTCCCGGTTTCGATTTCTGTCGGAGGGAAATCGTTAGTATACATCGCTGATGAACTTAATAAAGTCGAAGCAGGCTGTACGATGTTCTAGGCATCGCACATTGTTTGCCGAGTTCGCTTATCATGATTATTTTCTATAATTATCGAATTTTATACGATATACGCATTGTAATTGCCTTCAAGCAAAATATAATAATATAATAATAATAATAATAATATATATATATATATATATATATATATATATATATATATATATATATATACACTTATCTTTTACTATCTCAAAACTTACCTCAAATTATAAGATTTTGTAATAATAATTCTGACAAATTGCTAACCCCACTTAAATTGTGAACTAATCATATTTATATTACCATTCTCAAATAATTTTTTATTTCTTAGCTTTTATTATTTGGTTATGATTATTTTCAATAATGTAAGTTCATAGTAGTCTTCCATTGGGATTTATCAACAAAAATTGTTTTTGCCTCACAAAATTTATTAATTTTAATTTTATCTTTTATTTCTCAGGAAGTTGAACTGTCTGGTGATAAGGATGACAGTAGGTCATTACATATCACTGTCCACAAACAATCGTCCTCCGCTCACTCGCGCCCAGCTCCTCTACTTTCGTCTCGCCTCCTCTTTGATGACCACATATGCTGTATGGCAGCCAAACAGCGTCTTACCAAAGGTAGAATCAAAGCTCGACAGTAGAAGATGTAGAAAATTGAACGACTTCTAGACATTCCTATACAAGCTAATTCCAGCAACATTTAATTTAAATTACACCTGGATTGTAACGATAACCTTTAATATTGAGAGTAAAAATAGTGCATTACTACTACTACTACTACTACTACTACAAACTACTACTACTACTAATAATAATAATAATCTATTATCTATTAATAATGGAGATTCGCTTCCGGTTTTTGCCTGCTTACGTCACATTACCCAAAATCGTCATAACATAGAATAAATACACTCAAAATTTGAACATGCAACATTAAACAGTCCTCATTGTTTTTTAAAACAAGTTTTAATAAATACATGACTCGTATTATATATCTATATCTATTAAAAAAGGAGATTCGCTTCCGGTTTTTGTCTGTAACAAAAATTACTGCTTACGTCACATTACCCAAAATCGTCATAACATAATAAATACACTCAAAATTTGAACATGGTCGAAAATTATCGTTTTGAATAATTCCCAGTGGATCATCTTCCCAACTCAGTCGTGTCTAGCTTTGTATTCCCGTTGTGCTAGTTTGCTACATTCACTTAATATATGGTTTACAGTCTCATCTCTATCACCGCACAGTCTACCTTTACGGTTTTGCTGCGTCTTATCAATTTTTGCTTTGATATAAATTGTTCTTATGGCATTATTTTGTGCAGCAATTATTAGTGATTCAGTCTCTCTCTTGAGGTTTCCTCTTCTTAACCATGTCCAAGTCTTTTTATGTGCAACCTCTCCGATTTGCCGTTTGAAGTGTCAATATAATTGTTTTTCTGTTTGTCCATATATTACATCTGCTGTTGTTGGCTGTCATAAGTAATCTTTCTTTGCCCTTTTTTATGTATTCTTCGAGTCCTTGGATTGTGGCATCTACACAGTCCTCTACATTGACAAGACCTATTCCACATTCTTTTCTAGTCCTTTGGTCGATCTGTCTGAGTTCTTCTTTTATCCATTTGAAGAACTAGCAAAATAAAAAATAAATTTTTGAAAGATATTGCTTGAGGAGGTGGAAGTTAAAAATTAAATGTCGGAGAATTTGAACCATAAATCATGAAATCATCAAATTTATTAAAGGAGTAAAAAAAAAAATAAAACAATTTGAAATCGAAATCTATTAACTTTGAATATGCATTAAAATAAAACAAACTATATATAAATATATAATACCGGGGATGTATCTATTAAAACTTGTTTAAAAAAACAATGAGGGCTGTCTAATGTTGCATGCTCAAATTTTGAGTGAATTTATTCTATGTTATGACGATTTCGGGTATAGTGACGTAAGCAGTGACGTAGTTTTTGTTACAGACAAAAACCGGAAGCGAATCTCCATTATTAATTGAGATGGCCCAGAGTATCTTAGAACGGGGACGGCCCAGGTATTTATTCCTTTGATAAGCTTTCTGCTGCTGAGCTTGGTTTCTAAGAGTTTTCTTGTTCTTTTGAGGTATTCTTTTTTAACTTTTTCTTTCATCTCTGTTTGCTTGATATTGTCTGCTTCTAAAATTTCTTAGTATCTGTAGGTTTCTTTTTCTTCAAGTGATTTTATAGTGTCCTGATTTGTTAGATGTATTCCGTCCATTAATTTTCTTTCCCCCTTTTTTATTACTAGCATAGCACATTTTTCGGTTCCAAATTCCATCCCTATATCTTGGCTGTATATTCTGATGGTTTGTACCATGGTTTCTAGTTCTCTTTCATTTTTTTCACATTTTTTATGTCATCCATGTACATAAGGTGGTTTATCTTTTCTTGAGAGTTTGTGAATTTGTATCCCCCTGTGCATTTTCTGAGTATATGATTGAGTGGCATCATTACTATAATTAATAGCAGTAGTGAATCTCCTTGGAAAATACCTCTTTGGATTTTTACTTCTGCCAGTGATTGTCATCCTGATTATTATTATTATTATTATTATTATTATTATTATTATTACTATTACTAGTACAAAATAAAAAACACCGTCCGGCCGATGTAAAAATATATTTTTGAAACATATTGCCTGAGAGGTGGGAGTAAAAAATTCAATGTCAGCGAGTTTGTACCCTAAGTAAGTAAAATCATCAAATTCATTAAAGGATTAAAAAATAAAACAATTTGAAATGTAAACTTTAAATATGTATTAAAATAAAACAAACTATATATAGATATATAATACCAGTCATGTATTTATTAAAACTTGTTTTAAAAAACAATGAGGATAGTGAAAAACTCAAAATGAGTGAAAATAATAATATACTGGAATCAACAGATGTCTTCATAAAATTCAAGATAACTTCCGGTTTCTTCCCCTGGAAAACACTTGCCTTTCCAAAGGAAAATTCGGACCAAGTTACCATTAAGCACCCTAGGGGCGATCAGGGACATGTTTCGCTTTGCACCGTCAACACCCGGTTGTTTGTTACCAGACGGTTTTTAGACGCATTTGAAAAAATATAAAACTAACTGCTAACCCTAACCCTAACCCTAACCCCTAACCCTAACAAACAACCGGATGTTGACGGTGCAAAGCGAAACATGTCCTTTTGAATCCAGATTGTCCCTGGGGTGCTTAAGGGTAACTTGGTCCGAAAATTCAATAAAAAACAGAACCCCATCTTTTTTCAATGAAATATATCTTGCATGTCTGTATTCTGTAGACTTTTTGAAATGAATAAATTTGTTTTTGGTGGATGTCGAAATTGACCATTGGAGAGTACGAGACCGCCATTACAAGATTTGAGAATAAAATGATTTTAAAAGCCCAAAATTGAGATGGGAAACCTTTGCAAATTGGCATAAAACACAGCTCGTAAATGTCAACAGGAAGAGACAGATACATTATAAATTTGTTTGGTGCATCACTGTCATGTCAGCACTACAACGACTGCAATCACTGGGGGGTCACCATCGCCCAGACCGACAATACAAGCATCAACAATTTTACAACTAGAATATTTCTTCTTTTTCTTTTTCTTTTTCCTCTTCTCTTTGCCTTTATTCGTCCAATCGTCCAATCAGATCAGGTTGTTTTATTTCTCTGATTAATATCATTGCTACAATTATTGAAATATTAGTATTGTCAACATAATTATTGATAATAGCAAATATATACATCCTCCGTAGGGTGCAAGTATTTAAGTTTTAATGTAATAAAATATTATATTAAATTAGAAAGGCTAATGAAATTAAATAAGAATGCAGTTAAAATGATTTGAAACAGAGAGGGTTTATAATCGAAAAATACAACAACAAAAGATTATCTAAGATTGCCTTAAAGGAGTTTAGAGATGGGGCATTCACTATTGATGATGGTAGTTTATTCCATGTATTCACCACTCTGTTACTAAAATAATTGTGTCTTGCATTTGCTTTACAAAATTGTTTTAAGAGTTTTAATTTATAACCCCTGGTATTGATATTTTGAGCAATGTTTAGTAGATCAAAGTTCGTTGAATAAAATCTATTTTGTTTTACATCTTCTTCTCATAGGTTTCGTTCTGGATAGCAATTAAAACTATAGAATTCTATAGTTTTAATTCTTAGCTTCTTTTTATTGCAAGGAAACTTCTCTTCTCAGTAAAAACGAATGCATTTTTTCAATCTAACCGGCAATTAAGTAAACAAACACAGATACCATAGTGAAGCGGTTGAAATATGTTAGTTGATTGTCAGAAGTTTTGAAATGTCTGTGCGTTAGAATATACAAGTAATACATCTAGACCAAGGGCACACGGTGGGCCGGATAATTGAAAAAATAACGAGCGCGTGCCACATTATTATTGTGTTCAGTACTTGCTAGCCAGAACGAAACCTATGAGAAGATGTAAAACAAAATAGATTTTATTCAACGAACTTTGATCTATTAAACATTGCTCA
The DNA here is from genome assembly GCA_023376005.1 of Doryteuthis pealeii. Taxonomy (NCBI): domain Eukaryota; kingdom Metazoa; phylum Mollusca; class Cephalopoda; order Myopsida; family Loliginidae; genus Doryteuthis; species Doryteuthis pealeii. The sequence goes on from CM042167.1 coordinate 52,112,609, forward strand.
ATATATCAATACCCAGAGGTCATAAATCAAAACTCTTTAAAAATTTTGTAAAGCAAATGCAAGACAAAATTATTTTAGTAACAGAGTATATTTCATATTACAATTTCTGTTTTGGTTAAATTTTTAAATTTTTATCTGCACATTGTATAGCTTATGGTCTTTGAAATTGCAATCCAGTCCAGTCTTAGTTTTGTTTAATTTCCTGCAAAGTCATCCAGAGTTTTTTTAGGTTCCTGTAAAGTAAATGCTTCGGAAAATCTCATTCAGGACCTTGATAAAAATGGCGTCCAACTTAACCAGAGCTAAAAATTGATACTTTTTGTTCTAAGTAATAAGTCCTTATTTTTTTTTAGTTCTAAAAAAAAAAAGAAAAAAAAAAGACATTTATAAACAATTAGAACTAAAATACAAAATTAAAAAAAAAAGCATTTATATTCAAATTACACCTATGGAATCTGTATGAGATTTAAACATAGTGGATGTAATACTATTGTAATTGAAAACAGAATTGGCTTACGACTAAGATTCATTGAACTCTAGTGAAGGCAATAATTATTTAAATAACCCATTTTACATGGAGGGGATGTGTCACAAATATGGTAAGTTAACAATAGTACAACCCCTACACAACCCCTCGACACATTATCAACATTTAAACAGAGTTTAACAGGTTTGAAAACAGAATTTTCCATCCCCTAGACCGATTGCCATAATAAGGTTAAAGAGCCCAGTCTACCCTATTATTTACCCATATCTGGAGGGAGACTAGATGGATTCATACCGTTCCCAAGGGTATTAGCGATATGGGAAATGCAAAATACCGGATTTGAACTAGTTAGACGTGTCCATTTCCTACGACATAACCATTACGCAAAAAACACACCCAGTTAACTTCAGTCAGCAAATGTCTACAAAAAAATGAAATCATCCTTTTGATTTTATGTTATCAATTGTGTAAATCGCATTTAAGAATAAAACGGTGATTTTTTTTTTTACCCGGGCCCAAAATTTAAGAATGTACTTTTTATTCATCAAAATAAATTTATCTCTATGAAGTATAGAGATAAATTTATTTATTTATATATTTCATTCATGCACCGAGAAAGTCTCTGCATGGCTGCTGCGTATATATAAAAATTCATGAACTATTCATAAAATACACAGAGCGAATCTGGAAAAGAGGGAGCCTAATAACATGTCAGGTCTACCGGTTGAACAGATATAATGTTCAAAACCCAAAATCTGTAAGGATACTGGAGCAATATCCCTAACAACCTCCTTTAGTGTATTTCAGCTATGTTTAACAAGAATATATCTATGGAGTATAGAGATAAATTTATTTCAAAGTACAAAATGCAATAGATCTGCTAAAAGCGCTGTTTGGCAGAGTTTACAGTATATATAGTTAAACGAATGAATAAAAAGATAGATTAATAAATAAAACAAAGAAAGTTTGAGATATTAACGATGATCTGCCAGTCAATTGTAAAGTTTGAAGACGATAGCTGACACGCAGACTTATACTAAGTTAAAACTTAGATATCTAGCAAGCAACTGAACTGGCACACTCAAAAAAGGTATGTATCGGTTGTCTGGTGAGGACGGTGAGTAAACACCAATATCTAAAAGCAAAAAAAAACAAAAAAACAAAAACAAAACAAAAAAACCCAAAAACAAAACAAAACAAAACAAAACAAAACAAAATCAGGAAAAGGGGAGCCAACAATCACCCACACGGACAGTAATAAGATTGAAGTACTTATCACACACATAACACCCCAAATGAACATTGAATTTCAGAGCTACACAGCAACTACTGCAACAATGCCATTGCCAAACTGCATAGGTTTTTTTTAATCTTTCCTTTGGAACACAGCGGTAGTGTGGAGAGGGGTTATCTGCTGCTTGGGCAACAGCACATCCTCCAAAATAACACGCCCAGGCTACGCAGTTTAAAAAAATATATATTGGACACTACTCCATCGTCTTTCGCAAACGGAAGGATGCCAACAATAACAGTACATTTATAAGCTGATGACAATATCCATGTGCAAAAAGACCTCTTTATTGGTAGTGTGCATATGTTAATGATTAATTGAGTGGATTAAAAGTTTACCTGTTGAACAGATATAATGTTGTAAAACCCAAAATCTGGAGTAACATCACTGATGAATTCCTTTAGTGAATTTCAGCGATTTTTGACAAGAATATTTCTATGGAGTATAGAAATAAATTTATTTCGAAGTATAAACTTGGCGAGGGCCGGTATCGAACAAGGAACCTTGTGGCTTCTAGCCGAACGCTCTACCGACTGAGCTAACCCAGTGGTAAGTTACTAAGCCGATGACAATATCCATGTGCAAAAAGAGCTCTTTATTGGTAGTGTGTATATTTGTTAGTGAAATTAGAATGGAATAGATCTGAAGAGGAGAAGGCGAATTGATGTGGCTGAACTGGTTTTATGTGGGAAAAACAAAGGCAGGACATGGCGGGAATGACAATAAATTGTGCAGGATAGAAAGTGGCATTTTTTGAAACAGGATGAATCAACGTTTATTGACAAGCTCCCATGCAACCTTTTTAGCAAACATTTTGTACATATTGCTGAACCCATGTGATCTTCATTCTCGATTGGATCTAGTGTGTTGGCTTTACCGAATTATGATGACAGAACGTATAGAAAAAAAAAACATTGTCGGCGTTAATCTACCACATCCGCTTCCTTTCTCGCTCTACCACACACCTCTTCCGCAATGGAGAACGACATCACACTGCTACTCTATCCTTTCCTCTTTACAAACACACACACACACACACACACACACACACACACACACGTGTGTAATTGTCACACAAACTAGCGGATGCATACTCACTTACGTAGTTACTCTCAGACCCCCTAACATGAATTAACATATTGGTAGCGAGTTTGTACACACTAGTATGTACACACATTGAACCGTGTATGAACATAAACGCGTACATGATTGTATGCGGCTTTCCATTTCGGTCCCATATATATATATATATATATATATATATATATATATATATATATATATATATATTTCTTTGAAAATATTTTTTTATAATATAATAAATAAATAATAATTTTTTTTTACAATCAAACTATTTTGCTTTTTTCTTACCGCAAGAGTTTACCAACAAGTTTGGGTATTAAATTATATATATATATATATATATATATATATATATATATATATAACACACACACACACACACACACACACACACACATATATATATATATATATATATATATATTTTACATTACTGTAATATTATATCTCACAGTAAATATTTTATCTATCAATGGCACTTAGATATTATACTACGTAAAAAGGCGTATATATATATATATATATATATATATATATATATATATATATATATATATATATATATATATATATATATATATATATATATATATATATATATATATATATATATATATATATATATATATATATATATATATATACGCCTTTTTACGTAGTATAATATCTAAGTGCCATTGATAGATAAAATATTTACTGTGAGATATAATATTACAGTAATGCAAAAAGATATATATATATATATATATATATATATATACACACACACACACACACACACACACACACACATATATATATATATATATATATATATATATATATATATATATTTGCATATATAAATGATATTTACATTGATAATATAATCTGCTATATTTATAAGTCAATGATGCTTAGTGATAGTCAGTTTCTCGCCTGTGCAATTTTCAAGTTTGAAAATCGCATTGCTGAGAAACTGACTGTTACCAAGTGACGTTGATTTTATGTCTTCGCTAGTTATATATATATATATATATAGTAAGGGCTTCATTCACAGGTGACGTCACAATTCTACTCGCGCATGCGTGCTGCCTGCCAGCGAGTGGATAGCCTGTAAATGCTTACAAACTTTCCCATAACCCGGCGGCTGAACTGGACTGTGTTTTATTAAGAATAATTTGCGTTTTCGGAAACGCTGCCATACTCAATAGAATTAATGTGTGCATGCGAAGCGAGAGTTTTGTGAATGAAGGGATGTGGAAAAGTCAAGTAGCATCCTGTAGAAGCTGGTTGCTTATCTCAAACCTCCTCTCTTGACACGCCAGCCCACACCATACCAGATGTACAGAGTTAAACACTTTCAACGGGCTGTGCAAACAACGTCATTATTCAATCTATGGTGTCACATAAGGGACACTTTATGAGTTGAACTCTTTGTTCTGTTACAGCCGCTTTGAGATATGCTATTTTCTTTCAAGCATTAAAATGCTAATTTTTCTTGAATTCAATCTATTATTCAATCTATGGTGTCACATAAGGGATACTTTATGAGTTGTATTCTTTTTTCTGTTACGGCCACTTTGAGATATGTTATTTTCTCTCAAGCATTACAATGTTAATTTTTCTTGGCTTTAATCAATCGAACTTCATGTTATTCAATCTATGGTGTCACATAAGAGAAACTTTATTTAGTAATTTTTCTTTACTTTAATCATGTATTTACTGAATAAAAGAATGCAATGGTAGTTTTAATAAGAGCTAAATTACGTTCAACGGAGACATATCCTTGAAAACTAAATGTGCAGTATACCCTGACATAGTCCTTTCAACCCTCCTCAATTGTGCGGAAGCCTGGACGATATACAAAGCGGATGCCCATAGACTACATGTCTACTACATGCGTCACTTACGCAGTATATTAAATGTCAAGTGGTGGCAACATGTTTTAAACAGGACCATCCTGAAGATAACTGGATTCCCTGACATGCACGAAATACTTGTCCAACGCAGCCTGGATGGGCTGGCCACTTGAACAGACTTGGGGATGACAGACTACCAAAGCATATTCTGTACTCTCAACTGAGAGAGGGATCACGTTGAATCGGTAGACCAAAGCTCAGGTACAAAGACAACATCAAGAGAAACCTGAAGGACCTCAACATCCCCATAAGCAGTTGGCAAGACGCAATCAGAGACCGAATAAATTGGAGGAAAATGATTCGCGTGGTGTCATCATCGGATACGATGGACAGCAATGATTGATTGATTGATTGATAAATTACAGTTGTAAGTTTTATAATAGATTCATTTTATCTTACCCTTTTCTTTCCAAAATTCACAATTTTCTTAGAATATTCACATTTCCTCATGTGTTTTCTTTCTGTGATTAATAATTACATTATGCGTTACATTATTAATATAATTATGTATTACATAATATTACATCTATCTTCTATACATATATAAAGGACAGTTGTGTGTATATGTATGTCCGGGGAAAACTTCGAAAATAAAACAATTGACGACAAAGTAAATATATATACACATTAAATATCAACAAGGCTTGGTTTTTGAGCAAAAATAATGAAGATTTGATTTATATAAAATTATTTTTTATTTTTGCTTTGAAATATTAATTTGAAATTTAGCAAATCGTGTCATTTATATTTTATTTTAAAGATATAGTTAATCATTGAATTAAAATTTCTTACTATATCATTATGTGATGTAATTCCCTCTACTCTGATCCCCCACCAGGCCGGATTAAAATAAGATCTTTTTACGTGGTGATTTTTATGGGTCATTCTCGCTATTCAGTAGTAATAGATCTGCAAACATTTATTAAATCATGTTTTTTTCTCCTCTACCCGGGCTTCGCCGGGTAGCCGCTGCTTAATAATTACATTACTAATAAGAAATGTCTGCAAGAATGATCTCAGGTGCTTTGGCATTACCCCTTCCAACTGGGAAAATTTGGCCCAGGACCGTCCTCACTGGCGGCAGGCTCTCCGTAGCGGACTGTTCATGTCTAAAGTCACCCTGGCACAACACCATGAAGCCAAGAGGTCCAGAAGAAAGCGGCGGCAACAAAGCATCGGCACATCAACATCTTCAGGGACAGCCTTCGCTTGCGACGCCTGAGGTCGAGAATGTTTTTCGAACATTGGACTTTACAGTCACAGGAGACGCTGTAACTTCAGGGGCACAGGAGCTATATAGTCTTCTGAGACTGCAACGCCAATAATGAGGAATAAGAAATCACCCGAAGAAAAACACTTGATTCTAGGAGATTGAATTTAAAGAATATTGTTGCGTCTCAAAGCGATTGTTATTATTTACATCATCATTGTTCCGGACTTTTTTAAAAATCTCATGTAATGATCAACATATGGCATCTTTTGATGATCCTAACTCTACAGAAAAGCTTCAAGTGCTAGTGATTGGGTTCTCTTCTCCCCTGCATTATCAACAACCATTAGTCACCCACTTCTGGGTCACTTTTCAATAAAAACACCATAAAGATCAGCTACAAGTGGTACAAGAAATATATCTCTGATCATAAAAGGCCACTACACGAAGTTAGAGACCAGCTCAAACGCCTAGCAGACAGTGCAACTACAGGGATAAGGATTCGTGTCCCCTGCAAGGAAACTGCCTACAAAAATGTAATATACAGGGCCACTGTAAGAACAAGCACCTCAGTCAAACAGTACATAGGCACAATGGAAGGAACCCTGAAACAAAGTTTCTTTTTTAAACAGGAATTATTGAACCAATACGTCTTTATCATAATTCATAGGATGAAACACGACCACCATACTGCATATTTTATTCTTTGTCTTTCGAAATCTGTAAAAAACGACAGTAGACCAGGAAATGTTGCGTTCCCTGTTCAGAGAGCATATATATATATATATATATATATATATATATATATATATCAACATTGCCCTTTATTTTAATGTTGTACTGACATTAACTATAAATTAAATAATCATTGAAAATCTTCCATAATTCCTTAAATGTCTGTGACGTAAGCAGTAACGGAGTTTCGGTTACAGACAAAAAGTGATCCAATCTCCATTATATATATATATTTTTAATTTTTTTTATTTACAATAGTTATCAACCAGAAACATGGGTGTGATACTTCTTAGCATTTTTTTCTGTTAGAATGAGGAAGATCATGAGACAAACTGACTCATTTCCTTTTTAATACACAGATTTCTTTTTTCTTCCTTTTTTAAAAAAAATGTATTGTTATTAAGAGAAGAAAATCCTTATTCCCATGGATTTAGGTTGAGCCAACAACCCTTCAACACCCAGTGGACCAACGCGGGAATTGATTGGCTAATTATCATCCAATAAAATGCATCCCCACCAATTATCAGAAGATAGTTTTCTGTCCATTTTTTTCAAGCATTGGATTCAATTGCGACACCCAGAAGGTTTATTGGACCATATGACATTTAGGCACCCCTTTTGCGATCTCGATTCGTGGGGTCGTTTTTTCCATTTACACTGTCAAAATCCGGTTAATTGTTAACAGACCATTTTTAGAGTTTTTTTTAATTATAAAACTAACCCCTAACCCTAACCCCTAACCAACAACCGGATTTTGACGGTGTAAATGAGAAAAGTATCCTTGTGAGTCGAGATCGCGGGGAGGGTGCCTAAAGGTCATATGGACCGGTTTATTTATGTGAATATCTTTTTTCTTTCAGTCGTTGGCGCTTAAATTAATGCAACTACGAGGTTGGATGAGGTTTGGGTGTTTTATAGTTTAAAGTTATCTGGATATTTGGTACGTGTTCCTCGGGTTTTCTTTTACCCCCCCCCTCATTTGGTGGTCGCGCTGAAAAGAAGGAATTTAAGGAACAAAAAAGGAGAGAAAAGCAGGAGTTTCCTGGCTTACGCTTTATTGACCGGGTCATAGTCGACCGTGGCAAGGGAATACCCCCCTGGCCGAAGAAGCGACTACACTTAGTTAAGACCTGTACTCGAATGGCCGAGAGATTCTCTTGACGGTCGGGGGACAGTCCTTTTTGTCGGACATGTGCGGAGGGCTCTTCCGGTGAAGGCCCATAGGAGTTTTTTAAAATTTTATTTTAGTTTTATTTAATCCCCACACAACCCCCAATAAAGTAAATTTAGCAAAAATTAACAGACACGAATGTAAAACACTTTGAACGGATGATGATAAAATATGGTAATTGATATTTGAAATCCTAGAATTAAAAACAGTAACAGTTGTTTATTAGTCTACAGTCCCAGAGGCAAAAAGTGCTTTACTTTTTAAAATCCGTCGGATGTCAATTTTTACGTAATGGTTAAGATAAAATCACAAAAAGAGTATAGTTATTTTTCGCACATAGGATTCTTGGTTTCATAATTAATTAAGTTTTAAATGAGTAAAATACGTAAAAAACTACTTAGCTCTGAAATTATTAAACTTGATAGAATTTTAGTAATTCGTATCTTAAAGTTAAACTTAAAAAAAAAATTTTAGTTTAAAAACAAGTTGATCGCAGATCATTTTTTTTTTTTGCAATTAAGGCTTGTCAACCTTCCAAATTCTTCCATTTATCGACATATTGTACAAATTGTGAGATTTTTTTACTTTTTCTGATTGGCTGATTATAAAATGGCAGATACAATCACTAATCTCATTGGCTAATTTTTATTCCGAAGCTAAGTAGTTTTTTTTACATAATTTACTCATTTAAAACTTAATTAATTATGAATCCAAGATACCTATGTGCGAAAAATAACTATACTCTTTTTGTGATTTTATCTTAATCATTACGTAAAAATTATTGAGCAATCTTTTACATCCGACAGAACTGAATGAAAATCGCTTTGGGACTGTAGCCTAATACGTAACTTAAAAGAATATTTTTATTTGCAACTTGTTATTTTTAAAGTTTGGACTGTTTCATGAAGGACACAACACGAAGGATAAGAAGACAGGATTTACGCGTATTTAGATTTTGCATTATAATATTAGTCCAATAGCAACACTGAACAGAGAGACAAGCGTATTTAGAATTAGTTTTAAGGGTTGTTTTTATTTTTATTTTACGGCATGTAAACCCTTGCTGGGTTATTTTATGCCAAAGATTTAAGGAGCAATATTTAGCATTGAGCCATTCCAGTGTACTTCTGTTCTGGTAGTAACCACCCTGTTGACTGGAAGTATTAAAAAGAAAAGAAATGAAAAAATGGAATTGAAGAGGGTGTTAAGAAAAAAAATCCACATTGACACATAAATATATAGGAAGCACTCGCCCATGACTAGTTTCAGAGGGAGGAGAACCATAGTAAACGAGTTCGAATTCCAATAGCGCTATTGTTATATACCCTACCCATGAACATTTATGGGTATGTCGCAATCCTCATACACCCTTCATATGACCATTAATGGGTATGTCCGAATCCTCATATACCCTACCTATGAAAACTAATGGGTATGTCCCAATCCTCATATACCCTACCTATGAACATTAATGGATATGTCCCATTCATGTATCCATTCATTTTTGCGCCAGCTATGTCGTTTTTAAGGACGAAGGTTTTACACTATATTTTGGGGAATGTAGAGCACCCCTTCATCACCATTGCTCCCTGGTCTACTCTGACCCGGAGTGGTAGTACCTGTTAGGGTCTCATCTATGGGTTGAATAGAAAAACATGAGTTTATAAAAAAATGAGTATCCATTAAGAATGAATTTATTTCAAAACTTTGTCGGCAGTAAATGACCCACCGAGGTTGATATGCCGTAAAACAAAACAAGACAAACCAAAAGCTTAATGTCATTCTAGTTTCCCATACATCAACTTGTATTTCCAGGGTTGCCTGTTGACAGTTGAAACGACCCACAATTCGAGCGCATCCCTTCTTCTCCCCCCCCCACACCCCACACTGCCCATAGCCACCAAAATGAGAACAAGTGTCTGTCAATGGATGACTTCGGAAACTAGATTTCCTTTCCATTCATAAAATGTGTTGATGCCACCAAGTCGTAGCATTGATTACAGCACATACACACGAGCGCGTGTTCACGCTCACGAACTCTTCTTACAGGCGGAGGTTGAAATTCCCACAGACCAGCTTATTTAGGTTATGATCCCAGCTTGTTACTAAATCACTGACTATGTGTGATTATACACAAAGAAGGATGTGTGTTCAACACAAGTGGCTACGTGTAAACGTACGCCAGTGTATGTACGTATACGTGTTAAATTGAGTAAGAGAGAATGTTTTTGGATCATCAGACAAGGAAAATGTCCAGAAAAATGTACAAATGATTGACTTTGTATTTTGAATGCAGAACAGTAGGATACTACTAGGTACCACCAATTTTTCCGGTTAAATTTACCCCCCCCCCCACCACCACTATATTTAACACAAGGAAACTTACATAAATGTTAATATTATCTTGAAATTTTATTTGGTGAAATATGAAAAAATGACCCGGCAATAAACGATTTTTACTTTTTTTCTATAAAGATAAGAGTCTGAATAATTATATCAGAAGATTTTTATAAATCATTATAATGCGAGAGCTTTTTAGTAAAAGAATCATAAATACAGAATTTAGCTAAAAATATCAATAAAGAAACTGACCATGTTGTAAATGAACGGACTGTTTTACTTATTTTTCCCCAATCGGATAATTTGATCTTTGAATTAACTGTTTTTCTTTGTAACAACTCTTTATGTTCATTATTTATTTTTTGCGAGATTTAAAAATAAAAAGTAAAAAAATATTTACGTTTCTTCCTTCAATATGGCTTGAACTGATCACGTGGCCTATTTTGGTGGTACCTAGAGATTACACAAGAGAAAATATCAGATCTATTGTTAAAATTCTCAATAACGTGAAAAAAACTCTGGTTATTTTATGGATTGTGTGTTTGTCTGTAACCAAAACTATATCACTACTCAAGTCCCAATTCCCATAGTTATTTATGTAACATTCTCTAAGATTTTATTTTTATTTAAACCTCAATTATTGATAAAATTGTTTGACATCATCAATACTGTTGACCATATCTACATAGTATTTACCGCGGACCCCACTTGTACGGGTCAGGCACAAAGTCCCTATTAACGTGGGACCACCACAAACCGAAGCTCATGGAGTGGCAGGTGAAAAAATTGCGTCGATCCCGTCGGCATTCCCCTCAAGGGGGGCGCCTCAGGCACTGGGCAATAAACCCAGCCCTGCCCCTTTAAATCGAGGGGGCAGGTGTTGCCTGGGGGATGGCCCCCTGGGATCGACGCCGTTAATTATATCAATGGTCAGAGGCCGAAGCCACTGTTGACCATATCTTTTATTTACCGCGTACCCCACATGTACGGGTCAGGCACAAAGTCCTATTAACGTGGGACCACCCGCGGCCGAAGCTCGTGGAGTGGCAGGTGAAAAATTGCGTCGATCCCGTCGGCATTCCCCCTCAAGGGGGCGCCTCAGGCACTGGGCAATAAACCCAGCCCTGCCCCTTTAAATCGAGGGGGCAGGTGTTGCCTGGGGGGATGGCCCCCTGGGATCGACGCCGTTAATTCTATCAATGGTCCAGAGGCCGAGGCCACTGTAGACCATATCTACATACCAATAACATGCAATTGTATTTATATATACAACAAAATAGCGGTTTACAGTGTGAACAGGAAGGCTAATTTGCATATTGATATTAAAAATTTGATTTTAATAAAATATGTGCTTAGTATTATTGATCTTTAATTGTTTGGTTTTATCTTAATGAATATGAGCAAATGTGTTGGTGATAAATCTTCAAAGAAATCCATTAACAAGAATAAATAACTGTAATTTTATTCTATATTTCCTATTTTAACTAAATAATTAAATTAGGAAAATTAGCAATGAAAAACTGGAATGATGGAAGAATAAGTTTCAGTTGTTCTATTTTTTGATTATACCCGCCTTCTGTTTCAAATCATTTTATCTGCATTCTTATTTAGTTTCATTAGACTTTCTAATTCAATATAATATTTTATTACATTAAATCTTAAATCCTTGCGCCCTACGGAGGGTGTATATATTTGTTAGTATTTTTAAGGATGGCAATGATGCTGGAAACAATAAAAGTCAATCCAATCCACGCTATTTCTCCTCCCCCTCAATTGAGAGAGAGAGAGAGAGAGAGAGAGAGAGAGAGAGAGAGAGAGAGAGAGAGAGAGAGAGAGAGAGAGAGTTGTGCGTGATGTAATGGTTACCGGTGTAGGAAATGGATACAGAGGGACGAGTTCAAATCTTGGATAATACTAATGATAATTACCTTGACTAGTATTTATTTAATCATAATTTGTGATAAAAAACAGCTAAGAACTATGAGGATTATATTAATCATTGAAAATACTTTAGCTAAAACTTTGGCCCTTGCATAGACTAGACGGTGCGGTCGGAGAGGCCATCTCCGATCATTCAGCTAGTCACGTCAAGCCATATGATTTTCCCAACCCTATTTCCTTAATGGCAAGCCCCCAACCCTTTTTGTCATATATGTGTTAGAAGGCGGTGGTCTTTATGTCCAGGGTATGACGTTAAAATCTATCCGATGGTAAGGTTCAAATTTTGGAGCTCTAGGGAATGTGGAGCACTCCTTCATCACAATTACTTTCAGATCCACTGACTCGTAGTGGTAGTACCTGTTATGGCCCCATATGTGGGTTAAATAGAAAAACATGAGTTTAAATATGTGTTTAAAAATTTGATTTTAAAAAATTGAGTACCCATGAAGAATGAATAAAACAAAAACCTCTTCGGCATAAAATGACCCAAATGAGTTGACATGCTATAAACCCAACCAACCAACAACCAGCCAACCAACTAACTGGTGGTAGGTGTAGTGCTCCACCTCAGCAAAAATAATCTCTCTGGTCTAGCGCTACCGAAAAGGGAATAGACTCCATCGCTTCCGGCTGATACCGACAATAGGCCATTCCACCAACATTTAAAAAAAAAATGTAAAATGCAGTTTTTATTTAATTTCAGAAAACATTCTTTTAGAATTTTCCCGCCAAAGGATACTTCCAAGTCAATAGAGGAGGAGTTTCCTTTTCCAGTTTTGATTTTGGAGTTGGGTTGCCTTCACCAAGTCTCTTCTACCATATATAATATATATATATATATATATATATATATATATATATATATATATATATGAAGCCCAACGCAATATAAAAACAGAGGCTCGCAGACTTTTTGTTTTCAGTAATAATTAATTATTTTTTCCTTAAACCAACGAAAACCCTGACAAAGGTCTATCGAAACAGACCGGGGTTTGTAGTTTTGTAGCTATTAGTTATTGATTTACCTAGATGTGAGGATATGTTAATGTATATATGTATATACATATATACATATGTATATATATATATGTATGGTGTGTGTGTGTGTGGACACTCATCATGTTTTATATATGTATATGGTTGATTTCTTTTTCTTCTGGATTAATGAAAACAATGTTAATGTTTGTGAAATATCTGCAAATCTAGTTTTTATTTAAAACTTTCTGTTTTGGAAGATTAACTTTCTTCAAAAGTTGAATGTTGATTTTCAAACACCAAAGAAGCAGCAAAAAAAAAAAAAAAAAAAAAAAAAAATGAAAAAGCAGCCAAAAAAAAGGCAGCCAAAAAAAAAAAGGCAGCCTTGAATACTCAATTTCTGTCTATTGCAAACAAGCGTTTGCAAAGGTTACTGAATATTAATATAAACATTAAAACAGACCTTTATTATGGTTCAAATAAAACAAAAACGTTATCTTTTGTGTCTGCCTCGTTGGTCTGCTAACAAATGGAAATGACTCGCTTGCCATTTTAGCGTGCAGAATGTCAACGATATTTTAGCATTTTGGGACTTCTGAATGGGTCGCCAGATAATTTTCCCAGCAGAATTAGGAAAGTGATTATTTTCCCAGCATTTCATTCAGTCTCACCGAAACAAGGCCTTGATGTGCCAGAGGAACAAATAGTTTTTTTGTTTGTTTGTTCTTTTGTTGTCCACCATTTTTGTTGTGTAATCGAAATAAATATAACCTCTGCTATATCAGC
>CM042167.1:52129028-52219028 GCA_023376005.1 Doryteuthis pealeii
ATATATATATATATATATATCTATATAATATATATATAATATATATATATATATTTATGGAATGTGTATGTTAACTAATTATATATTCAGTGTTTAATTCAACCTACTGTTTATGCGAGGGTGTAATCTGCTATTAATAAACTTTCTCTAATTCTGAGATTACCACATTGCGTATTATTGTCTCTATTTTAATGGAGGAACTATTGTCCTTATTTTTGCATTTTGATTAAATGTTTTATGGACTTGAGGATGCACGTGTGTGGATATGTTTCTTTAATTCTATGTGAGGGGGTCTGATTGTACTTCCTATAATAAATTAAGACATTATTAATTATTTTTAAGATAGAAAAACAAAATATCAAAAATGAATTTTTAAACATTTTTACTCTCACAAGTAAAAAGATATAAGAACTGACCGGAAGTCCTTTCCAATATCAAATTAATTATCAAATAGAATAAATTCAACTATCTAATCATATAAATAACTGAATATTGAAAAAAATATTCCTGCTTTTGGTTAAAAAGCAATTTTTTTGAGGATTTGTTTTTAATTATAATTACAGGTTAGCATTTAAAAAAATGTAGAAGCGATATATCTTTAATAGAATCGGTTGACATTTTAAAAAGCAGTGGCTGAGGGTTTCATGTCCCCCGCAAAATGACGTTAAACTTATCTGATAAAAAAAAAGCAAAGGAAGACTTATAATAGCAGCCAATAACAGTAATTGCAACTACATTTTTATTGCCATTGCAGTTTCGGAAGACTATATAGTTTTGTGCCTCTTAAGTTACAGCGCCTCCTGTGACTTGTGGAAGTCCAATGTTTAAAAAAACATCTCCTACCACAGATATTGCATGCGAAGGTGTCCCTGAAGATGTTAATGTGCGTGCTTTATTGTGCCGCTTTCTTCTGGACCTCTTGGTTTCATGGTGTTGTGCCAGGTGACTTCAGACATGAACAGTCGCTACGGAGAGCTTGCGCCCCAGAAGCGCGGTCCCCAAGCATATCTGTGGTAGAGAATGTTTTTTTAACATTGGAACTTCAAGTCAGGAGGCGCTGTAACTTTAAGAGGCACAAGAACTATTTAGTCTTCCGAAACTGCCAATGGCAATAAAAAAATTGTATGTTGCAATTACTGTTATTGGCTGCTATTTATAAGTCTTTCCTTGCTTTTTTTTTTCATCAGAATAGAGTTTAACGTCATTTGCGGGACATGAGACCCTCAGCACTGCTTTTTAAAATGTCAACCCGATTTCATTTAAGATACTATCGCTTTCTACATTTTTTTTAAATGCTAACCGTACATTCATAATTTAAAAACAATCCTCAAAAAATTGCTTTTTAACCAAAGCAGGAATTATTTTTTCAATATTCAGTTATTAAATGATTAGATAGTTGAATTTATTCTATTTGATATTAATTTGATATTGGAAAGGACTTTCGTCAGTTCTTATATCTTTTTTACTGTGAGAGTAAGTGTTTTAAAAATTCAATTTTGAATATTTTGGTTTTTCTAATCTTAAAATAAATTTATAATGTCTTAATTTTTATATAGAAGTACAATCAGACCCTCCACTTAGAATTAAAGAACATATCCCACACACGTGCATCCTCAGTCCATAAACATTTAATCAAATGCAAAAATAAGGACAATAGTTCCTCCATTAAAATAGAGACAATAATACGCAATGTTTGGGTAATCTCAGAATTAGAGAAAAGTTTAATTAATAGCTAGATTACACCCTCGCATAAACAGTAGGTTAGAAAATTAAACACTGAAATATATAATTAGTTAACATACACATTCCATAAATAATATATATATATATATATATATATATATATATATATTATAATAATATATATATAAAAATAAATGATAATAAATATATAATAAATAAAAGGAATGAAAAGGAAATTGATTGAACGATGGAATATTACGGCTCTTTCGCGGTGCGTTATAAAACGTCCAAAACAAAAAAAACACACAAGACACGTTCCATTTCAAAAACAGTCTCTGGAAGATGAAGTTTCTCTCGAAATTGAATAGACACTGGACATTTTTTTTCATACGCATTGTAATTGCCTTCTTAATATAAATAAATAATAATACACTGAACAAATGCTTCAAGCAAATAAATTATCAAGTATAAATAATGGAATTTTATTAAAGCTTCTAAATACTTTTTTTCGCTTGAAAAATAATTGAAAAAAAATCGCTGTTTCGCCAATTTTCTTGTTTTGTTAAATATTTTTAGTTTACACAAATTCTTTATTCTGGTGGCCTTTGCATGTAAATAAACTCTGAAAAAAAACTTTTTTCCTTGAAAATTCAGTCATTTTCATAGAAAGAATTTTCAAGGAAAAAATTGCGCTTTAAAGATGTCTGCAAGAAGGATATGAATACATGCCACATCAACACCACCAATAGGGATGCTTGTGCAAAGAACTGTGGCGACTTGGCACCTCCTTGTGAAAAAGAGAGGAAAGAAGCATGCCACAGAAGAAAGAGAGCCAGAAGGAGGAGAGACAACAGCAACTCCAGCAAGTATCCACTTGTTTGCAGTCACTGCATCAGAGATTACATTCAAAAATTGGTCTGTTCAGCCACTCATGCAGTTGCAGATTGTTTTTAAAAAAGTGGACACTACGTCATCGTCTTTTTAGTAGACGGACGGATGCCAATCAATCTACTCAAATGTCTTCCATTTTTTACAGGATTTTCATTTATAAGAGTCATAAAAGAGTAGATTAAGAATATTAACACTGAATAATTCTTATTTAACCTACTAACTAATTACAAAGAATTTTTTAAAAAATTCATGGCATATCAACCTCAGTGGGTCATTTAATGCTGACAAAGCATTGAAATGGTACTCAACTTTTTTTTTTATGAACACATTTTTTCTATTAACCCACAGATTGGGACCCTAACAGGGACTTACCACTTTCTATGAAACTAACTGATATATATATATATATATATATATAATATATATATATATATATATATATGGGCTGGTTTAGCTTGGGTCGTAGAGCGTCTGCATGGGAACTACAAGATTTCTGGTTCGATAACCGGGTCCTCGCCAACTCAGTGTATGAGTGTACTAAAGTAAGCTGATGGTAGGTGTGGCGCTCCACTTCATACGCTAGTGAAAAGGGGATAGACCCCCTCATTGTCTAGCTGAATACCGACTTTAGGCTACCCTTGACGACACACACGCACACATATATATATATATATCTGTGTGTGTGTGTGTGTGTGTGTGTGTGTGTGTGTGCCATAAGTCACCAAAAAAAAAAAAAAATATATATATATATGTGCCATAAGTCACCCAAAAAAGTGCGAAATGGCTGAAATGTATATACAGAGATCGACTTTTTCTCGATTGTTTACGCTATAGATTTAAACCGATATGCACGCCTAATTCATTTAATTATAATTAATTAATTAACAAATTAGGTATGACTTTAATTAAGCACATAATTCCCACAAATTGTCGGCCCTGCCATTCAAACACATTGTTTGACCACTTCTATATATATATATATATATATATATATATATATATATATAATATAATATATATATATGAAGTGGTTCAATAATATATATATATAATTATTTAAATATATATAATATTGATTTTGATGTCCGAAAAGATCATGGTCAGCGGATGCCTATTGTCGGTAACAACATTACTAGGCGGATGTTCTACCGACTGAACTAAACCGACCCCTTGTTATATTTATATATAAGAGTGTTCAATATCGGTAATAGAACATAATATAAAGTTTGAGATATGAATCTCCTAGGCAAGACTGACAATATCAAGTGCCGTTGTCTCTGTGTCTACGCTATCCTAACTTACATGTGTGTCTGTGTGTAATTGGTGTGTATCGGGTATATATATATATATATATATATATATATATTATATATATATTGAGATAGAGATAGAAAGAGGGAGAGGGGAGATAGAGTGTTGTGTGTGCGGGTTTGTAATATATGTATATTATATAGAGGAGAGAAAGAAAGAAAATAGAAGAGAGAGAGAGAGGGGCATATATATGTCTATATATATATATATATATATAGAGAGAGAGAAGAGAGAGTATATATGTATATGTAGAGAGAGAGAGAGAGAGAGTGTGTGTGTGTGTGTGTGTGTGTGTGTGTGGCGTGCGTGCCGTTCGTGCGAGTGTGTATCATTAAATGTCTGATAGTCAAATTACCGCTTCTATTTTTTTTTAGTAACCGTGATGTATAAAAGTTCTCAAATTCTCCAAGTCCATTTAAAGGCTCTGAACTCGCACCAACCTCGTTTCAGTCAATGTTGTTGTTGTTGTTGTTGTGTTGTAAATAATCAACTTCTTTATGCTTTTATGTGCTGATATAGCAGAGGTTATATTTATTTCGATTACACAACAAAAATGGTGGACAACAAAAGAACAAACAAACAAAAACTATTTGTTCCTCTGGCACATCAAGGCCTTGTTTCGGGTGAGACTGAATGAAATGCTGGGAAAATAATCACTTTCCTAATTCTGCTGGGAAAATTATCTGGCGACCCATTCAGAAGTCCCAAAATGCTAAAATATCGTTGACATTCTGCACGCTAAAATGGCAAGCGAGTCATTTCCATTTGTTAGCAAGACCAACGAGGCAGACACAAAAGATAACGTTTTTGTTTTATTTGAACCATAATAAAGGTCTGTTTTAATGTTTATATTAATATTCAGTAACCTTTGCAAACGCTTGTTTGCAATAGACAGAAATTGAGTATTCAAGGCTGCCTTTTTTTTTTTTGCCTTTTTTTTGGCTGCTTTTTCATTTTTTTTTTTTTTTTTTTTTTTTTTTGCTGCTTCTTTGGTGTTTGAAAATCAACATTCAACTTTTGAAGAAAGTTAATCTTCCAAAAAGAAAGTTTTTTAATAAAAACTAGATTTGCAGATATTTCACAAACATTAACATTGTTTCATTAATCCAGAAGAAAAAGAAATCAACCATATACATATATAAAAACTGAATGAGTGTCCACACACACACACACATACATAATATATATATACATATGTATATATTATATACATATATACATTAACATATCCTCACATCTAGGTAAATCAATAACTATAGTACAAACTACAAACCCCGGTCTGTTTTTGATAGACCTTTGTCAGGGTTTTCGTTGGTTTAAGGAAAAATAATTAATTATTACTGAAAACAAAAAGTCTGCGAGCCTCTGTTTATATATGCGTTGGGCTTCATATATATATATATATTATATATATATATATATATATATATATATATATATATGGTAGAAGAGACTTGGTGAAGGCAACCCAAACTCCAAAATCAAAACTGGAAAAGGAAACTCCTCCTCTATTGACTTGGAAAGTATCCTTTGGCGGGAAAATCTAAAAGAATGTTTTCTGAAATTAAATAAAAACTGCATTTTACATTTTTTTTTAAATGTTGGTGGAATGGCCTATTGTTCGTATCAGCCGGAAGCGATGGAGTCTATTCCCTTTTCGGTAGCGCTAGACCAGAGAGATTATTTTTGCTGAGGTGGAGCACTACACCTACCACCAGTTAGTGGTTGGCTGGTTGTTGGTTGGTTGGTTTATAGCATGTCAACTCATTTGGGTCATTTTATGCCGAAGAGGTTTTTGTTTTATTCATTCTTCATGGGTACTCAATTTTTTAAAATCAAATTTTTAAACACATATTTAAACTCATGTTTTTCTATTTAACCCACAATATGGCCATAACAGGTACTACCACTACGAGTCAGTGGATCTGAAAGTAATTGTGATGAGGAGTGCTCCACATTCCCTAGAGCTCCAAAATTTGAACCTTACCATCGGATAGATTTTAACGTCATACCCTGGACATAAAGACCACCGCCTTCTAACACATATATGACAAAAAGGGTTGGGGGCTTGCCATTTAAGGAAATAGGGTTGGAACAATCATATGGTTGACGTGACTAGCTGAATGATCGGAGATGGCCTCTCCGACCGCACCGTCTAGTCTAATGCAAGGGCCAAAGTTTTTAGCTAAAGTATTTTCAATGATTAATATAATCCTCATAGTTCTTAGCTGTTTTTTTATCACAAATTATGATTAAATAAATACTAGTCAAAGGTAATTATCATTAGTTTATCCAAGATTTGAACTCGTCCCTCTGTATCCATTTCCTACACGGTAACCATTACATCACGCACAACTCTCTCTCTTCTCTCTCTCTCTCTCTCTCTCTCTCTCTCTCTCTCTCTCTCTTCTCTCTCTCTCTCTCTCCAATTGAGGGGAGGAGAAATAGCGTGGATTGGATTGACTTTATTGTTTCCAGCATCATTGCCATCCTTAAAATCTAACAACATATATACACCCTCCGTAGGGCGCAAGGATTTAAGATTTAATGTAATAAAATATTATATTGAATTAGAAAGTCTAATGAAACTAAATAAGAATGCAGATAAAATGATTTGAAACAGAAGGCGGGTATAATCAAAAAATAGAACAACTGAAAAACTTATCTTCCATCATTCCCAGTTTTTCATTGCTAATTTTCCTAATTTAATTATTTAGTTAAAATAGGAAATATAGAATAAAATTACAGTTATTTATTCTTGTTAATGGATTTCTTTGAAATTTATCACCAACACATTTGCTCATATTCATTAAGATTAAACCAAACAATTAAAGATCAATAAACTAAGCAATTTATAAAATCAAATTTTTAATCAATATGCAAATTAGCCTTCCTGTTCACACTGTAAACCGCTATTTGTTGTATATATAAATACAATTGCATGTTATTGGTATTAGATTGGTCTACAGTGGCCTCGGCCTCTGGACCATTTGATAGAATTAACGGCGTCGATCCCCAGGGGGCCATCCCCCCAGGCCAACACCTGCCCCCTCGATTTAAAGGGCAGGGCTGGGTTTATTGCCCCAGTGCCTGAAGGCGCCCCCCTTGAGGGGAATGCCGACGGATCGACGCAATTTTTTCACCTGCCACTCCACGAGCTTCGGCCGCGGGTGGTCCCACGTTAATAGGGACTTTGTGCCTGACCCGTACATGGGTACGCGGTAAATAAAAGATATGGTCAACAGTGGCTTCGGCCTCTGGACCATTGATATAATTAACGGCGTCGATCCCAGGGGGCCATCCCCCAGGCAACACCTGCCCCTCGATTTAAAGGGCAGGGCTGGGTTTATTGCCAGTGCCTGAGGCGCCCCCTTGAGGGGGAATGCCGACGGGATCGACGCAATTTTTCACCTGCCACTCCATGAGCTCGGTTTGTGGGTGGTCCCACGTTAATAGGGACTTTGTGCCTGACCCGTACAAGTGGGTCCGCGGTAATACTATGTAGATATGGTCAACAGTATTGATGATGTCAAACATTTTATCAATAATTGAGGTTTAAATAAAAATAAAATCTTAGAGAATGTTACATAATAACTATGGGAATTGGGACTTGAGTAGTGATATAGTTTTGGTTACAGACAAACACACAATCCATAAAATAACCAGAGTTTTTTTCACGTTATTGAGAATTTTAAACAATAGATCTGATATTTTCTCTTGTGTAATCTCTAGGTACCACCAAAATAGGCCACGTGATCAGTTTCAAGCCATATTGAAGGAAGAAACGTAAATATTTTTTTACTTTTATTTTTAAATCTCGCAAAAAATAAATAATGAACATAAAGAGTTGTTACAAAGAAAAACAGTTAATTCAAAGATCAAATTATCCGATTGGGGAAAAATAAGTAAAAACAGTCCGTTCATTTACAACATGGTCAGTTTCTTTATTGATATTTTTAGCTAAATTCTGTATTTATGATTCTTTTACTAAAAAGCTCTCGCATTATAATGATTTATAAAAATCTTCTGATATAATTATTCAGACTCTTATCTTTATAGAAAAAAAGTAAAAATCGTTTATTGCCGGGTCATTTTTTCATATTTCACCAAATAAAATTTCAAGATAATATTAACATTTATGTAAGTTTCCTTGTGTTAAATATAGTGGTGGTGGGGGGGGGTAAATTTAACCGGAAAAATTGGTGGTACCTAGTAGTATCCTACTGTTCTGCATTCAAAATACAAAGTCAATCATTTGTAAATTTTTCTGGACATTTTCCTTGTCTGATGATCCAAAAACATTCTCTCTTACCCAATTTAACACGTATACGTACATACACTGGCGTACGTTTACACGTAGCCACTTGTGTTGAACACACATCCTTCTTTGTGTATAATCACACATAGTCAGTGATTTAGTAACAAGCTGGGATCATAACCTAAATAAGCTGGTCTGTGGGAATTTCAACCTCCGCCTGTAAGAAGAGTTCGTGAGCGTGAACACGCGCTCGTGTGTATGTGCTGTAATCAATGCTACGACTTGGTGGCATCAACACATTTTATGAATGGAAAGGAAATCTAGTTTCCGAAGTCATCCATTGACAGACACTTGTTCTCATTTTGGTGGCTATGGGCAGTGTGGGGTGGGGTGGGGGAGAAGAAGGGATGCGCTCGAATTGTGGGTCGTTTCAACTGTCAACAGGCAACCCTGGAAATACAAGTTGATGTATGGGAAACTAGAATGACATTAAGCTTTTGGTTTGTCTTGTTTTGTTTTACGGCATATCAACCTCGGTGGGTCATTTAATGCCGACAAAGTTTTGAAATAAATTCATTCTTAATGGATACTCATTTTTTTATAAACTCATGTTTTTCTATTCAACCCATAGATGAGTACCACTCCGGGTCAGAGTAGACCAGGGAGCAATGGTGATGAAGGGGTGCTCTACATTCCCCAAAATATAGTGTAAAACCTTCGTCCTTAAAAACGACATAGCTGACGCAAAAATGAATGGATACATGAATGGGACATATCCATTAATGTTCATAGGTAGGGTATATGAGGATTGGGACATACCCATTAGTTTTCATAGGTAGGGTGTATGAGGATTGCGACATACCCATAAATGTTCATGGGTAGGGTATATAACAATAGCGCTATTGGAATTCGAACTCGTTTACTATGGTTCTCCTCCCTCTGAAACTAGTCATGGGCGAGTGCTTCCTGTATATTTATGTGTCAATGTGGATTTTTTTCTTAACACTCTCTTCAATTCCATTTTTTCTTTTCTTTTCTTTTTAATACTTCCAGTCAACAGGGTGGTTACTACCAGAACAGAAGTACACTGGAATGGCTCAATGCTAAATATTGCTCCTTAAATATTTGGCATAAAATAACCCAGCAAGGGTTGACATGCCGTAAAATAAAAATAAAAACAACCCTTAAAACTAATTCTAAATACGCTTGTCTCTCTGTTCAATGTTGCTATTGGACTAATATTATAATGCAGAATCTAAATACGCGTAAATTCTGTCTTCTTATCCTTCGTGTTGTGTCCTTCATGAAACAGTCCAAACTTTAAAAATAACAAGTTGCAAATAAAAATATTCTTTTAGGTTACGTATAGGCCACAGTCCCAAAGCGATTTTCATTCAGTTCTGTCGGATGTAAAAGATTGCTCAATGATTTTTACGTAATGATTAAGATAAAATCACAAAAAGAGTATAGTTACTTTTCGCACATAGGTATCTTGGATTCATAATTAATTAATTAAGTTTTAAATGAGTAAATTATGTAAAAAAAACTACTTAGTATCGGAATAAAAATTAGCCAATGAGATTAGTGATTGTATCTGCCATTTTATAATCAGCCAATCAGAAAAAGTAAAAAAATCTCACAATTTGTACAATATGTCGATAAATGGAAGAATTTGGGAGGTTGACAAGCCTTAATTGCAAAAAAAAAAATGATCTGCGATCAACTTGTTTTTAAACTAAAATTTTTTTTTAAGTTTAACTTTAAGATACGAATTACTAAAATTCTATCAAGTTTAATAATTTCAGAGCTAAGTAGTTTTTTACGTATTTTACTCATTTAAAACTTAATTAATTATGAAACCAAGAATCCTATGTGCGAAAAATAACTATACTCTTTTTGTGATTTTATCTTAATCATTACGTAAAAATTGACATCCGACGGATTTTAAAAAGTAAAGCACTTTTTGCCTCTGGGACTGTAGCCTAATAAAAAACTGTTACTGTTTTTAATTCTAGGATTTCAAATATCAATTACCATATTTTATCATGATCCGTTCAAAGTATTTTACATTCGTGTCTGTTAATTTTTGCTAAATTTACTTTATTGGGGGTTGTGTGGGGATTAAATAAAACTAAAATAAAATTTTAAAAAACTCCCATGGGCCTTCACCGGAAGAGCCCTCCGCACATGTCCGACAAAAAGGACTGTCCCCCGACCGTCAAGAGAATCTCTCGGCCATTCGAGTACAGGTCTTAACTAAGTGTAGTCGCTTCTTCGGCCAGGGGGGTATTCCCTTGCCACGGTCGACTATGACCCGGTCAATAAATCGTAAGCCAGGAAACTATCTCCTGCTTTTGTCTCCTTTTTTGTTCCTTAAATTCCTTCTTTTCAGCGCGACCACCAGATGAGATGGGGTTAAAAAGAAAACCCGAGGAACACGCACCAAATATCCAGATACCTTTAAACTATAAAACACCCAAACCTCATCCAACCTCGTAGTTGCATTAATCTAAGCGACAACGACTGAAAGAAAAAAGATATTCACATAAATAAACCGGTCCATATGACCTTTAGGCACCCCTTCCGCGATCTCGACTCACAAGGACACTTTTCTCATTTACACCGTCAAAATCCGGTTGTTTGTTAGGAGTTAGGGTTAGGGGTTAGTTTTATAATTAAAAAAAACTCTAAAAATGGTCTGTTAACAATTAACCGGATTTTGACAGTGTAAATGGAAAAAACGACCCCACGAATCGAGATCGCAAAAGGGGTGCCTAAATGTCATATGGTCCAATAAACCTTCTGGGTGTCGCAATTGAATCCAATGCTTGAAAAAATGGACCAGAAAACTATCTTCTGATAATTGGTGGGGATGCATTTTATTGGATGATAATTAGCCAATCAATTCCCGCGTTGGTCCACTGGGTGTTGAAGGGTTGTTGGCTCAACCTAAATCCATGGGAATAAGGATTTTCTTCTCTTAATAACAATACATTTTTTTAAAAAAAGGAAGAAAAAAGAAATCTGTGTATTAAAAAGGAAATGAGTCAGTTTGTCTCATGATCTTCCTCATTCTAACAGAAAAAAATGCTAAGAAGTATCACACCCATGTTTCTGGTTGATAACTATTGTAAATAAAAAAAATTAAATATATATATATATATATAATGGAGATTGGATCACTTTTTGTCTGTAACCGAAACTCCGTTACTGCTTACGTCACAGACATTTAAGGAATTATGGAAGATTTTCAATGATTATTTAATTTATAGTTAATGTCAGTACAACATTAAAATAAAGGGCAATGTTGATTATATATATATATATATATATATATATATATATATATATGCTCTGAACAGGGAACGCAACATTTCCTGGTCTACTGTCGTTTTTTACAGATTTCGAAAGACAAAGAATAAAATATGCAGTATGGTGGTCGTGTTTCATCCTATGAATTATGATAAAGACGTATTGGTTCAATAATTCCTGTTTGAAAAAGAAACTTTGTTTCAGGGTTCCTTCCATTGTGCCTATGTACTGTTTGACTGAGGTGCTTGTTCTTACAGTGGCCCTGTATATTACATTTTTGTAGGCAGTTTCCTTGCAGGGGACACGAATCCTTATCCCTGTAGTTGCACTGTCTGCTAGACGTTTGAGCTGGTCTCTAACTTCGTGTAGTGGCCTTTTATGATCAGAGATATATTTCTTGTACCACTTGTAGCTGATCTTTATGGTGTTTTTATTGAAAAGTGACCCAGAAGTGGGTGACTAATGGTTGTTGATAATGCAGGGTAGATGAGAACCCAATCACTAGCACTTGAAGCTTTTCTGAAGAGTTAGGATCATCAAAAGATGCCATATGTTGATCATTACATGAGATTTTTTAAAAAAGTCCGGAACAATGATGATGTAAATAATAACAATCGCTTTGAGACGCAACAATATTTTTTAAATTCAATCTCCTAGAATCAAGTGTTTTTCTTCGGGTGATTTCTTATTCCTCATTATTGGCGTTGCAGTCTCAGAAGACTATATAGCTCCTGTGCCCCTGAAGTTACAGCGTCTCCTGTGACTGTAAAGTCCAATGTTCGAAAACATTCTCGACCACAGATGTCGCAAGCGAAGGCTGTCCCTGAAGATGTTGATGTGCCGATGCTTTATTGCCGCCGCTTTCTTCTGGACCTCTTGGCTTCATGGTGTTGTGCCAGGGTGACTTTAGACATGAACAGTCCGCTACGGAGAGCCTGTCACCAGTGAGGACGGTCCTGGGCCAAATTTTCCCAGTTGGAAGGGGTAATGCCAAAGCACCTGAGATCATTCTTGCAGACATTTCTTATTAGTAATGTAATTATTAAGCAGCGGCTACCCGGCGAAGCCCGGGTAGAGGAGAAAAAAACATGATTTAATAAATGTTTGCAGATCTATTACTACTGAATAGCGAGAATGACCCATAAAAATCACCACGTAAAAAGATCTTATTTTAATCCGGCCTGGTGGGGGATCAGAGTAGAGGGAATTACATCACATAATGATATAGTAAGAAATTTTAATTCAATGATTAACTATATCTTTAAAATAAATGACACGATTTGCTAAATTTCAAATTAATATTTCAAAGCAAAAATAAAAAATAATTTTATATAAATCAAATCTTCATTATTTTTGCTCAAAAACCAAGCCTTGATATTTAATGTGTATATATATTTACTTTGTCGTCAATTGTTTTATTTTCGAAGTTTTCCCCGGACATACATATACACACAACTGTCCTTTTATTTATATATGTATAGAAGATAGATGTAATATTATGTAATGTAACTAAATTAATATTAATAATGTAACGCATAATGTAATTATTAATCACAGAAAGAAAACACATGAGGAAATGTGAATATTCTAAGAAAATTGTGAATTTTGGAAAGAAAAGGATAAAATAAAAGGAATCTATTATAAAACTTACAACTGTAATTTATCAATCAATCAATCATTGCTGTCCATCGTATCCGATGATGACACCACACGAATCATTTTCCTCCAATTTATTCAGTCTCTGGTTGCATCTTGCCAACTGTCTATGGGGATGTTGAGGTCCTTCAGGTTTCTCTTGATGTTGTCTTTGTACCTGAGCTTTGGTTTACCGATTCTACATGATCCCTCTCTCAGTTGAGAGTACAGAATCTGCTTTGGTAGTCTGTCATCCCCAAGTCTGTTCAAGTGGCCGGCCCATCCAGGCTGCGTTGGACAAGTATTTCGTGCATCTCAGGGAATCCAGTTATCTTCAGGATGATCCTGTTTAAAACATGTTGCCACTACTTGACATTTAATATACTGCGTAAGTGACGCATGTAGTAGACATGTAGTCTATGGGCATCCGCTTTGTATATCGTCCAGGCTTCCGTACCATACAGGAGGGTTGAAAGGACTATGTCAGGGTATACTGCACATTTAGTTTTCAAGGAGATGTCTCTGTTGAACGTAATTTAGCTCTTATTAAAACTACCATTGCATTCTTTTATTTAGTAAATACATGATTAAAGTAAAGAAAAATTACTAAATAAAGTTTCTCTTATGTGACACCATAGATTGAATAACATGAAGTTCGATTGATTAAAGCCAAGAAAAATTAACATTGTAATGCTTGAGAGAAAATAACATATCTCAAAGTGGCCATAACAGAAAAAGAATACAACTCATAAAGTGTCCCTTATGTGACACCATAGATTGAATAATAGATTGAATTCAAGAAAATTTAGCATTTTAATGCTTGAAAGAAAATAGCATATCTCAAAGCGGCTGTAACAGAACAAAGAGTTCAACTCATAAAGTGTCCCTTATGTGACACCATAGATTGAATAATGACGTTGTTTGCACAGCCCGTTGAAAGTGTTTAACTCTGTACATCTGGTATGGTGTGGGCTGGCGTGTCAAGAGAGGAGGTTTGAGATAAGCAACCAGCTTCTACAGGATGCTACTTGACTTTTCCACATCCCTTCATTCACAAAACTCTCGCTTCGCATGCACACATTAATTCTATTGAGTATGGCAGCGTTTCCGAAAACGCAAATTTATTCTTAATAAAAAACACGCTACCAGTTCAGCCGCCGGGCTTTATGGACAAAAGATATTGTAGAGCATTACAGGCCTATCACTCGCTGGCAGGCAGACAGCATGCGCGAGTTAGGAATTGCTGACTCACCTGTGAATGAAGCCCTTACTATAAATATATATCATATAACTTAGCGAAGACATAAAATCAACGTCACTTGGTAACAGTCAGTTTTCTCAGCAATGCGATGTTTTCAAACTGAAATTGCACAGGCGAAGAAAACTGACGTATCACTTAGCATCATTGATTTATATATAAAAAGGCAGATATATTATAATGAAATACATTATAATTGCAAATATTATATTATATATATATTAGTATATATACTCTAGTATATATATATATATGTTGTCTTGTGCTGTGGGTGGTAGTGTGTGTGTGTGATGTTATCGTAATATATATATCATATATATATATATCCTTTTTAAGACGTGATTACCTGTAATATCTTATCTCACAAGCTAAATATTTTATCTATCAATGGCACTTAGGATATTATACTACGTAAAAAGGCGTTAGTATATTATAATTATAATATAGTATATATATGGCCTCGAAAAAATATATATATATATATATATATATATATATAATAGCCTGTTATATATATAGTATATATGCCTGTATATATATATTTATATATATAAACTTTATATATATATAATATATATATACGCCTTTTACGTAGTATAATATCAAAGTGCCATTGATAGATTAAAAATATTTTACTGCTGAGATATAATGATTACAGTATGTCAAAAATATATATATATATATATTATATATGTGTGTGTGTGTGCTGTGTGTGTGTGTGTGTCGCTTTTACTATATAACTATAATACCTATATAGTATATTATCACTACTATATATATTAATATAATAAATACCCAAATGGTTAGAACTCCTCTTGCGGTAAAAAGAAAAAAAAGCAAATAGTTTATTGTAAAACAAATTATTATTTATTCCTACTATATTTTTTTCTTCAAAGAATATATTATATATACTAATATATACCTCCTATATATATATATATTATACTTTATATATGATATATGGCGACCCGAAATGGAAAGCGCCACATAACACCTCCAATGTACGCGTTTATGTTCATACCACGGTTCAATGTGATGTACATACTAGTGTGTCACAAACTCGCTACCAATATGTCTAATTTCTGTTAGAGGGTCTGAGATCAGAATAATACGTAAGTGAGTATGACATCCGCTAGTTTGCCCCTGTGACAATTAGCACACGTGTGTGTGTGTGTGTGTGTGTGTGTGTGTTGTGGTGTCTTGTAAAGGGAAAGGATAGAGAGTAGCAGTGTGATGTCGTTCTCCATTGCGGAAGATGTTGTGCGCATAGAGCGAAGAAAGCCGAAGCAGGATGTGGTAGCATTAACCGCCGACAATGTTTTTCTTTTTCTATACGGTCTGTCATCACTAATTCTTGCAGGTAAAGAACACACAGCATCCATATCGAGAAATGAATGATCACATGGTTCGCAATATGTACAAAATGTTTGCTAAAAGGTTGCATGGGAGCTTGTCAATAAACGTTGATTCTCCCTGCTTTCAAAAAACTGCCAACTTTCTATCCTGCACAATTTATTGTCATTCCCGCCATGTCCTGCCTTTGTTTCCCACATAAACACCAGTTCGCCACATCAAAGTTCGCCCTTCTCCTTTCAGATTCCTGTATTCCATTCTAAATTCACTACAAAATACCTCCACACCCTACAATAAAAGAGGCCTCTTGCACATGCGATATTGTCATCCCGGCTTAGATTACCACTGGGTTAATAAGCTCAGTCGGGTAGAGCTAGTTCGGCCCTTAGTAAGAACAAAACAAAAAAAAAAAAACGGCACAACGTTCCTTGTTCGATACCGGCCCTCGCCCAAGTTTATACTTCGAAATAAATTTGATTTCTATACTCCATAGAATACTTCTGTCAAAAATCGCCTCTGACAATTCACTCAAAGGAATTCATCAGTGATGTCCTACTCCAAGATTTTGCGGTTTACAACCATTATATCTGCCTTTCACAGGTAAACTTTTTTAATCGCCACTCACATTAAATCATTCAACATATGCCCACAACACCTAACTACCAAAAAGAGGTTCTTTTTGCCACTTATGAAGATCATTGTCATCAGCCTTATAAATGCTACTGTTATGGTGGCACTCCTTCCGTGGCGACAAGACGATGGAAGTAGTGTCCCAATATATATTTTTAAACTGCGTAGCCCTGGGCCGTCTTATTTGGAGGGATGTGCTGCTTGCCCAGAGCGCAGATAACCCCTCTCCACACTACCGCTGTGTTCCAAGGAAAGATTTAAAAAAAACCTATGCAACTCTTGGCAATGAGCCATGTTGCAGTAGTTGCTGGTTGTAGCTCTGAACATTCATATGTTCATTTCGGTGTTATGGTGTGATAAGTACTTCATCTCTATTTACTGTCCGTTGATGGGTTTGATTGTTGGCTCCCTTTCCTGATTTGTTTTTTTTTGTTTTGTTTTGTTTTGTTTTTGGGTTTCCTTTGTATTTGTTTTGCTTTTTTGTTTTTTTTGCTTAGATATGCGTGTTTATCTCACCGTCCTCACCAGGACAACCGGACAACTTGAGTGTGCCCAGTTCAGTGCTTGCTTAGATACTCTAAGTTTTACACTAGTATAAGTCTGCGTGTCAGCTATCGTCCTTTCAAACTTTACAATTTGACTGGCAGATCACGTTAATATCTCAAACCTTTTTCTTTGTTTATTATTATCTATCTTTTTATTCATCTCGTTTAAACGTAATATACTGGTAGAAACTCTGCCAAACAGCCTTTAGCCAGACTATTGCATTTTGTACTTTGAAATAAATTTACTCTCTATACTCCATTAGATATATTCATTGTAAGCTCAGTGAAATACACTAAAGGAGGTTGTAGGGATAATTGCTCAGTATATCCTTACAGATTTTGCGGTTCTTTGGAACATTATATTTCTGTTCAACCGGTAACCCTGACATGTTTATTAGGCTCCCTCTTTTCCAGATTCGCCTCTGTGTATTTTATGGAATAGTTCATGAAGTATTTATCATATACGCTAGCAGCCACTTGCAGAGACTTTCTCGGTGCATGAATGAAACTAAATATAAATAAATAAATTTCATCTCATATACTTCATAGAGAAAATTTATTATGATCGAATAAAAGTACATTTCTTAAATTTTGGGCCCGGGTAATAAAAAAAAAAATCACCGTTTTATTCTTAAATGCGATTTACACAACTTGATAACATAAATCAAAAGGGGATGATTTCATCTTTTTGTAGACATTTGCTACTGAAGTTACTGGGTGTTTTTTGCGTGAATGCGCTACTGTCGTAGGAAATGGACACGTCTAACTAGTTCAATCCGGTATTTGGCATCCCATATCGCTAATACCCTTGGGAACGGTTATGAATCCATTCTAGTCCCCCTCCATATGGGAATACCTAGGGTAGACTGGGCTCTTTAACCTTACTAATGGCAATCGCGTCTCAGGCGGGGATGGAAAATTCTGTTCTTCAACACCTGTTAACTCGTTTAAATGTTGATAATGCTGTCCGGGTTGTGTGGGTTGTTACTATTGTCTAACTTACCATATTTGTGACACATCCCCTCCATGAAATGGGTTTATTAAAAAATTATTGCCTTCACTAGAGTTCAATGAATCTAGTCGTAAGCCAATTCTTTTTCAGATTACAATAGTATTACTCCACTATGTTTTTAAAATCTCATCGCTCGCAAATTCCACATAGGCGGAGTGTGAAATACCTGCAACCCGAAGCAAAATGTATTAAATGCTTATTTTTTCTACATTTGTCAACTTTCTAGTTCATCTCTCTCTTTTTATGAGAGAGATAACACACACACACACAGACACTACAACGCACATATATATTTATATATATATATATATAATATTATTATTATTTATATTTGCATATAGTAAATGATATTTAATTGGTTATAATAAATTGCTATATTTATAAGTAAGTGATGCTTAGTGATAGTATTATGTGCAATTTTCAAGTTTGAAAATCGCATTCTGAAACGGAAGCTGTTACAAAGTGAGTTGATTTTATGTCTGTGCTAGTTATTAGTAAAGATATATAGTAAGGGCTTCATTCAAGGTGACGTCAGACACACTTCGCGCATGCGTGCTGCCTAGCAAGGACAGTGATGACACTCTCAGCAGGCGTATGTTAAACTTGTCCCCTAACCTGGCGGCTAGATACGGACTGGTGGTTTTTAAGAATAATTTGGCGTTATCGGGAAACGCTGCGCATACTCAATAGATTATGTGTGCACTGGAAGCGAGGAGTTTTGTGAATGAAGGGATGTGGAAAAGTCAAGTAGCATCGTAGAAGCTGGTTGCTTATCTCAAACTACCTCTTCTCTTGACACGCCGCCACACGATATGCCAGATGTCAGAGTTAAACAATTCAACGGGCTTGCAAACAACGTCATTATTCATTAAGGTGTACGATAAGGGACATGTTATGAGTGAAACTCTTGTTGTTAAGCGCTGAGATATGCTATTTCTTTTCAAGCATTAAAATGCAATTTTTCTGAATTCAATTTTTATTATCTATGGTGTACATAAGGGATACGTTTTGAGTTGTATCTTTTTTTTGTTACGGGGAGCAGCTTTGGATTTTGATTCTCTCAAGCATTTACAGATGTAATTTTTCTTGGCTTTAATCAATCGACTTCATTTATGCAATCTATGAGTGTCACATTAAGAGAAACTTATTTAGTTAATGTTTTCTTTACTTTATCATGTATTTATGAATAAGAGAATGGCAATGGTAGTTTTAAATAAGAGCTAAATGTCCGTTCAATCGGAGACAATAGTCCTTGAAAACTAAAATTGCAGTATACCTGAAATAGTCCTGTTCAACCCTCCTCAATTGTGCGGAAGCCTGGACGATATACAAAGGGATCCCATAGATACATGTCTAACTATGCGTCACTGTACGCAGTATTTAAATGTCAAGTGGTGGCAACATGTTTTAAACGGACCATCCTGAAGATAACGGATTCCGACATGCAACGAATATACTGTCCAACCAGCCTGGATGGCTGGCACTTGAAACAGACTTGGGATGACAGGACTACCAAAGAATATCTGTACTCTCATACTGAGAGAGGGAACGTTGAATCGTAACCACACCAGGTCCAAAGACAAATAGAGAAACAGAAAGACCTCAACATCCCATACAGCAGTTGGAAGACGGCAATCAGAGAGCGAATAAATTGGAGGAAATGATTGCGCGGTGTGTCATCGATCGGATACGATGGACAGCAATGATTGATTGATTGATTGTAAATTACAGTTGTAGTTTTATTATAGATTCATTTTATTTACCTTTCTTTCCAGAAATTCACAATTTTCTTAGAATATTCACATTTTTCATGTGTTTTCTTTGTGATTATTTACATATGCGTTACAATTATTAATATAATTTGTATTACATAATATTACATCTAATCTTTATAACATAGTCCAGGAAGTTGTTGTATGAATGATCGGTCCGGGGGAGAAACTTCGGCGAAATGAAAAAAGTTGAGACAAAGTAAATAATATACACTTAAATATCAACAAGGCTTGGTTTTTTGAGCAAAGAAAATGAAGATTTGATTTATATAAATTATTTTAATTTTGCTTTGAATATTATTGTGAAATTTAGCAAACTCGGTATTTAATTGTTATTTTTAAAGAATAGTTAATCATTGATTAATTCTTACTATATCATTAAGTTGATGTAATTCCTCTATCCTGTCNGGGAGAATCCCCACCAGGCCGGAGTTAAAAATAAGATCTTTTTACGTGGTGATTTTTTGGGTCATTCTCGCTATTCAGTAGTAATAGATCTGGCTAAACATTATTAATCATGTTTTTTTTCTCTCTACCGGGCTTCGCCGGTAGCCGCTGCTTAATATTACATTACTAATAAGAAATTCTGCAAGAATGTCTCTAGGTGCTTTGGCATTACCCTCTTCCAACTGGAAAATTGGCCCGGACCGTCCTCACTGGTGACATGGCTTCTCCGTAGCGGACTGTTCATGTCTAAAAGTCACCTGGCAGCACACACCATGGAAGCCAAGAGGTCCAGAAGAAGCGGCGGCAAATAAGCATCCGGCACATCAAGCATCTTCAGGGAAAGCCTTCGCTTGCGACATCTGTGGTCGAGAATGTTTTCGAACATTGGACTTTACACGTCATCAGGAAGACGCTGTAACTTTCAGGGGCACAGGAGCTATATAGTTCTTCGAGAACCTGCAAACGCCAATAATGAGAATAGAAATCACCCGAAGAAAAACACTTGATTCTGGAGATTGAAATTTAAAAAAAAATATTGTTGCGTTCTCAAGCGATTGTTATTAATTTTACATCATCATTTGTTCCGGAATTTTTTAAAAAATCTCATGTAATGATCAACTATGGCAATCTTTGATTATCCTTAACTCTTCAGAAAAGCTTCAAGTGCTTAGTGATTGGGTTCTCATCTACCCCTGCATTATCAAACACCATTAGTCAACCCACTTCTGGGTCACTTTTCAATAAAAAACAACCATAAAGATCAGCTCAAGTGGGTTAAACAAATTATATCTCTGATGCATAAAGCCACTACACGAAGTTAGAGACCAGCTCAAAACTCTAGCAGCACAGTGGCAACTACAGGGATAAGGATTCGTGTCCCCTGCAAGGAAACTGCCTAAAAAATGTAATATACAGGGCCACTGTTAAGAACAATGCAACCTCAGTCAAAACAGTAAATAGGCACAATGGAAGGAACCCTGAACAAAAAGTTTCTTTTCAAACATGGGAATTATTGAACCATAGTTCTTTATCATAATTCATATGGATGAAAACGACACCACTACTGCTATTTTATTCTTTGTCTTTCAGAAATCTGTTAAAAAACGACAGTAGACCAGGAAATGTTGCGTTCCCTGTTCTGGAGGAGTCATATATATATAATATTAATATATATATATATATATTATATATCAACATTGCCTAGGGATGTATTTAATGTTTAATCTGACATTAACTATAAAATTATAATCATTGAAAATACTTTCCAATAATTCCTTAAATGTCCTGTGACGTAAGCAGTAAACAGGAGTTTCGGGTTACAGACAAAAAGTGATCCAATCTCCATTATATATATATATATATATTATAATTTTTTTATTTACATAGTTATCAACCAGAAACATGGGTGTGATACTTGTCTTAGCATTTTTTTTCTGTTAGAATGAGGAAGATCATGAGACATAACTGACTCATTTCTTTTTAATACACAGATTTCTATTTTTCTTCCTTTTTTTAAAAAATGTATTGTTATTAAGAAGAAGAAATCCTTATTCCCATGGATTTAGGTGAGCCAACAACCCTTCAACACCCAGTGACCAACGCGGGAATTGATTGGCTAATTATCATCCAATAAAATGCATCCCCACCAATTATCAAAGATTTAGTTTTTCTGGTCCATTTTTCAAGCATTGGATTCAATTGCGACACCAGAAGGGTTATTGACGGCATAATGACATTTAGGCACCCCTTTTGCGATCTCGATTCGTGGGGTCGTTTTTTCCATTTACACTGTCAAATCCGGTTAATTGTTAACAGACCCATTTTTTAGAGTTTTTTTTAATTTTATAAAACTAACCCTAACCCTAACTCCTAACAAACACTCGTATTTTGACGGTGTAAATGAGTAAAAGTGTCCTTGTGAGTCGAGATCGCGGAAGGGGTGCCTAAAGGTCATATGGACGGTTTATTTATGTGAATATTCTTTTTTTCTTTCAGTCGTTGTCGCTTAGATTAATGCAACTTACGAGTGGATGAGGTTTGGGTGTTTAATAGTTTAAAGGTATCTGGATATTGGTGGTGCGTGTTTTTCCTCGGGTTTTCTTTTAACCCCCATCTCATCTGGTGGTCGCGCTGAAAGAAGGAATTTTAAGAACAAAAAAGGAGACAAAGCAGGAGATAGTTTTCCTGGCTTACGATTTATTGACCGGGTCATAGTCGACCGTGGCAAGGGAATACCCCCTGGCCGAAGAAGCGACTAAACTTAGTTAAGACCTGTACTCGAATGCCGAGGATTCTCTTGACGGTCGGGGGACAGTCCTTTTTGTCGGACATGTGCGGAGGGCTTCTTCCGGTGAAGGCCCATGGGAGTTTTTTAAAATTTTTTTTAGTTTTATTTAATCCCCACACAACCCCCAATAAAGTAAAATTTAGCAAAAATTAACAGACACGAATGTAAAATACTTTGAACGGATCATGATAAAATATGGTAATTGATATTTGAAATCCTAGATTAAAAACAGTAACAGTTTTTTATTAGGGCTACAGTCCCAGAGGCAAAAAGTGCTTTACTTTTTAAAATCCGTCGGATGTCAATTTTTTACGTAATGATTAAGATAAAATCACAAAAAGAGTATAGTTATTTTTCGCACATAGGATTCTTGGTTTCATAATTAATTAAGTTTTAAATGAGTAAAAATACGTAAAAAACTACTTAGCTCTGAAATTATAAACTTGATAGAATTTTAGTAATTCGTATCTTAAAGTTAAACTTAAAAAAAAATTTTAGTTTAAAAACAAGTTGATCGCAGATCATTTTTTTTTTTTTTGCAATTAAGGCTTGTCAACCTCCAAATTCTTCCATTTATCGACATATGTACAAATTGTGAGATTTTTTTACTTTTTCTGATTGGCTGATTATAAAATGGAGATACAATCACTAATCTCATTGGCTAATTTTTATTCCGATACTAAGTAGTTTTTTTACATAATTTATACTCATTTAAACTTAATAATTAATTATGAATCCAAGATACCTATGTGCGAAAGTAACTATACTCTTTTTGTGATTTTATCTTAATCATTACGTAAAAATCATTGAGCAATCTTTTACATCCGACAGAACTGAATGAAAATCGCTTTGGGGACTGTGGCCTATACGTAACCTAAAAGAATATTTTTATTGCAACTTGTTATTTTTAAAGTTTGGACTGTTTCATGAAGGACACAACAACGAAGGATAAGAAGACAGGAATTTACGCGTATTTAGATTCTGCATTATAATATTAGTCCAATAGCAACATTGAACAGAGAGACAAGCGTATTTAGAATTAGTTTTAAAGGGTTGTTTATTTTTATTTTACGGCATGTCAACCCTTGCTGGGTTATTTATGCCAAATATTTAAGGAGCAATATTTAGCATTGAGCCATTCCAGTGTACTTCTGTTCTGGTAGTAACCACCCTGTTGACTGGAAGTATTAAAAGAAAAGAAAAGAAAAAATGGAATTGAAGAGAGTGTTAAGAAAAAATCCACATTGACACATAAATATACAGGAAGCACTCGCCCATGACTAGTTTCAGAGGGAGAGAGAACCATAGTAAACGAGTTCGAATTCCAATAGCGCTATTGTTATATACCCCTACCATGAACATTTATGGGTATGTCGCAATCCTCATACACCCTACCTATGAAAACTAATGGGTATGTCCCAATCCTCATATACCTACCTATGAACATTAATGGATATGTCCCATTCATGTATCCATTCATTTTTTGCGTCAGCTATGTCGTTTTTAAGGACGAAGGTTTTTACACTATATTTTGGGGAATGTAGAGCACCCCTTCATCACCATTGCTCCCTGGTCTACTCTGACCCGGAAGTGGTACTCATCTATGGGTTGAATAGAAAAACATGAGTTTATAAAAAAATGAGTATCCATTAAGAATGAATTTATTTTCAAAACTTTGTCGGCATTAAATGACCCCACCGAGGTTGATATGCCGTAAAACAAAACAAGACAAACCAAAAAGCTTAATGTCATTCTAGTTTTCCATACATCACTTGTATTTCCAGGGTTGCCTGTTGACAGTTGAAACGACCACAATTCGAGCGCATCCCTTCTTCTCCCCACCCACCCACACTGCCCATAGCCACCAAAATGAGAACAAGTGTCTGTCAATGGATGACTTCGGAAACTAGATTTCTTTCCATTCATAAATGTGTTGATGCCACCAAGTCGTAGCATTGATTACAGCACATACACACGAGCGCGTGTTCACGCTCACGAACTCTCTTACAGGCGGAGTTGAAAATTCCCACAGACAGCTTATTTAGGTTATGATCCCAGCTTGTTACTAAATCACTGACTATGTGTGATTATACACAAGAAGGATGTGTGTTCAACACAAGTGGCTACGTGTAAACGTACGCCAGTGTATGTACGTATACGTGTTAAATTGGGTAAGAGAGAATGTTTTTGGATCATCAGACAAGGAAAATGTCCAGAAAAATTTTACAAATATTGACTTTGTATTTTGAATGCAGAAACAGTAGGATACTACAGGTACACAAATTTTTCCGGTTAAATTTACCCCCCCCCCCCCCCCACCACTATATTTAACACAAGGAAACTTACATAAATGTTAATATTATCTTGAAATTTTATTTGGTGAAATATGAAAAAATGACCTGGCAATAAACGATTTTTACTTTTTTTTCTATAAAGATAAGAGTCTGAATAATTATATCAGAAGATTTTTATAAATCATTATAATGCGAGAGCTTTTTAGTAAAAGAATCATAAAATACAGAATTTAGCTAAAAATATCAATAAAGAAACTGACCATGTTGTAAATGAACGGACTGTTTTACTTATTTTCCCCAATCGGATAATTTGATCTTTGAATTAACTGTTTTTTCTTTGTAACAACTCTTTATGTTCATTATTTATTTTTTGCGAGATTTTAAAATAAAAAAGTAAAAAAAATATTTACGTTTCTTCCTTCAATATGGCTTGAACTGATCACGTGGCCTATTTTGGTGGTACCTAGAGATTACACAAGAGAAAATATCAGATCTATTGTTAAAAATTCTCAATAACGTGAAAAAAAACTCTGGTTATTTTATGGATTGTGTGTTTGTCTGTAACCAAAACTATATCACTACTCAAGTCCCAATTCCCATAGTTATTTATGTAACATTCTCTAAGATTTTATTTTTATTTAAACCTCAATTATTGATAAAATTGTTTGACATCATCAATACTGTTGACCATATCTACATACCAATAACATGCAATTGTATTTATATATACAACAAAATAGCGGTTTACAGTGTGAACAGGAAGGCTAATTTGCATATTGATATTAAAAATTTGATTTTATTAAATATGTGCTTAGTATTATTGATCTTTAATTGTTTGGTTTTATGTTAATGAATATGAGCAAATATGTTGGTGATAAATCTTCAAAGAAATCCATTAACAAGAAGAAATAACTGTAATTTTATTCTATATTTCCTATTTTAACTAAATAATTAAATTAGGAAATTAGCAATGAAAAACTGGAATGATGGAAGAATAAGTTTCAGTTGTTCTATTTTTTGATTATACCCGCCTTCTGTTTCAAATCATTTTATCTGCATTCTTATTTAGTTTCATTAGACTTTCTAATTCAATATAATATTTTATTACATTAAATCTTAAATCCTTGCGCCCTACGGGGGTGTATATATTTGTTAGTATTTTTTAAGGATGGCAATGATGCTGGAAACAATAAAAGTCAATCCATCCACGCTATTTCTCCTCCCCTCAATTGAGAGAGAGAGAGAGAGAGAGAGAGAGAGAGAGAGAGAGAGAGAGAGAGAGAGAGAGAGAGAGAGTTGTGCGTGATGTAATGGTTACCGGTGTAGGAAATGGACACAGAGGGACGAGTTCAAATCTTGGATAATACTAATGATAATTACCTGACTAGTATTTATTTAATCATAATTTGTGATAAAAAACAGCTAAGAACTATGAGGATTATATTAATCATTGAAAATACTTTAGCTAAAACTTTGGCCCTTGCATAGACTAGGCGGTGCGGTCGGAGAGGCCCCTCTCCGATCATTCAGCTAGTCACGTCAAGCCATATGATTTTCCAACCCTTTCCTTTAATGGCAAGCCCCAACCCTTTTTGTCATATATGTGTTAGAAGGCGGTGGTCTTTATGTCCAGGGTATGACGTTAAAATCTATCCGATGGTAAGGTTCAAATTTGGAGCTCTAGGGAATGTGGAGCACTCCTTCATCACAATTACTTTCAGATCCACTGACTCGTAGTGGTAGTACCTGTTATGGCCCATATGTGGGTTAAATAGAAAAACATGAGTTTAAATATGTTTAAAAATTTGATTTTAAAAAATTGAGTACCCCATGAAGAATGAATAAAACAAAACCTCTTCGGCATAAAATGACCCAAATGAGTTGACATGCTATAAACCCAACCAACCAACAACCAGCCAACCAACTAACTGGTGGTAGGTGTAGTGCTCCACCTCAGCAAAAATAATCTCTCTGGTCTAGCGCTACCGAAAAGGGAATAGACTCCATCGCTTCCGGCTGATACCGACAATAGGCCATTCCACCAACATTTAAAAAAATGTAAAATGCAGTTTTTATTTAATTTCAGAAAACATTCTTTTAGAATTTTTCCCGCCAAAGGATACTTCAAGTCAATAGAGAGGAGTTTCCTTTTCCAGTTTTGATTTTGGAGTTGGGTTGCCTTCACTCTTCTACCATATATATATATATATATATATATATATATATATATATATATATATATATATATGAAGCCCAAACGCAATAAACAGAGGCTCGCTGA
Organism: Doryteuthis pealeii; assembly: GCA_023376005.1. Lineage (NCBI taxonomy): Eukaryota > Metazoa > Mollusca > Cephalopoda > Myopsida > Loliginidae > Doryteuthis > Doryteuthis pealeii. The sequence continues at coordinate 52,155,998 of CM042167.1, forward strand.
CTTTTTGTTTTCAGTAATAATTAATTATTTTTTCCTTAAACCAACGAAAACCCTGACAAAGGTCTATCGAAACAGACCGGGTTTGTAGTTTTGTAGCTATTAGTTATTGATTTACCTAGATGTGAGGATATGTTAATGTATATATGTATAATAATATATACATATGTATATATATATATGTATGTTGTGTGTGTGTGTGGACACTCATCATGTTTTATATATGTATATGGTTGATTTCTTTTTCTTCTGATTAATGAAAACAATGTTAATGTTTGTGAAATATCTGCAAATCTAGTTTTTATTTAAAACTTTCTGTTTTGGAAGATTAACTTTCTTCAAAAGTTGAATGTTGATTTTCAAACACCCAAAGAAGCAGCAAAAAAAAAAAAAAAAAAAAAAAAAAAATGAAAAAGCAGCCAAAAAAAAAAAAAAAAAAAAGGCAGCCTTGAATACTCAATTTCTGTCTATTGCAAACAAGCGTTTGCAAAGGTTACTGAATATTAATATAAACATTAAAACAGACCTTTATTATGGTTCAAATAAACAAAAACGTTATCTTTTGTGTCTGCCTCGTTGGTCTGCTAACAAATGGAAATGACTCGCTTGCCATTTTAGCGTGCAGAATGTCAACGATATTTTAGCATTTTGGGACTTCTGAATGGGTCGCCAGATAATTTTCCAGCAGAATTAGGAAAGTGATTATTTTCCCAGCATTTCATTCAGTCTCACCGAAACAAGGCCTTGATGTGCCAGAGGAACAAATAGTTTTTTGTTTGTTTGTTCTTTTGTTGTCCACCATTTTTGTTGTGTAATCGAAATAAATATAACCTCTGCTATATCAGCACATAAAAGCATAAGAAGTTGATTATTTACAACACAACAACAACAACAACAACAACATTTGACTGAAACGAGGTTGGTGCGAGTTCAGAGCCTTTAAATGGACTTGGAGAATTTGAGAACTTTTATACATCACGGTTACTAAAAAAAATAGAAGCGGTAATTTGACTATTCAGACATTTAATGATACACACTCGCACGAACGCACGCACACACACACACACACACACACACACACACTCTCTCTCTCTCTCTCTACATATACATATATACTCTCTCTCTCTCTCTCTCTATATATATATATATATATATAGACATATATATGCCCCCTCTCTCTCTCTCTTTCTATTTCTTTCTTTCTCTCTCTCTATATATATATACATATATACAAACCCGCACACACACACTCTATCTCCCCCTCTCCCTCTTTCTATCTCTATCTCTATATATATATATATATATATATATATATATACCCGTATACACACAATTACACACAGACACACATGTAAGTTAGGATAGCGTAGACACAGAGACAACGGCACTTGATAATTGTCAGTTTCTTGCCTAGGAGATCATATCTCAACTTTATATTTATGTTCTATTACCGATATTGAACACTCTTTATATATAAATATAACAAGGGGGTCGGTTTAGTTCAGTCGGTAGAACATCCGCCTAGTAATGTTGATACCGACAATAGGCCACTCCGCTGACCATGATCTTTTCGGACATCACTCGAATTATATATATATATATATATATATATATATATATATTGACCACTTCATATATATATATATATATATATATATATATATATATATATATATATATATATATGAAGTGGTCAAACAATGTGTTTGAAATGGCGAGGGCCGACAATTTGTGGGAGATTATGTGCTTAATTAAAGTCATACCTAATTTGTTAATTAATTAATTATAATTAAATGAATTAGGCGTGCATATCGGTTTAAATCTATAGCGTAAACAAATCGAGAAAAAGTCGATCTCTGTATATACATTTCAGCCATTTCGCACTTTTTGGGTGACTTATGGCACATATATATATATATTTTTTTTTTTTGGTGACTTATGGCACACACACACACACACACACACACACACACAGATATATATATATATATGTGTGCGTGTGTGTCGTCAGGGTAGCCTAAAGTCGGTATCAGCTAGACAATGAGGGGGTCTATCCCCTTTTCACTAGCGTATGAAGTGGAGCGCCACACCTACCATCAGCTTACTTTAGTACACTCATACACTGAGTTGGCGAGGACCGGTATCGAACCAGAAATCTTGTAGTTCCCATGCAGACGCTCTACCGACCAAGCTAAACCAGCCCATATATATATATATATATATATATATATATATATATATATATATATTCAGTTAGTTTCATAGAAAGTGGTAGTACCTGTTAGGGTCCCAATCTGTGGGTTAAATAGAAAAATGTGTTCATAAAAAAAAGTTGAGTATCCATTTCAATGCTTTGTCAGCATTAAATGACCCACTGAGGTTGATATGCCATGAATTTTTTAAAAAATTCTTTGTAATTAGTTTAGGTTTAAATAAGAATTAATTCAGGTTAATATTCTTAATCTACTCTTTTATGACTTCTTATAAATGAAAATCCTGTAAAAATGGAAGACATTTGAGTAGATTGATTGGCATCCGTCCGTCTACTAAAAAGACGATGACGTAGTGTCCACTTTTTAAAAACAATCTGCAACTGCATGAGTGGCTGAACAACCAAATTTTTGAATGGTAATCTCTGATGCAGTGACTGCAAACAAGTGATACTTGCTGGAGTTGCTGTTGTCTCTCCTTCCTTCTGGCTCTCTTTTCTGTGGCAGCTTCTTTCCTCTCTTTTTCACAAGGAGGTGCCAAGTCGCACAGTCTTTTGCACAAGCATCCCATGTGTTGGTGTTGATGTGGCATGTCTTCATATCCTTCTTGCAGACATCTTTAAAGCGCAATGTTTCCTTGAAAATTCTTTCTATGAAAATGACTGAATTTTCAAGGAAAAAAGTTTTTTTTCAGAGTTTATTTACATTGCAAAGGCCCAGAATAAAGATTTGTGTAAACTAAAAATATTTAACAAAAAACAAGAAAATTGGCGAAACAGCGATTTTTTTCAATTATTTTCAAGCGAAAAAAAGTATTTTAGAAGCTTTAATAAAATTCATTATTAGTACTTGATAATTTGCTTGAAGCATTGTTAAGTGTATTATTATTTATTTATATTAAGAAGGCAATTACAATGCGTATTAAAAAAATGTCCAGTGTCTAATCAATTTCGAAGAAACTTCATCTTCAGAGACTGTTTTTGAAATGAACGTGGTCTTGTGTGTTTTTTTGTTTTGGACGTTATAACGCCACGCGGAAGAGCCATACTATCCATCGTTCAATCAATTTCATTTTCATTCCTTTTATTTATTTATATATTTATTTATTCATTTATTATATATAATATATATATATATATATATATATATATATATATATATATATATATATTTATGGAATGTGTATGTTAACTAATTATATATTCAGTGTTTAATTCTAACCTACTGTTTATGCGAGGGTGTAATCTAGCTATTAATAAACTTTCTCTAATTCTGAGATTACCAACATTGCGTATTATTGTCTCTATTTTAATGGAGGAACTATTGTCCTTATTTTTGCATTTGATTAAATGTTTATGGAATGAGGATGCACGTGTGTGGATATGTTCTTTAATTCTAATGTGGAGGGGTCTGATTGTACTTCCTATATAAAAATTAAGACATTATTAATTTATTTTAAGATAGAAAAACAAAATATCAAAATTGAATTTTTAGACATTTACTCTCATAGTAAAAAAGATATAAGAACTGACCGAAGTCCTTTCCAATATCAAATTAATATCAAATAGAATAAATTCAACTATCTAATCATTATAATAACTGAATATTGAAAAAATAATTCCTGCTTTTTGGTTAAAAAGCAATTTTTTGAGGATTTGTTTTTAAATTATAATTACAGGTTAGCATTTAAAAAAAATGTAGAAGCGATATATCTTTAAATAGAATCGAGTTGACATTTTAAAAAGCAGTGGCTGAGGGTCTTCATGTCCCGTGAATGACGTTAAACTCTATCTGATGAAAAAAAAAAGCAAGGAAAGACTTATAATAGCAGCCAATAACAGTAATTGCAACATACAATTTTTTATTGCCATTGCAGTTTCGGAAGACTATATAGTTCTTGTGCCTCTTAAGTTACAGCGCCTCCTGTGACTGTGAAGTCCAATGTTAAAAAAACATTCTCTACCACAGATATTGCATGCGAAGGCTGTCCCTGAAGATGTTAATGTGCCGGTGCTTTATTGTCGCCGCTTTCTTCTGGACCTCTTGGTTTCATGGTGTTGTGCCAGGGTGACTTCAGACATGAACAGTCCGCTACGGAGAGCTTGCCGCCACAGAGCGCGGTCCCAAGCAAAGTTTTCCCAGCTGAAAGGCTGAAAGGCTTAATGCCAAAGCATCTGAGACCATTCTTACAGACATCCTTAAAACACAGCTGGGGGCGACCAATCCGTTGTTGCAACATACAGAAAAGCAACAAAAACTAGAAAATAAAAATAGGTAAGAACAACTGTATAGATACCTTAAACTGGAGAGATTGCTCACGGGAAAACCTGTGGGGAGCTGATGATAGATGTGGCACTCCATCTCAGGCACAAAAACAATCTCCCTGGTCTAGCGTTAGTGAAAAGGTAATAGATTCCTACGCTGTCTGGCTGATACCGACAATTGGCCACCCTGACGAATTTCATTCTTTTTTACTTATATACTTATATATATATATATAGAAGCGCATAGTGTAATGGTTAAAGTCATGGGAAATGGACTCGTCGTCCCAAGTTCAAATCCTGGATGTGGTAATTGCATTTCACTTAGCGCTAATACCCTTGGAAAGGTATGAATCCTACTATCTCATGTATGGATAAATAGTAGGGCAGACTGGGCTCTTTAACCGTGGTTAGGCAACTGGTCTAGGAGAAGGAAAACTCTGAATTCAAACCTGTTGAACTCCGCTTAAGAAATTGACCTTGTGTCACAAAACTCTGAATTAGGCGGAATACCTATTAAATGTATGGCTAAACAAATCGAGATCTCTGTATGTACATTTCGGCCTATTAGGCCTCATTATAGACCTGTGCGTGATTTGACTGCGGGGTTATGGACTGTCAGCTTGGCATCAAATGATCTATAGCTCTGTGATGAGGCCTAATTGTACATACAGAGATTGATTTTTCTCGATAGCCATACATTTAATAGGTATTATATATTAATATATATATATATATATATATATATATATATATATAGAGAGAGAGAGAGAGAGAGAGATTGATACATATTGATGGATGATGTTAATAACATGTATAATTAGGACAGTCTGGGCTCTTTAACATTGGCTATGTAACCAGTCTAGGAGAAGGAAAACTCAGAATTCAAACCTGTTAAAATCCGCTTAAGAAATTCCCCTTGTGTCACATCCTGTTCACGCGGAGGTGTTGGTGTATAATGATAACACACGGGTTCTCACATACACACGCAGATACACATACACGTGCGTACGCAGAGAATCACACGCAGACATACCCAAATAGATAAATAAATATACATACTCATGCATGCATATATATACATATATATATATATATATATATATATATATGGTAATACTGATAAGTTAGGAATGATTCTATTTGTGATCAATGAAATCTCACTGTACAACCATAGTGTATGCTCTTGTAGGTGCAAACATATATACTCACACAAGGATTTTTATAAATCCCTAAAAAATTCAATGTATAATAATAAATTGAATTATATAAGAGTAATATTTAACATTCAAAGAAAGAAAAACTTAACAAACCATCATTCCGTTATATTTTTATTTCGACAAGAAACTAAGAAAATGAGTTCTAGCCTCATCAAGACGGGTTTTACACAATATATATATATATATATATAATATATATAATATATATATATATATATAAAGAATTGTGTAAAAATGAATGGCTAGAATAAAAAATGAATGAAATGAATGGAATAAGTGAAAAAGACTTTTTTCCAAAGTCCTCTTCACATCCGTAGGTTTTTCTATTGAAGCATTGAATTAATATCATTATTATATAAAATATTTTATATTCTTTATTCTATCCATTAATTCATTTTTACATTTTTACATCAATTCTTAACTAAATAATTTAGAAGCATACGCGAAGACTCATATATATATATATTTTTCTTTAACAAAACAAAAACAACAACATATATAAAAGACCTAAAAAAACGAACTAAAACCAACTCATATACCCCATGATGATGACTGAGGAAGTAGTCGAAAGCGCTCGGGCTAACAGTATGGGAAATATCCTATTTCAATTCGATCCAAATACCAGAAAGATCGCCAGACGACTGGAAAAGACACAGATTCAAATAATGAATAAAAAGTACTCCGTGTTATTCAATAACGTATGCCTGAAAAATAATTTGCTGCCAAAACACACAACATTTATATATATAATATATATATATAATATATATATATATATATATATATATATAACAACATCTCAAGACACTCGACAGATTCCATCAGAATTGACTTCGCAGGATTTTAGGGATAGAATGGTTCTCATTTACGACAGACACCACAATACTTAAAATATGTCTCCTGCCTAGTATTGAGAGTTTAATCCTTAGATCACGTCTTCGCTGGTCTGGTCATCTATTCGTATGAATGATTGCCGAATCCCAAAACAACTATTTTACAGGGAAATCTCAACTGGCAAACGTCGTCAGTGCAAACCCAAATTGAGGTCTAAGGACTGCCTCAAGGACACTCTGAAGAACACTGCTATTGCAGTGGAGGAGTGGGAGAGCCTAACTTGTAATAGACCTGGTTGGAGAGCCACCATCTACCTGTCTGTGGAAGAATTTGAGTCCAACTGAATTAAACACCAAAAATTGAAGTGGGCAATTTTCAGTCCAGTAACATTCAAAGTGGAGAAGTTCCAACATGTAGTTCATGTGGAAGAGTATGTCTTTCCAGGATAGACTGTTAAATGCTACTGGCACCTATGATGATAAAAAAGGCAAAAAAACAAAAAACAAAACAGGAAACGGTCTTACTCGAACACGAGTTGACAGCCATTATATATATATATATATATATAATATATATATTGTGTGTGTGTGTGTGTGTGTGTGTGTGTGTGTGTGTGTGAGGGGTCTAATACTGCGTATGTGTATATGTGTGTGTTTATAAGCAGAACACTCAAAAGGTAAGAGTTTCCCATTGATATCACATCTTTATGAGTCTCTTACCAAATAATCTCTCCCCCCCATTACTAATTAAGGAATCTCTAGAAAAGTTCAAGGTTTTTAATTTTTTTCTAAAGCGTTTTCTTTTATATTCTTATGAAAATACACCAAAGATAAAATGTCAGCTGGATGTGGCTTATTTGACATCCCCGAAATTCTTGACACCGGGCAAATATCGGCGAGGCCATTTCTTCTTAATGGCATCGTCAACCAAATACAGACAACTCATTTTGTCATCCTCCTCCTCCTCCTGCTCCCATATTCTCCTCCTGCTCCCCTTCTTTTCTCCTCCTCCTGCTATATATATATATATATATATATATAATATATATATATATATATATCGGCATGGTCATTTCCTTCTTAGTGGCATCGTCAAACCAAATACAGACAACTCCATTTTGTCATCCTCCTCCTCCTCCTGCTCCCATATTCTCCTCCTGCTCCCCTTCTTCTTCTCCTCCTCCTGCTATATATATATATATATATATATATATATATATATATATATCGGCATGGTCATTTCCTTCTTAGTGGCATCGTCAACCAAATACAGACAACTCCATTTTGTAATCCTCACCCTCCCTCCTGTTTCTCCTGCTCCCCTTCTTCCCCGCCTCCCTCTTCTTTTCTTCTTCTCCCACCTCCTCCTGCTATTTCCTATCATTTCCTCTTTAATTAATTACTTACTCATCAACCAAATAGGTTCCGTAATCGGAGAATTTTAGGATGATATAAATTAGACCAGAATTTGTAATGACTAATCAAAGAATTCCTGAGTTTAAAATAATTACTTCCATTTCTTAAAGTACTTATATCCCTATCTTGTTTCAAAATTAGTTATAAAATAAGTTATTCCTTAATAGATTTATCGAATAAGATTCATGTCCGACTCATTATTCGAACAGGTTTCTAATTCTGTCTGACTGTAATATTTTCGGATATGTTACTTTATGACCTTCTTCAAGAGTCTCTCGTATTTGGTAACATTTTCAAAACCGAACTCTTCATTTACGATGTCCGGAAATGAATCAAGCTATTTAATATTAACTACAGAAAGAGAAACAAAAAGAAAAAGAAAAAGGGAACGGTACTAAGGAAATGAAGCCTTAGTCCCATTCAATGTATTCCTTTTGGCTTTTAACATATTCTTAAAGTATACATTATATACTATATTCTAATATACCAGGTGTGTCAAAAAAGTATCGAGATCTTTTTGTACTTTTTGACACACCTTGTATTCTGAAAAAAAAATAACGTTCCATTCAATTGTTGTTGTTTTTTTTCAGAATACAAGGCGTGTCAAAAAAAGTAGCAAGTTTAAAGCTGTATTTACCAAAATAGAAATGAAGAATAAATAGAACGTTATTTTTTTTTTCAGAATACAAGGTGTGTCAAAAAGTACAAAAAGATCTCGATACTTTTTGACACACCTTGTATATTATACATTATATTCTTATATAACTATATATCCACTAAATAAATAACAATTTCTGTCTGTATATAGCCAGCTGGCGTGTACAATGAAACTTTACACATATGTTAAGCTAATATTCAGAAACAGGAATGGCAAATTGGATTTTAATGAAAATCAATTATAGAACTCCTGGAGGGGAAAGGGAAGACGTTTCAGCGAGAGGGGGGGGGGAGTAGAAGTAACTTTGAAACAAGTAACATCGAGAGAACATCAACTACGTAACGAACGCTTAATCTAATTGTTCTTAAAAATATATTACGGTAAAAAAAAAGATAAACAGTTTATCATAAAAATGACATAATAATGTTGTTCTTTACTTTGTTGTTAATAGACGAGCAATATTTCAAAGGAATTATCAGAAAAAAAATTAAAATAATTTTTAATGAAATCTATACATATATAAAAGACAGTTAGTCTGGAGAGAATTTTTTCCGGAGGAAACTATGAAAATAAAACAATCAATGACAAAGTAAATGTATATACACATTAAATATCACTAGGGCTTGGTTTTTGAGCAAAAATAATAGAGATTTGATTTATATTCGTGAAGATAATTAAAAAATAAAATTTAAATTGTAACAGTATGGATTTTTTTTTCATTTGATATTTTAGATAGTAGACATTACCATTTCTTTTCAGAGTAGCTGGATCAATGCAAGTTATATTTTTTACGTAGGGATTTTAATGTGGCATCCCACGAGAATTCAACTCACGATCCAGTAATGATAGATCTGCGGGACTCACTTAAAAAATCCCCCTCTATCCAGGCGATGCTGGGTAGCCGCTTCTAGTAACATATAAGGGAATCTTATATTAAAATTACTAACATTTTTTGTTGAAATAACATCACTTTCTTTTTTTTTCCTTTAATTTAATTGAAAAAAGCAAAATTCGATTTTTTATCAATTTGAACAATTTAAGCTTAAGATAATTGAGAAAAGGAAAATTAATGAATTAAAATGGAAAAAAGATAACATAGTCGTCATCGGCGTTCTTAGTAGTAGTAGTAGTAGTAGTAGTAGTAGTAGTTGTAAGATAATTGAATAATTAAAGTAGTATTAAACAATAACTTTTTTAATCCAAATTGGTTAGCAGCCTTCCGTCAACAAGTGACGATGGAGTAGTGTCAACGTTTTTTTCTTTGTTTTCTCCCTTTTCCCCCTCTCCTTTGAACTACATAGCCTGGGTGGGTTCATATGGAGGATAAGGTGTTGCCCGTGCAGCAAATCACCCCTCTCCACACTGCCACTGTGATCCAAAGGAAAGTAAGGTACCAATGCGGTTTGGCAACGGTGGTGTCGCAGGAGTTGCTGGGTAGCACAGGATTTCAGCATCCCACCACCTTAGGGTCTCCGGCTCCTGATTTGTTTTCGGGGTTTACTTCCCTAGCCTTTCTTTGAAAGGCAGCAGAGGTTTTGTGTCGGATTTTCCATTGAATTTGATGGATTGCCGACCAAGGTTAAAAAGTTCCGTTCAACCCATTTGGGGATCCATGCGAATAGCAAGTGTCGTAATCCGACTGTTGGTGTTCCTGTGAAATGAAATGAGATTAGGGATACGGTATATTTTGCATTTGTGTATCAGACAAGCAACAGTACTTCAGGTCAGTTTTTTTTTTGTTACAAGGTTCACTTGTTTATCTAACTTATGTTGGCTCATTTTCATTTTAAAAACGAATTAGAATTAACTAAATCGATTATTTAATGTCAAATTTTTGTCTAAGTGGGAAAGTAGTAACATAGTAAAAAAAAGCAAAATAATATTACATATGCAATTTATTTTTAATACATTTTAAACATTAAATTAGGCTCAAAATTTTACGGAAAATAACAAAGACCTACGGGTAAATTCCATGTCAAATCATTCTGAAAAAAGTAAAATTGTACCCACTCCCTTCATTTTTTCCAGGTGTGGACTATGTTAAACTCAGACAATCCTCCAAATTTGAGCTTCCAATTCCAGAAATTGACGGAGTTATGTCGATTTTTAGCTCTCCAAATTTGAGGGGGTCGAGAAAAATGGCGACTTTTTGTAATCTACATTTGTCTGTAAAACTAGAGCTTCCCTACTACTAAAAATTGGTTTATAAAAGCATTTTCGCTCAAAGAATACAAAAATGCTATCGCAAAAGTTTTGAATTTAACCAATTTTTAAAAAGCTTTAAAATCAACCAATTTTTATTTACTGATGATTTTTATAATTTTTTCATAGCAAGATCAATATCCCGATGTGGTATGCATCTATGACAAAAATTATGTTCCGTTATTATCTTACATATATTGAACATTATTTGTACCAAAAAGATAGTTTTTTTTTCTCATAACCGAAGCTACAACATAAGTTAAAATTTTGCAAATCAATAAATTATGATAAGAGAACAAGACTTGACACAAGTCGGTGGGAAGGTTAATCCACTGGGAATTGTGCAAGAAATTCAATTTTCACCATACAACTAAATAGTAAATGCACAAGCCTGAAGCTGCCCTGGAAAATGAGACGCATAACATTCTGTGGGACTTCGATGTACAGACGGATCACCTAATCCTGGCCAGGAGACCGGATCTAGTATTGATCGACAAGAAGAAGATAACCTGTCATCTCGTGGATTTTGCCGTTCCGGCCGACTACAGAGCAAAGAGATAAACACATACTTAGACCTTGCTAGAGAACCGAGGAAACTGTCGAGCATGAAGGGGAAGGTCGTGCAAATTGTAATTGGTGCCATTGAAACGGTGCCCAAAGCTCTAACAAAGAAATTGGGTGAATTGGAAATCAGAGGAAGAATCGAGACCATCTACAGCACTGTTAAGATCGGCTAGAATACTCAGAAGAGTCCTGGAGAAAAAGTAAAAAGTAAAGTCGTCAGGGTGGCCTAAAGTCGATATCAGCCAGACAGCGAGGGGATCTATCCCCTTTTCACTAGCGCTAGACCAAGGCGATTGTTTTTTTAGCGTCTGAGGTGGAGCTCCACACCTACCATCAGCTCTTCACTTTACCGCACAAATCCCCGTGCTACTCATACACTGAGTGGGCGAGGGTCGGTATTGAACCCGAAACCTTGTGGTTCCTAGTCCGAAGAACTACCGACTGAGCTATACCCACCCCCTATAATTGCACTGTAGGTGGCGATAAAGATAACTGTGAAAAATATTTAAAAATTGATTTTTTAATGAACGATTCTGATAACGTTTTTTTTCCTTATTTACTTTCCAACTTTTGTCATGAATTTGTAACAACGAAGGAATAATTATATTCAAAGTTTGTTCTAATTATGAATGGTACTTTCAAAAGTTGGGTGTGAATATAATTTAAAGAAAATTAAATTAGCAAGAATAAATAAAGAAATAAGTAAAGAAATAAAGAAGGGAAAGGAAAGTTTGAGGGACACACACACACACACACACACACACACACACACACACACATATATATATATATATATTCCCTGAAGATTATTGCTACTGCAAGAAGCTGCAGTCGGAAGATTTTAAGTCATTTGTTTTAAAACGTATATTTACCTCTTTATAGCACTCTTAAATCGGATTTGATAACATCCAGAAGTAAACATATTTGTTTGCTTGGTGGATTTACAAGTAGCTGTGATATATATATATATCATTAATTTTCGCTTTCGCATGCAGTAATCACGCCATCAACATTCAACTATAAACGCCAATCAACGAACGGTAACGAACTTTTTTTCTACACGTTTTTCAAATTCATCGCATACAAAACATCCATCATCTTTTATCCATATAAATCCTTGTTTCTTTTTCATTTCACAGTCCTGAAGAAGGTTTCCATTGTAAACCGAAATGTTCGAACATCGACTATAAATTTCCATCCATCATAACATCCCGTGTTTCTTTCTAAATTTTCTACACATAGATAGATAAGTACCTTGAGATAGATACTATTGATTAAAATTCAGCGAGCGGTGGTTTTAAATCAATAACTGCCATTTTCATAAGTTCACGACTCAAAAAAGAATTAAAAAATCTGGATTAATCTTATGGCGCAATAGAAAATATTACAGACCGCATATATGAGAATTATAGAGTAAAAAGTAATATCTATATATCTATATATCTATATATCTATATATATATATATATATATATATATATATATAAACCTGACAATATAAATTGAAAAACACAAGTGTCGGTCTGTTTAACAAACCTTTCGTTGGTTTAAGGAAAAAATAAGTTATTAATGAAAACAAAAGTCTGTGAGCCTCTGCTTTTGGTGTGTGGCTGCTTTTGTTGATATTCAAATATGAGGAAAAAAAAAACAAGTCCTGATGAAGGTCTTTTAAAACAGACCGAAACACTGCAGCGTAGGCTTATTAAACATCATTCATTAATGAAATTTGTGTTTTTTCAATTTTTACTTTATCACACACACACACACACACACACACACACACACACACACACACACACACACATATATATATATATATATGTGTGTGTGTGTGTATGTGTTATATATTATATATATATTATATATATATATATATATATTATATAAGCACCTATTCCAACTACATTATTAAGAAAAATGTAACTGTATCAATATGGCAGAATATCCCTTGGAAGGAAAATGTTACCAAGAATGCATAGTATATAAAGTCGAAGTATATACCAATAAACCAAACGATAAAAATAGGAATAATAGTAACAAAAAAGCATGTTTTAGACTCCACACAATGAGCATTTAAAATCAGATACTACAATCACAAAAGTAGTTTCGTAAACAAAAAATATAGACACAATACGAACTTATTCAATCATGTATGGAAAACAAAATAAAAACTAGGAATAGACCCCTTCTTAAAATGGGAAATAATAAAGAAATGCAATAAATACAGGAGACAAATTTTGCCAACTTTGCACGGAGGAAAAACTCGGCATAGCTAATTACAAAAAACAAAAAACAAAAAAAAACAAAAAAAAATAATAAAATAAAAAAAATAAACAAAAAAAAACAAAAACAAAACAAACAAACAAAAAAATCAAGAACCAAAGAACAGAAATTCTAAACGCATTTAGACATAAAAAAAACATGGCTTCTTAGAGAAAAAAATAATTATAACAACCTTTTAACGAATTTTCAATTATCTACTTTTATGCTAATTTTTACTCATTACATAATAAAAGACGTTTGTAACAACCACCTTCTGTCAGAATTATCCTGAAGAAGCATTCGGATGAAACTTAAGTAGATAATGTCCGACTCGTGTAGGTACTTATAATATATATATATATATATATATATATATATATATATATATATATGTGTGTGTGTGTGTGTGTGTTATGTATAAATTTTGTTCTTGTGAACGTTGTTTTTTTTGTCTTTTGAAGCATTGGAAAAAAGAACAGAAACAACAAAAACAACAAAAATCAGAACCAGAATCAGAATAGTATATATATATATATATATATATATATATATATATATATATATATATACTATTTGTTTTATCGATATTGTGATTAGATTCTTTTTAATCAAATACTATTTATAGAATCCTTTATTTATTTATTTGTAATTAATTCTAAAAATACGATGTGAATTGACATAGAATTAAGTGGATGTCAAAAGCAGCCTTTAAGTGAGTTTAATCTTAAATATCCAAATACCCCCCCTCTAAAACAACAGATGACTCTGCTTATAACACATACTCTCTCTCTCTCTCTCTCTCTCTCTCTCTCACACACACACACACACACACACACACATACACACACACCAACACACATACATACACACAATCCACCCCAAGCACCTGCTAAGTTGTCATCACCTGCTCCTTCTATTTTGATTTTCCAGATCAGATTCGTTTGAGACCAATGAAGTTGAATAGAGAGAAGAAACAAAAAGAAAAAGGTTGTCTCGTTGCGTTGTCAAGAGTTGGTTGGGGACAGTCATAGTCGATTACCGTAAGATGTCACGGCATTTCGAGAAGATACTGACATTTATACGTTGTTTTTTTCTTTTTTGATGAAAATCAAGCGGACGGGCTGTCTTTCATTTTGTGTAACACAATTATCCAATCACTTCACATATTTGGCATCAAATATGAGTTGACAGTATAAATAATTTCTTCAAAAGGAAATTATTTGGAGTGTCAAAAATTTAATACTTTACAGTATAATGCACAATGACAAACAACCCGATTGAAAATCTTTATATTTATCTGTTTGATTATACCGTTTTTTAAAACTAATTATAATATCAATAACTTTGTATTTATCCTTGTATTAAAAGATGTTGTTACCATATAAAGATGTGAATATGTTTGTATTAAAGTTGGGCTAAAAGACAGAATAAAGTTATTCATTTTGGTCAGAATATGACACGTGAAATAACTTACGATAGCTGGAAAGAAGATTAGTTTAGTGGCAGAACGAGCAAAAAATTTAAAAAAGTATAGATCTGTAATGGTTCATAAGCTGTAGAAAGAAAAGAGGATTATATTCTAAAAATAGTATTGGATTCTAAAAATCTCTATATGAATCTTGGGATGTCTTGGGTTTTTCATCTTGTGTCGTAGTTAGTTTTTTTATTAACGAACACAGAACTTTATCTTTTTTTAATACACACTTTTTTATCTTGATAAACCAAAGTCAACTCAAACACACGTGGAGAAATTGGCTGTTTGCGTGTGTCTCGCTCGTCACCTTGCCAAATGTGACTCATGTCGAATGAGAGAATAGATCAACAGGTCAAGAAAACCTGTCAATCAACTTGACTGTACTTTTCCATGATATTACCGTTATTCCAATTTTTACTACATTACAGAACACAATTGATGGGCAAACTATTATAAATAGAATGTAACAATTCTATTTAAATCCGATTAAGAAACCATTTTTTTCACAGGTGATCTAGAATCAAATGAATCAAAATTAGTATTTTCACCGCTACAGTCGTATATATATATATATATATATATATATATATATATATATATATATAGGTGTGTGTGTGGAGAAAAGTAGACAAACACGGGATGTTAAGGAAACTTGGTGTTTATTGTCTATAGTTTCCATAACATCCCGTGTTTGTCTACTTTTCTCCACATACTGTCGGATTAACCTCCTCACATTTCTACCATATATATATATATATATATATATATATATATATATATATATACGACTACACACACACATACACACACACACACACACACACACACACACACACACACACATATATATATATATATAAAGATAATCTAATGAGTCAGACGAACTATTAGTTTCGCATAAAGCTCTTCAGGGCTAAAATCCGAATTTTAGCCCTGAAGAGCTTTATGCGAAACTAACTGACTCATTAGATTATCTTTATTACTTGGCTCTACTTAGGTATCGAGCACTTTTTACTTATTAGCTTATTCTCCTAGCGGTTATATGAATATATATATATCTTATATACATATATATACATATAAATTGTTTTTTCTTTTGGCCAAATACTGTACCAATAGATTATTTTTTGTTGGTACGAATATCTTGGTCCTTTCTTTTTTTCAAAAATTTTTTTCTTCCTGGTTGATGTTTGGTAGTATATTTTTACAATCAAACTCTCTGCTGGGTTTTTTCTCTCCGCAAGGATCTACCAACACGCTTGGTATATTAGATATATATATATATATATATATATATATATATATATATATAATCGTCTCCGATGGCTGGGTCATGCCCGCCGAATGGATGATGGACGAATACCAAAGGATACCCTTTATGCAGAGCTTTTGTCTGGTGAGAGACAGATTGGTGGCCCCCAGCTGCAATACAAAACATACCAGCTGGGAAAATTTGGCTTATGACCGCACTCGGTGGCGGTAGGTTCTCTATAGAGGACTGTTTATGTCTGAAGTCATCCTGCTGCAACACCATGAAGGTCCAGAAGAGCAGCGGCAACAAAGCACCGGCACATCAACATCTTCAGGGACAGCCTTCGCATGCGACATCTGTGGTCGAGAATGTTTTTCTAACATCGGACTTTACAGTCACAGGAGGTGCTGTAACCACACACACACACACACACACACACACCCACATATATATATATATTATAGTGTACAATACATTTAAGGTGCAATTGTTACCATTGGTTTCCAAGTAGCATGTTAGCCACGTTTCCTACCCCTCCTCGTCGTCTTGTTTATTCCTGCCTTCTTGCATTTGGAGAAAAGTGGGAAACCAATGGTAACAATTGCACCTGAAATGTATTGTACACTATAATAAATGAATACTGCTCTTACATTCGTAATCGAGCACTTTATTTTCAATTCCCCAATTATAAAAAAGACTGACTACCTACCAACCTACCTATCTACCTACCTATATATATATATATATATATATATATATATATATATATATAATTAAGATAATTAGATTTCAATCACGATTTCAAAAAGACGTGATGCCCATATTGATAGTGTGATAGTGGAACCAATTGAAGAGATTTAGTTCTTTATATTCAAACTATCAAGGTATCCATTTTGGGGGGATTTGCTAACTCCTTGGTTGAAATAATAATCTTCGGGTGACGTTAATATATTTTTCTAATTTAACGCTTTTTAAAAATTAATTTTTGCTTGTTATTTGACGAGTTTTATTCTATAAACTAACTAGAAGCAGCTACCTGGGGTTGGCTGGGTTGAAGGGGAATAAAATATAAGTTAGTCTCGCAGATCCACAATTGATTTGTTTATGTTTTAATCACGAACACCAATAATGAATTTCCCTTATGAAACTATTCAAATTCTAATGTTCTAATATCTTCACGAATATGAATAAAATCTTCATTATCTTTGCACAAAAAGCAAGAACCTGTGATCGTTCGGCTAGAAACCACAAGGTTCCTAGTTCGATACTGGTCCTCGCCAACTCAGCGTATGAGTAGCACAAGGATCTGTGGGGTAAAGTAAGGAGCTGATGGTAGGTGTGGCGCCCCACCTCAGACGCCAAAACAATCTCCTTGGTCTCGCGCTATTGAAAAGGGGATAGACTCCCTCGCTGTCTGGCTGATACCGACATTAGGCCGCCCCGACGACGACGGCTACTATATATATACATACTTTGTCGTTAATTATTTTATTTTCGTAGTTTCACCCGGACATACATACATACATACATACATACATACTTACTTACACACCAACTCCCCTTTATATATATATATATATATATATATATATATATATATATATATATAGATAGATAGATAGATAGATAATCATACATATATATATATATATATATATATATATATATATATATATATACATATATATACATATACACACACACACAACATATATATATATATATATATATATATATATATATAAAGATACATAAATAAAGATATATAGATAATAATGTAATATAGTGAAAAATTGAAAAAAACACAAGTTCATAAAACGAGTAATGTTTATTTCGCCAACGCTGCAGTGTTTTGATCTGTTTTAATAGATCTTCATCAGGGCTTTTGTTAATTTGAGGAAAAATAAGTCTTTTTTTTTGTCGATTTTTAAAAATAAATTGACCGACAAAACAAAAGACTCTCACAGTCTAGTTCTTTGTAATAAATTTATTTTTCCTCAAATTAACAAAAGCCATGGTGAAGATCTATTAAAACAGACCGAAATACTGCAGCGTTGGCGAAATAAACATCACTCTTTTTTTGAACCTGTGTTTTTTCAATTTTTCACTATATACTGTCGGATTCACTTCCACTTTCTCTTCACATAGATAATAATATATATCGATAATCTTCGGGGTGGCGTTAAAATATTTTCCTAATTTAGCACTTAAAAAAAAAAAATTTTTTACTTGTCGTTGTTTGCCGATCTTTGTTTTATAAGCTAATTGATTGGGCTATGCCTTACCAATATTGATGTAATTTCATATCCCATAAAAGAGTAAATAGTATAAGTTCTGCTATTTATTGAAATGAGGGCGGAACATACAATGCTGTAATGTCCAAGTTACAGCAGGAATTACAAGATGAAAGATATCCAAATTTGTGACATTTAGTTATCTAATTTTATATTCTATTTTCTAATGGCAAACTGACTTGGTTTGAATAAAATATTTAACTCCCAATGGAAATAGTTGTAGGCGTTTTATTTACTGGGCTACTATAATCAAAATTCTTCTTCACAATCCAACACCATTCAACTGGGCAGTGTCCAAACACTGAATTTGAAAGAATCAGTGGACCAAGTAACCAATAAGCACCCCAGCTAGGAGCTGTTTTGCTTTTCACCGTAAACTCCCGGTTGTTTGCTTACAAATAACAGACGTTTTTTTTGCATTAGAATTTCACTGTAAGATTTTTGAAAAGTTTGTTCATGTATATTTACAATCCAAAGGCATGTTTTTATACTAAAATAGTTTTCGATTTTAATAAAAAAAAAGAAGTTATTTCATGTTGTTTAATTATAAAACTTTAAACAAAAAAACATGTTTTTATATTAAAGACACATTCTTATATTAAAATAGTTTTTGTTTAATCAGAAGAGAAATGCAGATATGTTTATTTAAATGAAAATAGTTTTTATTAAAATATTTTTTATGTTTATCTAAATAAAAGGATGTTGTTCGGACATGGTATCACACAATTTATAAAGTTTATTTTTCATGCGCATCACGTATCACAACTGGAAGTGTGCGGTGAAAAGCAAAAGGTGTTCCTTTCGAGGCGGCTCCCAGCTGGGGTGCCTATGGGATGCTTGGTCCTAATCGGTTGTATATACTATCGATAAACTATTAATTCAGTATTATTGTAGACTGTATTAATTTGACGCATAGCACACACATTATAAAATCAGTCGTATTGCTCGATGGTATCACTCGGATGCAGTTATATTCGCAGCTTGTTATTGTGCCTCTAGATTGTCAGAATATTCATGGATCACATACATTCAAAAATAGACTGAAAGAATCAGTTGTATGTGTTTTGGTATCCTTCTGTCTACGGGAGACGATGGAGTGGTATCCATTACTTTTTTCTGTGGCGGGGGCTACGTAGCCTGGGCGGGTTCATATGAAGGATGAGCTGTTGCAAAAGCAGCAAATCCCCCCTCTCCACACTGCCGCTGTGATCCAAAGCAAAGGTAAGGAACCAATGCAGCTTGGTAGCGGCAGTGTCGCTGGAGTTGCTGGGTGGCACTTGATTTCAGCATCAAACCAGCTTGGGGATTCTGGCCCCTGATTTATGTTCGGGGTTTACTCTCCTAGCCTTTCCTTTGGATGAGGTAAAGCCTCTAGGCAGCGTAGGTTTTGTGTTGGACTTTTCCTTGACTTAGATGGGTTGCCGCCCAAGGCTAAGGAGCTCCTTTTAACCTCTTTGGAGATTTATGTGAGTAGTGAGTACCCCAATCCTACTACTGTTAGTTGTATATATTATCGTTATAGACTGACCGACAAAAATAAACGAGTCTCGCAGATTCCTTATTTTCTGTGATACATTTATTTTTCCTCAAATTTACGAAAGTCCTGATGAAGATCTATTGAAACAGATCGAAACACTGCAGTGTATGCGAAATAAACATTACTTTATTTATGAACTTGTGTTTTTTTTCTCAATTTTTCATAATATCACATATTATCGTTAAACTATTAATTCAGTATTATTGTAGGCTTCATTTAATTTGACGCTTAGCACATACATTATAAAAATCAGTCGCGTTGCTCAGTGGTCATCTCTCGAATGCAGTTATATCAGCAGCGTGTCATTGTGCTTCTAAATTGTTAAAATATTTATAGATCAGTTTACATTCGAAACGATTAATTTAAAGAGATGGGAGGTCGCTGCTTAGTTTGGTTTCCAGTATTTAGGAGTGTCCATTTGCTTATCCTAGATTAACAGTGTCAGGGCCGAACGCAACAATTTGTGTTTAAAGTATTAGACACGTTAATATAATTGATAATTACAGGCTGGACGATTGAAACAGAGCATGCGCAAGAGAAACTTCCTGTTTAACTTGATAGTATGGGAGGATGTTTGAACATGTTATAATTTAAGCATTTGAATTTGTGCATATTTCTAAAATCATATTTAATTATCAGTTGCAAAAAATTGCATTAAAAAGCGTATTCAGTGTAATATAGTCACTTGAGGGTACCCTTTAAGAAAATTCTGCAAGTGCGGTTTAGCTCAGTCGGTAGAGTGTTCGGCTTGGACCTTCAAGGTTCCTGGTTCGATACCGGCCCTCGCTCACTCAGCGTTTTTCACACTTTATCGAAAAGACAAAGCGTTTCGTTACGTTTAATTATCACCCTCCAGACGGTAGAGCGTCCGCCTGGGGACGACAAGGTTCCTGGTTCAATACGGGCCCTCGCCCACTCAGCGTATGAGTAGCACAGAGGTTTGTGCGGTAAAGTGAGAAGCTGATGGTAGGTGTGGCACTCTACCGTAAACAATCTCCTTGGTCTAGCGCTATTGAAAAGGGGATAGACTCCCTGGCTGGTTGGATGATATCGACTTTAGGCCACCCCGACGACTTTACTTATTCTAGAAATCAGAAATCATAGTTCCAGCTCGAAAAAATGTTTGAACATAACTTATAAACTAAGCATTTGAATGTGTACATATTTGTAAAATTATCCCTAATTATCAGTTTTAAGTTGCAAAAATTGCATTAAAAAGCGTATTCAGTGTAATGGACTCTCTCGTCGATTTCGACGCATGAAGGTTCATCCAATGAACAACCCACGCAGTGGTTTTGTTTATAGTGGCAAAGGCTTGTGTTGGACCATCTGCACTTTTTGGCACAGTCGATAGGAAAGAATTGGGGCACAAGGAATGCCACAAACCCAATCAACGACTATATATATATATATATATATATATATATATATATATATATATATATATATATAATGAAATGGACTCTCTCGTCGATTTCGACGCATGTGGATTCATCCAATGAACAACCCACACAGTGGTTTTCGTTTATAGTGGTGAAGGCTT
Organism: Doryteuthis pealeii; assembly: GCA_023376005.1. NCBI lineage: Eukaryota > Metazoa > Mollusca > Cephalopoda > Myopsida > Loliginidae > Doryteuthis > Doryteuthis pealeii. The sequence goes on from CM042167.1 coordinate 52,177,721, forward strand.
GTGTTGGACCATCTGCATTTTTTGGCACAGTCGATGGGAAAGAATTGGTGCTCAAGGATTGACCTCAGGCTTTTCAAAATCAGAGTTTTCCTTCTCCTAGACTGGTTACTTACCTAACGTTAAAGAGGGCAGTCTGTCCTATTATTTTCCCATAGCTGGAGGGAGAATATATGGATTCGTACCTTTCCCAAGAGTATTAGTGTTATGTGAAATGCAAACAGCCTTGTCTAGGATTTGAACTCAGGTAGACGAATCCATTTTGTACGACTCTAGCCATTGTGCCACGCACCTTCATTCAGTGGAATATACTCACTTGAAGGTACTGTTAAGAAAATTCTGCTGTGTGTGTGTGTGTGTGTGTGTTAAAATGAAAAATAAAGGAAAGAAAATGTTGAATGGATAAAATAGGATTTATTTTATTTTATTTCATAATACTGATACGTGTTTCGGCCAGGTGTTAATTCATGTATACATGTATTCTATCTATTATTATTTTAAATAGAAAAAAAAACAACATATTTTTATATTATGCTTTCCAGCCATCTTCTCTCCTTTTCAAAATCCATTGCATTCGATGATGATGTCAACATAACTGTTTTCTTCATCGTGATAGAACACTTTCTTTAAGCGATTTCAAAAAAGTTATTTTTTCGAACATCTCAGAAATTCTCCGTATTTTAACCGATTTGATTTAAAACACCAAGGATTTACTCTGATGAAGGCCGTTATTGCTTTGTATACCAAATTTTTTTTGTAGTTTTTCTATTATTGTTATTTTATTTTGTATTTAAAATAATAATAGATAGAATACATGTACATATAGATAAACTCCTGGCCGAAACACGTGTCAGTATAATAAAATAAAATAAATCCTGTTTTATCCATTCAACATTTTCTTTCCTTTATTTTTCATTTCAACATACCGTCGGTTTCGCTTCCATTTTCAACTTACATACATACATATACATATATGTATAGATAGATAAATACATACACAGATATGTATGATATATATTTGTGTGTAAGTGTATTTTTGTGTGCAACTGTGTTTGTGCAAGTTTAAATGAATACACATACATACCCACATATATATATATTTATAAATTTATGATTATACATACATTCATATATATAAATATACATCTATATACTGAGTCACCCCAAAAGAACTGGTCTGACTTTCGAAAAAAAAATGTTGCGTGTGGTCTGTTTGCTTTGGGTCACCCTGTATATATCGGTGTGCGTATATAAATTTAAGGCTTTAAAAGGAATCATATATATATATATATATATATATATATATATATATATATATATAACACAAAATATGCACAACACTCAGCTGAATATATATATATATATATATTATATATATATATATATATATATATATGTATGTATGTATGTATGTATGTATGAATTCTATATTTTGGAAAGCGAATGTAGCAAACAAGCACAACGAGAATACACGGATAGGCACGACTGGGTTGAAAAGGTGATCCACTGGGGGATTGTGCAAGAAACTAAATTTTGACCATACAACAAAATGGTATACGCATAAACTAGTATCTGTTCTTGAGAATGAAACATAAGATTCTCTTCAACTTTTAGATAAAGACGGATCATCTTATCCCAGCCAGGAGACCATTCCTAGTATTGATTAACAAGAAAAAAAAAGAACTTGCCAACTGGTAGATTTTGCAGTTCCAGCAGATCCCAGGGCGAAGATGAAGGAAAACGAAGAGAAAGACAAATACACAGACCTCGCCTGAGAACTGAAAAACAGTGGAATATTAGTGTGAAAGTGATACCACTTGTAGTTGGTGCACTTGGAACGGTCCCCCAAAATTTAGAAAACAGACTAGAGGAACTGGAAATCAGAGGAAAAATTGAGATTGAGATCAGTAAGAATACCCAGAAGCAAATATGGTTAGAGTTGAAATGATTTCATAGTAATATATGTCATTGTAGTGTGTGTATATATTTTATCTATATATATATATAAAGGGCAGTTGTGTGTATATGTATGTCCGGAGGAAACTTCGAAAATAAAACAATTGACTACAAAATAAAATATATATACACATTAAATATCACCAGGGCTTGGTTTTTGAGCAAAACTAATAGAGATTTGATTTATATTCGTGAAGATAAAATAAAATTTAAATGATAGCAGCATAGAATTCTTTTTGCATTTAATATTGTAAATAGTAGACATTAATTTTTCTTTTAGAGTGGCTTGATCAATGCAAGATCTTTTATTTTTACGTGGGGATTTTAATGGGGCATCCTGCGAGGGTCCAACACACGATTCAGTTATAAATCATTACTGAATAGTGAGTTGGATCCCCGCAGGATGCGCCACGGACCTGCGAGACTAACTTTTAAAAAATCCCCCTCTATCCAGGTGACGCCGGGTAGCCGCTTCTTCTACATATATAAAGGGCAGTTGGTGTGTGTGTATGTCCGGATGAAACTGCGAAAATAAAGCGCAACTAAAATCTATTACGTTTACACTACAAAAAATAAAAGTCTTCATAATGATAAGATGACCAATTGGCAAACGGCAATGAAGCTTCCTTTTTATTCCCCCCAATCGCTTAATCCGTTTGAACAAGGAGAACAGATTAAATATAGTGTCCATGGTATATCTTGGCCACCTAAGCGGCAATCAAATTTGGTTGTTCTACATGAACTTTGCTAAATTAATTTATGCCTAACAATGCATTGGTGGCATGCGTTTCCACACGTTGATCGTCTGAAATGTTATTAGGATTCAAAGGTTAAAGTAGAAATATTTTTAACACCGTTTAAAAGGTAACTTAGTGTAGAAATTAAATTCTTAAATGTCTCTTATCACTCCATATGTATAGAGAGATATAGATTAGATATATAAATAGAGAGAAAAAAGGGATGAAGAATTTGAGATCTATAGATAGATAATGCGAGCGACAGAGAATCAGATAGATGGATTGAACCCCCCCCCCACACCGAATCAGTCTTTCTAATTTAATTAATAGATCATGTATTTATTAAGGTCGGTTGTAATAGTTTTTCATTGTAATTTAGTTGCGAAATTGGCACGTCTATAACAAATCTTGTCTGGGTGATTCTTGCATTTTTGAGGCATGCTTATTGATCTAAGCAAATGAGACAAAGACAAAATTTAGTACGCTGTTCTCACATAGGGAAAGTATCAATTACACATATTGCCAGACGTATGATTCCTAAAATAGATAAATAAACAGATAGAATGAATAAATAAATAAATACACAAGATTAAACAAAATAAACCCTATCAAATATTTGGGGTTAGGGGTTAGGGGTTAGGGCTTAGGGCTTAGGGTTAGGGGTTAGGGTTAGTTTTATAATTAAAAAAAAACAATTAACCGGATTTTGACGGTGTAAATGGAAAAAATGTCCCCAAGAATCGAGATCGCAAAAGGGGTGCCTAAAGGTCATATGGTCCGAAATATGCCAGATAAACCCAATGAAATGTTGAAAAGATGTAGTACTTTGCTTTGGTTAAAGGGTTAAATCTGCGTATTTACATATAAGGTGTATCAAAAAAGTTACGAGATTTTTTGTTCTTTTTGACACGCCTTGTATTCTAAAAAAAAAAAAACGTTCAATTCATTATTCATTTCTATCTTGGTAAATATAGCTTCAATCTCGATAGTTTTATGACACACCTTGTATTCTGCCCCCCCCCAAAAAAAAAAAACAACAAAAAAAAACGTTCCATTCTTTGTTCATTTCTGTTTGGTAAATATAGCTTCAATCTCGATAGTTTTATGACACACCTTGTATTCTGAAAAAAAACCCCCAAAACAACAAAAAACGTCCATTTTTTGTTCATTTCTATCTTGGTAAATATAGCTTCATTCTCGATACTTTTATGACACACCTTTATTCTGAAAAAAATTAACGTTCCATTCATTGTTCATTTCTATCTTGGTAAATACAGCTTCAATCTCGATACTTTTATGGCACACCTTGTTTTCAGAAAACATTAATGTTCCATTCATTGTTAATTTCTATCTTGGTAAATATAGCTTCAACCCCGATACTTTTTGACACACCTTGCATATACTTTCAACATAAAAAGTTCTTCAGAAAATCCGATTGAAGTCTTATCAGCATCCTAAATGCTATTTAGGTCACATAAAATTATTTCTGAGGAAAAACTTTGTTGTCCAGTATTATGGATGTTCAAACAGACTACATAGAAATATTGAAAGAAGATAAAAAAAACTGGAATATTATGTAAACCTTCCGAGATAAACAAAAAAATATGGAACTTGATGGTATTTAAACAATCCCTTCGCCACAAGGTCAATTCTCAAACGGGTAAAGCTGGTTGAATTCAGAGACCAGAGATCATCAGACATTTTTCACGGCGGGCTAGAAAATTTAAAAAATAACGAGTGCGGGCCACATTATTATTGTATTCAAAACGAAAGCTGAGAAAAAGATGTAAAACAAAATTTATCTTTCCATTAATCTAACGTTATTATACAGTAAACTGTATTATTCAGTTCTATCCAACGTTATTATACAGTAAACTGTCTTATACAGTTCTATCCAACGTCATAATAAAGTAAACTGTCTTATTCAGTTGTATCCAATGTCATTATACAGTAAACTGTCTTATTCATTTCTATCCAATGTCATTATACAGTAAACTGTCTTATACAGTTCTATCCACCGTTATTATACAATAAACTGTCTTATACATTTCTATCTAACGTCATTATACAGTAAACTGTCTTATACATTTATATCTAACGTCATTATACAGTAAACTGTCTTATACAGTTCTATCCAACGTTATTATATAGTAAACTGTCTTATACAGTTCTATCCAACGTCATTATACAGTAAAACTGTCTTATTCATTTCTATCCAATGTCATTATACAGTAAACTGTCTTATACAGTTCTATCCACCGTTATTATACAATAAACTGTCTTATACAGTTATATCCAACGTCATTATACAGTAAACTGTATTTTTCAATTCTATCTAACACTATACAATACTACTGTTATTTTCTTATTGATTCAATTGGTAAAACACAGATATACGAAATTTAATGCCAAATTGTCAATAATGTCTATTTTCATCAATTCACATTTGAGAAGAAAAATCTCTGGCATTTCAAATGCTGTTGTAAGGTTATTTCCCCACCCAAACACTCATGTTACATCTACCTTACACGCTTTTATAAACAGGAAAAAACTTCAGGTAAAACAACCCTCATTTGAAGTTTAATTCTGTATGTCAATATGATGGGTGGGGTGAAGTTGCAGTTATTAAAGTGTCTTATGTACAGTTTTCTTTAAATGATTCGTTATAAAAATATGTCCTTTTTTTAAAACTTGTAAATAACCGAACTTTGAATGTTAATTTTGAGGTATTATTTGGATTATTTGGACTATTGTCCTCATCTTTATTGTTATCTGTACAACGTTTCGGCCGATGTACCCTCCGGCCTTTTTTCCGGTATTTCTTGTCGGACTCGGGAGGTTTTTCGAACTCGGAAACCTTCTTGTCGTAATCAGGAGCCATCACGGAACTTTGAACCCAACCCTTTATTCATTTCACGGGGGTATCCTGTTCTCATTCCGCTAACCATAGCTGGAATACAGGTGTTAAGCTGTGTTAATTATTATTCTATGTTACTGCTGCCCCTGACCAGGATTGAACTTCCAGCCCAAGTTCAAGATAACTGTCACTTAGAACTGTCTTAAAACCAACGCCTTTATCTACTACGCCATATGTCCAAGTAGAAGTTTTCTGATTACGACAAGAAGATTCCCGAGTTCGAAAAGAAGATTTCAACAGTTCGAGAAGACTCACGAGTCCGACAAATAATACCTGAAGAATCGGCCAAAACGTTGTACAGATAACAATAAAAATGAGGACAATTGTCCGAATAATCCAAATAATACCTCAAAGTTCGGTCATTTACAAGTCTGAAAAAAAGGGCATTTTTTTCTAACGAATCATCTAAAAAAAAAAGTGTACATGTGACACTTTAATAGCAGCAACTCCATCCTACCCACGAATAATCCAACTAATACTAATTCTCAAGCCTCATCTAAAAAATTCAGAGAAATAGTTCACTTTGAGAATTAATTACTTTATTCATTTAAGGAAAACATGGAGATAACTTATCTATAAAAAAATTTTGTTCCGTGATAATTCAATTATCGAATTTTTTTTTGATAGCCTCCATTTTAATATATCACAAATAGTTTCACGAAATTCTACAATTTGTAATCGACTCTACCATTATTTTTTATTGGAGGCAATTAGATGAATAATTTGGTTACATACACAGACTTAATTGGTCATTTTGGTTGATGGTATCCCCTCACCCCTTACTGTAAACCGCATTCCACCATTTAGATACGTTGTGGCTCATACTCCGACACTAACAATATCTATTTGAGCGTTTTAGTAATGACCGTAACCGAAGTGGAGCACTGAAATCAAATAAACATATATATATATATATATATATATATATATATATATATATACATGCATAGGAACAATTTTCAAAGTCAATATAACTCGCCTTCATTACTGAAGAAACAATGTTGCTGTTATGTTAAATAGAACTAATGGACAAAATATGATAATAGACAGAAAGTTCAGAGAATGAAACGCACCCATATTACACTTCCTCGCTCCTTTCTGTCCCCCCCACCCCCCACCCGCCAATTATATTCCTTCAGTTTCCTCTTAACTATTCAACTTGTGTGGCTTATCATATTTCTGGCTTATCCCTTTTACTATGAGGGTGAGTAAAAAAGTAATGCCATTTTGTTTAGGACAGGTATAATTACCAACACAGGAACATGGGTTATTTCCTAGTTGAGTAACATGAGTGACCCAGAAAAAACAGAACCCAAATTATTTATTTATTTCTCATTAAACTAACCTTAAACCCAACCCTAACCCTAAACCCTAACCCTAACCCTTGTTGGATTTAAACTTTAAAAAAAAATCTAAATTAATTTTTATTACAAAATTTGTGGGTTCTGTTTTTTATGGGTCACCCTGTAATATCATGTTACTCAACTAGGGTCTAGGGTTAGGGTTAGGGTTTAGGGTTAGGGTTAGAGTTAGTTTAATGAGAAAAATAAATAATTTGGGTTCTGTTTTTTCTGGGTCACCCTGTAATATCATGTTGCTCAACTAGGAAATAATCGGAACATGTACCACACATCAAAATTAAGTTAATTTTCTGTGGATCACATCCCTACTTCTCCACACAGGTGAGGAAAAAAGTAATGGCCATTTTGTTTAGGACAGGTATAATTACCAACACAGGAACATGTAATATACATCAAAGTGAAGCTAGTCCTCTGTGGATCACATCCCTACTTCTCCACATAAATGAGTAAAAAAGTAATGCCATTTTATTTAGGACAGGTATAAATACCAACACAGGAACATGTATCATACAACAAAATGAAGTTAGTCCTCTGTGGATCACATCCCTACTTCTCCACAGTCACCGTTTCTCTCAATAGCAATGTTCCACCTTCGAATTAGAGCATGTATCCTGTCCCGTAAAATTCTGTTGACTGTACTTTGAGCTATTTCTTCACTACTGATTTCACACCCTCGTCACTGGAATAATCACTATCATCTCTTCGGCCCCATGAAAAAGGGTTTCAGAGGCAAACATTATTCCAGTGACGACTAAGTTTAAAAAAAAACAAACTAAATCCTACATTGAGACTAACGAGATTCAGAGTAAGAATCTGACGAGTAAGACCCAACTTGACTGACCCTCGTATTACCAAAATAGATTAATATAGGGATCTCTGAATGATTTACATTCATGTTTTGTATATTTCCAAAGAGACAGTAGAATCCATGTGATCTTAAGTGAAGAATTCTGACTCATGAATTTATATTAAATCTTCATCTATATGTTATAAAATCTTATAAATCCATTGCCATGGGGGCACCTCGCGTGGTGTAATGGTTATCAACCTAGACTCGCATTGTTAGTGAGTTAGATTCCCATTGGGTGCCCATACTTATGGTCTCGTGCCACATCTAAGAAAAGCTTAATAAATAACTATAAAAACATTGTCATTTGAAATCTGAAATGTTGTCTCCTTAAAAAGGGATACAATCAGGCAAAGTTGTAGTCGAGTATAAGGACCAGTCAACACGTTCGTAGATTTAAGACAGAGAGTTTTATAGCAACGAGATACAATAAGACAGACAAAGAACAGTGAGGCACGCTACCAATCCTCGAAGCCAGCTCACCATAAGGCCGTGTTCACTATATATATAGTCAGACCACATGAGTGAGAGAGAGTGTGGAATATTCCATTACAACAAGAAATATTGTTATGCCACACACTCTTTTTCCTTTATGATGACGTCACTCCATGTCTTCAACAGTTGTGGACCCTCTGGTGGCTAGTTAGTCCAATTCTGGACTTGCAGATACGATCACACACATTGCAAGGGAAATTCCCATCTGCATTTGGTGGTTTATGACGACGAAGACGTCACCGTTCTGCAGCCCTGTTAATCCCGATATTGAGCAAGCTCCTCTGCAGCAGGCGTCTCGCCAACCCTGTCTGTTGGAGGCCGGATCTTCTACGCTTTTTTCAGGTGTTGAAATTTTTTCATCAATTTTTATGTGGTCTTCTGGATTAGATCTTTCTAGAAATTAGAAATTGGGTCTTGGAATTAAAAAAAATATTCAAATCCCTTTTTTTCCTTCCCTTTTAGATGTCCGTCGCACACGACGATGACGTCACTCCATGTATCCAGCAGTTAGTCCAATTCTGTTAATCTCGATATCGAGCCGCTTAGCTCCTGTGCGGCAAGCACACACACACACACACACACACACACACACACACAGACACACACACAGACAGACAAATACATATATACGTCTGCCTCTGTGTGTGTGTGTGTGTGTGTTTTGCCTCATTGGATTCTACCGTCTTTGCATCAGATAATATTCAACCAGGAGATGGTCAATGTAATTCTTCTATTTTTACAATCTTTCTTTCTCTTTTGCAGACGATGATGACGTCACTCCATATTTTAAGTTGTGGAAACATCGACCCTTAGTAGTAGGATTGGGGTGGGGTACTTACTACTCACCTAAATTCCCAACACATTCATTGTTGAATAGTTTGGGCTAAACTTGCAAATCGACTGGAAAATTAAAACATATTACAGGGTTACCCAGAAAAAACAGAACTCAAATCATTTATTTATTTTCCCATTAAAATAACCCTAAACCCAAACCCCAACCCTAACCCTAACCATAAACCCTAACCCTAAACCCCCTAGTTAAAATGAACAGTTTTATTACAAAATTTGTGGGTTCTGTTTTTTCTGTGTCACCCTAATTTTCCGACCGATTTGCAAGTTTAGCCATAGTTTGTTTGTGACGTTGTTTTTTGTTAATGCAAAGTGGACACAATTTTTACGGGTGCGATAAGCAAAATAATGAAAATAATGAGAGAGGAGAAATTGTGGATATTAGTCATCATTAATAGAATGACATTAAAGAGATATGCGACAAAAGGTCAAACAAACATCCATCAACAACTTGATCAATTATCGCTTGCTCATAATGTTTAACAAAAAGAGGATGGGTAACAATAACAGTTGAAAAGAAAACTTAGTCTATGTTTGATAGTGTCATGGTTTGAAATGATACTAGATTCTACAATTTTTCTGAGTTTTTTTCTTTTGTATAATATTGACTAATATTTCGTCAACTAATGTGGACCATATGACCTTTAGGCACCATTTTTGCTTTGCTGATTCATAAGTACATTTTTTCATTTACACCGTCAACATCCGGTTGTTTGTTAACAGACGATTTTTAGAGTTTTTTTTAATTATAAAATTAACCCCTAACCCCTAAACCTAACCCCTAACCCTAATCCCTAACAAACAACCGGATATTGACGGTGTAAATAAAAAAATTTACTTATGAATCAGCAAAGCAAAAGGGGTGCCTAAAGGTCATATGGTCCACTAATGTTAACTAACATTAACTAACATTTTAGTTAAGTAACAATAACTAATATTAATCTCAAAGCTCTTTAGGCTATCTGATGAGACTAGACTCATATTGAGTTTCTAGTCGAAATAAATTTATTATTTATTATTATTATTATTATTATTATTATTATTATTATTATTATTATTATAGTCCTAAAACTCAAGTATTTTATGTGTAAGAATATTCAGAAATTTGGAACACATTGCAGTTGAGCGAAAAAAAAAGTAAAAAGAATCCAATTATGAATATGGAGAGCTGTGCATAGGCACACCAGTGAGGGCCATTCAACAAAGACCTTCATTGACCAGCTCTGTACGGATACTGGATGCTGCAAAGAGGACCGCCTGAGAGCATCTATCAACAACTTGATCAATTATCGCTTGCCTGATAATGTTTAACAAAAAGAGGATAGGTAACAACAACAGTTGAAAAAAACAAACTTAGTCTCTGTTTGATAGTGTCATGGTTTGAAATAATGCTATATTCTACAATTCATATGGTTTTTATGTTGTGTATATTGACTAATATTTCGTCAACTAATGTTAACTAACATTAACATTTTAGTTAAGTGACAATAATTAATATTAATCTCAAAGGCTATCTGATGAGACTAGACTCATATTGAGTCTCTGGACGAAATAAGTTTATTATTATTATCATTACTATAGCCATAAAACTATTTAAAACATATTCAAGTATTTTATGTGTAAGAATATTCAGAAATTTGGAACACATTGCAGTTGAGTAAAAAAAAAAAAGAAAAAAAAGAAGGAAATTATGAATATGGAAAGCTGTACATAAGCACACCAGTTAGGGTCATTCAACAAAGACCTACATTGACCAGCTCTGTGCGGATACCGGATGCTGCGCAGAGAAACCTCCCGATAGCAATGAATGATAGGGACGGTTTGCGAGAGACTGTCATGGATATCCATGCTACTATCCCAACATGATGCTAATGATGATGATGATGATGATGATGATGATGATGATGATTATAAATTTTTCAGTGAATTATCAAAGTGAAAAAATTCAGGATAAGTTATTTGCCGAAATGAGTTTTTCTTCAAAATGCCAAGACTTTTTCTTTTCTTTTTTTTCAGTAAACCAAAAAATCTTTAAAAAAAATTGGTTGTCTGTGTTACGATTTTAGTGGCCATCGATTTGGCTTCAAACAAGAGCGCATGCCCAGCGGATATCCTTTGTGTTAAGCAGAGCATAGTTTTGATCTACGGGTAAAGAATCCTTCAGTTGTCCCTTGGTGCTCCTCAGTATTGTAAGCACGGCTTATATACAACAAACAGTCTGGATGAAAACAGAAAAATAAGACAAAAACCAAAGAGAGAAGAAGAAGAAGAAGAGAAAATCATTTGTAAGAAAATTAAACTGGAAAAGATAATGGCAACAATTGGAGAGTTTGGTTGTTGGACAAATTTTCGGATATGCAGGGTGTCGTGCAAATTTATAGACCGGGCGGGGGGGGGGTCACATAGTCTATTTCTTCTGCTAATCAACAACCATAATGTTCAGCTGATTAACTACTGATACTTTCATAGTCCATTTGCAATCATTGACGAAGGAACTTACAATACTAAGGAGAATCAAAGGATTACCTAGGATTTCCACTGGACAAGCACTCTTGCTTGAAGGCTAAAGGATGACCCATAAAAACGTAACAGGTTTATGGGCCCAGCACGCATCCACTATTTTATTTTACGGCATATCAACCTCAGTGGGTCATTTATTGCCGACTAAGTTTTGAAATAAATTCATTTTTAATGGATACACAATTCTTTTTTTTATAAACACATTTTTTTCTATTTAACCCATAGATGGAACCCTAACAGGTTTAACTGGGTTAGAGTTGACCTGTGAGCAATGGTGATGAAGGGTGCTCCAAAAACCTCCAGAACTGGAACCTCGCCATCAGATAGAGTTTACCATCATTCACAGGCATGAAGACCCTCAGCCACGGCCTTCTAGCACCTATATGATAAAAGGGTTGGGGTTTGCCATAAGAGCAATAGGGTTGGGGCATGTTAAAGAGTAAAATATAATTTCCTTATATATTAATGATAATATATTAGAAAAGAATTAAAAATCTTGGAAATTTGTATCGATGCAAATTATAAGTTATTAGAAAAATACAGCAAAAAAAAAGGAGTTAGTGTAAAAATTAATCAAATCAGATCACTTATTGCAAATGAGGACAGTTTTTTTTTTATTTTAGTATTATCTGCATTATTCGGACTATTTTCCTCATCTTCATTGTTATATGTACAACGTTTCGGCCGATGTGCCCTCCGGCCTGCTTCAGGTATTTCTTGTCGGACTCGGGATCTCGGACTCGGGAACTTCTTCTCGAAATCGGGAACCTTCTTGTCGTAATCGGGAGCCATCACGGAACATTGAACCATGAAGAAAAAACATCGGCCGACACGTTGTACAGATAACAATGAAGATGTGGACAATAGTCCGAATAATGCAGATAATACTAATCATCAAGCCTCATCTAAAAAATTCGGAGAATTTTTTTATTTTATAGAAATTCACTTAAAGACCACTATTGGTAACTATTAAACTCAATGTCTAGTCACATTCTAATTATAGAATTTATATTATAAATATTTACAAATAAATAAATGAATAAATAAGGGAAGCATTTTATAATTAGTATTTGATAGGTATCGCCCTTGATAATTTATGATAATTATTATAGTGTGTAGTCTGAATTAACGTCCATTCCGCGCGTTCATTCAGACCACATACTATTATTATAAAATTGCATATTGGACTGGAAATTGCTTTGTAGTTAGAACTTTTTAAGATAAAAAAAACTCAGATTATTATAATATATATTGAATTCTTTTCGAAAATTATTTTCTTTTCCTTAAGCGCTTCTATAAAGACTGGAATGGAAAGTACCATGTTCTTGGACGATTCATGACTTAACTGTTTTAGGATAATTTAGGTGTATTTTCTTGTTGCCTTCTCCATGGTTTTGAATTCAGAGACCTCCTTCTCCTTTACAGAGAAAGTCAAAGATAGATAACCATTAATATTTTACCTATTGTTGGGGGGGGGGGGAGAAGTGGTTTCATGCGTTTCGCAAGGGCATTAATGTTAGCTTACGAAAATATATTGGAACGGAATTCAAACTCGGGTTAGCTATCAAATTTTCCGGTTAGCTTAAAAATTGATTTGAAAATTATAGATTGATAAGAGAACAGATATATATTTCAAATGATAATTATTCAATAAAAATAGATAATGCCCATCTCTAGATATGTGATTTTTTCTATGGCTGTAATATACAGGGGTTGTGTGCAAAAGTAGGTATACAGTTATAAAAAAGGAAAACATATACATTACTCATTGTATTTATTATACAAACAAACAAATGTTACATATACATATAATAAGAAGCACATGTGGTAAGAAGCTCTAATCCCTCAGTACTCAAATTGATGCCTTCAGAGTTCACACACCCCTCTATTGAGAACAGACACTCATGCACACTCTGGAACAAAGGTCTTTATCAACATCAATTTTCTGACAAGCCTCCAAAATGAACTGAATCATGTCTTCAACAGTGCGGGGCCTGCGTGAGAAAACATTATCCTTCACAGTGCCCCCCCCCCACCACACACTAAAAAATTGCCAATTTACCTGAAGTAAATAAAATGAAACGAATAAATGTACATTTTGATTACTTCAGATCTGTCACATTCACTTCAGTATAATATGACACTAATTTAACTGATGTGACATTACTGTATACCTACTTTTGAACCACCCTGGATTTTGTTGAAAATTGTTGACAAGTATGATTTTAAGAGAGTATTTCAAAAAGTAATGCCATTTTGTTTAGGACAGGTATAATTAACAACACAGAAACATGTATCATAGATCAAAATGAAGCTGGTCCTCTGTGGATCACATCCTTACTTCTTCATATAGTCACAGTTTCTTTCAATAGCAATGTTCCACCTTCGAACTGGAGCATGTATCCCTGTCTCGTAAAATTCTGTTGACTGTTCTTTGAGCCACTTCCTCACTACAGATTTTACTTACTCGTCACTGGAATGTTTGTCTCTCAAACTCTCTTTCATGAGGCCAAAGAGATGATAGTCTATTGAGAGAAACAGTGACTATGTGGAGAAGTAGGGATGATATCTACAGAGGACCAGCTTTAATTGGCTGTATGATACCTGCCCTAATCAAAATGGCATTACTTTTTGACTCACCCTCGTAATATCGTCGTATTCAATGGGACTATTGGGCATTTGCTGGTTGAAAAATATTGTAAATATTGCAGGATTAAATAAGGCTGTTGACCATTTGTTGGATGCATAAAATCTATTGTAAAAATAAAAAGTTAAAGGTGGTATGAAGTGGAACTAGTGTGTGAGATATTTTAAGTGGAAAGAGGCTGTACAAACCCCAGTCCATTATTTTGGCAGTCCCACAGTTGGTCCAGTGACAGGGGAAAGTCCGAGACGACTGGGCTGCTGAGCTGTTGCAGGGTGCTGTCTCGGGTAGTATTGAGTTACTTCCCGAGAGGCAAGCCTCCCTGGAAGCACCAGAAGAATTACTATTTCTCTGAATGAACACATGGCCTAGTGAATAAAGAAGATAGGTTAAGACAGTTCTAAGTGACAGTTATCTCTAGACTGCAGGTTCAATCCTGGTCAAGGTCAGCAGTAACATAGAATAATAATTAACACAGCTTAACGCCTCTACCCCAGCTATGGTTAGTGGAATGAGAACAGGATACCCCGTGGACTGAATAAAGGTTAGGTTTAAAGTTCCGTGATGGCTCTCGATTACGACAAGAATGTTCCCGATTTCGAAAAGAAGGTTCCCAAGTCCGAGATGGTTCCCGATTCCAAGAAATACCCGAAGAAGGCCGAAGGGTACATCAGCCGAAACGTTGTACAGATAACAATAAAGATGAGGCCAATAATCCGAATAATACAAATAATAGAATTACATTGACCATTTCCTGGTTGAATATAATCTGATGCAAAGACGGTAGAATCCAATGAGGCAATTGACCATTTGTTGTTTCAGATCAAAATACAAAAACTCACAGGAAATTGAAAACCCTAATCGAGTACATAAGCGTTGCATGAATTGAATGTGAGAACTGATACCCACCCCATGTATTACAACATAAACTTTAAACAGTGACATATAAGATATCTTGAATTAAATCTGCTGTTGTGTGTTGGTTATGTTCGAGGGATCTTATTAATGTTAAACTAAAACTGGGAGGAAACCTTAAAAAGAGAAACTCGATTCTTTCATTTTTGGCATTCTGCAACTCGTACATTAAAAGATGCGACTGCTTGAAAAAAATAGAATGAAGAAGAAGAAGAAGAAGAAGAAGAAGAAGAAGAAGAAGAAGAAGAAGAAGAAGAAGAAGAAGAAGAAGAAGAAGGTGCAATTAGAAGATGAGAAGCCATTAAGAAGAAGAAGAAGAAGAAGAAGAAGAAGAAGAAGAAGGCGAGAGAAAAGAAGAAGAAGAAGAAGACGAGAGAGAAGAAGAAGAAAGAAAAGAGGAAGAAGAAGAAGGATAAAGTGAAAGAAAAAGAAGGTGAAAGAAGAAGTAAAAGAATAAGATGAAAGAAAAAGAAGAAGAAGAAGCATGTCACACAAAACAAAACAAAAACATAATGTTAGTTGTTTTATTAATGTGTGGAGGATGATTACTAAGTAGGACTGATCCTATTCTAGTAGTGACCACCTCATTTTTTTACATAGTTTGAAAGTTGATTATAGTGATAGTGATAGTGATAGAATCCCCGTAAGTGATAAACACTCATAGCATGCTTAATTTTTTTATTGTCCGATTGGTAGAAATAAATGTAAATTCACTCTTTCTTAGGGAAAAATTAGAAGGAAAAAGGGAAGTGGTATTGCATCATCGTTTGTTAAAAATAATTTTGAAGTTTGAATTCAAGTTAGAATTTTTATCAATTAATCTTGTTTTCTCATTTCGTATGAGTTGCTTTAAAAATAAGGAACGAAAGTGATTATAATCTATACATATATAAAGGGCAGTTGTGTGTATGTATGTCCGGAGGAAACTATGAAAATAAAGCAATTAACAATAAAGTAAATATATATACACATTCGCTATCACCAGATCTTGCTTTTTGCGCAAAAACAATGAAGATTTTATTTATATTTGGGAAGATATTTAAAAATTAAAATTTGTATAGTAACAGAAGTCATTAGCGCATTATTTTATTAATTTTCTTTTTTTTTTTTTTTTTGGTATGTCTTTTTTTTGTGTCATTTTTGGTTTTGAAATATAATATTGATTGATTGAATTAATCACAACATTTATATCTTAGTTTTTTTTTAATTGTAAATTATTGATTTAAAATTTCTTAGGTTCAAAGTTGCATGATGGCTCCCGATTACGACAAGAAGGTTCCCGAGTCCGATAAGGTATCCGAGTCCGAGAAGGTTCCCGAATCCGACAAGAAATACCCGAAGAAGGCCGGAGGGCACCTCGACCGAAACGTTGTACAAATAACAATGAAGATGAGGACAATAGTCCGAATAATACAAATAATACTAATATTCAGTGAAATAGTAACATTTCTTACTATATTGTTATATATTTACGTGGGGATTTTTATGGTGCATCCAGCGAGGACCAAACTTGCGATAAGTAATAATAGATCTCCGAGACTAACTTTTAAAAAATCCCCCCTCTACCCAGGTGACGCCGGGTAGCCACTTCTAGTTGATATTATTTTTTCTGAGTTATCTTTATCGTTTATGTATTAAAGATGTCTGATGAAATAAAAAAAAATTGTATAGAAACATAGTTATAGATAAATATCCCCAGAAAGAAGGTCTGACGTTCAGACGTCCGTGTGTTGAAGGAAGTAATAATTAGGCCAATTGAGTCTGGAAAGTAATAAATTTGATCTAAGCGTCTTTTAGAAATTATTTAAACAATGTTTGTGAGGACCGTGCAGTATCTGCCGCCATAGAGGCCATTAACGCCAATTACGGACACACACCTCCTTATCTTCCATAATGGCTGTCGTTCACTTCCGGTCCAGCATATGTCAAATTTAGCGGCGCTCCTTCAATTTGTCATGACTGTTCATCTCTTTGCAGAATAAAGATATCTAAACGCACACACACACACACACACAACACCACACCACACCACAGACATACACCACACATACGCGCGCACGCACACACACACACCTCACACACACATGCGCGCACGCACACACGCACCCCCCACACACAAACACATCTCACACACGCACATACAAACACATGCGCGCACACACACACATACGCGCGTGCACACACACATACGCGCGTGCACACACACATACGCGCGCACGCACACACAAACACAAACACATGCGCGCGCACAGACACACCTCACACACACATGTGCGCACGCACACACACACACACACACACAAACACACACACATGCGCTCGCGCGCACACACACGCACACACCTCAGACACACACATGCGCGCACGCACACACTCGCACATGCGCCCACAAACATACACACACACACACACACACACATACACACACACACACACACATGAACGCATGCGCAGACTGAATGTTGGCCAAAGGCATATTTCTCTGTTAATTTAAAGCATTTGTCAATAAATGATGACATTATTATTTTCTGATGTTAATAGAAGAAAAAAACTTATCAAGATGTTATCATTTAAGATTAAGCTTTTATTTCATGGTTGGTTTGGTTGGCTTATTGATTTTAACGGCATATCAACCGGTCTGGGGTTATGTCATGCCTTACGGTTAGGAAGTAATATATGTCGTGTATTTATATATGAGGGAGTTCAGAGGAGAGCTACTAAGATAGTGAATGAGTTATAAACCCTTTCATGTGAAGAAAGACTTAGGAAGATTGACTTACCAAGTTTGGTTTATCAACGTACAAGAGAGGATATGATTGAAGTCTACAAATAAACACATGGTTTTTATTCAATGAACTTTGATCTACTAAACATTGCTCAATATATCAATACCAGGGGTCATAAATTAAAACTCTTAAAACAATTTTGTAAAGCAAATGCAAGACAAAATTATTTTAGTAACAGAGTGGTGAATACATGGAATAAACTACCATCATCAATAGTGAATGCCCCATCTCTAATTGTCTATTTTTTCATTTTCCTTTAACTTCACCCTGTGATCTGCTGGCACTGCAAAATCCACCAGTTGACAAGTTCTTTCTTTTTTGTTTATCAACACTAGGTCTGGCCTTCTGGCTGGGATAAGGTGATCCGTTTTTATCTCAAAGTCCCAGAGAATTTTGTGCGTTTCGTTCTCAAGAACAGATTCTGGTTTATGCATATACCATTTTGTTGTGTGGTCAAAATTTAATTTTTTGCATAATTCCCAGTGGATCACCTTCCCAACCCAGTCGTGTCTAGCTTTGTATTCTCGTTGTGCTAGTTTGCTACATTCGCAGAGTATATGGTTAACAGTCTCATCTCTATTACCGCAAAGTCTACACTTACTATTCTGTTGGGTCTTATCAATTTTCGTTTTTATATAGTTTGTCCTTATGGCATTATTTTGTGCAGCAATTATAAGTGATTCTGTTTCTCTTTTGAGGTTTCCCTTTCTTAACTATGTCCAAGTCTTTTCATGTGCAACCTCTTCTATTTGTCGTTTGAAGCGTCCGTATAATTGTTTTTCTTCCCATTTTTGTTTTCTAGTCTTTGTCGTTTTTCTGTTTGTCCATCTGCCGTTTCTACTATTGTTGGCCGCCATAAGTAGTTTGTCTTTGCTCTTCCTTGTGTAATCTTCAAGTTGTTGGATTGTGGTTTCTACGCATTCCTCTGTGTTGGCAAGACCTCTTCCCCCTTCCTTTCTTGACACATACAATCTATCCCTATCATCTCTTGGGTGGAGAGCCTTGTGCATGGTCTATCTGTCTGAGTTCTTCTTTTGTCCATTTTAAGAATGGTCCTGAGTATCTTATAATGGGGACAGCCCAGGCATTAATTCATTTGATCAGATTTCTGCTGTTAAGTTTCGTTTCTAGAAGTTTTCTAGTTCTCCTGAGATATTCTTTTTTAACTTTTCCTTTCATTTCTGCTTGCATGATATTGTCCGCTTCTAAAATTCCTAAGTATTTGTAGCTTTCATTTTCATCAAGAGATTTTATAGTTTCCTGATTTGGTAGTTGTATTCCATTCATTAGTTTTCTTTCACCTCTTTTTATTACAAGCATAGCACATTTTTCGATTCCAAATTCCATCCCTATATCCTGGCTATATATTCTAATAGTTTGTACTAGGCTCTCCAATTCTTTTTCATTTATTGCAAAAATTTTAAAGTCATCCATGTGGTTTATCTTCTCTTGTGAATTACTAAATTTGTATCCCCCGGTACATTTTTTCAGTATATGGTTTAGCGGCATCATTGCAATAATAAAGAGTAGTGGTGATAATGAGTCTCCTTGGAAGATACCGCTTTGGATTTTTACTTCTGCCAGGGATTGTTTTCCAGCTTTTAATTGAACTCGCCAGTTTTCCATGGCTTTTTAATGAAGTTTATAATGTTGTTGGAAATTTTGTACATCTGTAGGCATTCTAAAATCCAGGTATGTGGGACCATGTCATAGGCTTTTCTGTAATCAATCCAGGCCATTGCAATATTTTTCCGTTTATTTTTGACTTCTGTAAGAATGTATTGGTCTATATAGAGTAAGTCGTGGGTTCCTCTTTTTCCCTTGCGACATCATTTCTGTTTATTATTATTATTATTATTATTATTATTATTATTATTATTATTATTATTTATTATTATTATTATTATACATTTTAGAAATTGGTTTTAACAATGTGTTAGCACCACTGGGCATCATGTTGTATGGTATTGATTAAGTTCATGTCTATATTCTATGGTATAATTTTATTTCCCTCAAAAAGGACAGAATGTCCTCCATGTTGACATTTTCAAACAGATCTTTCATATTGTTTGCATTAAAATAACGGTTTCTGATGTGAGCAAAAAACCTACATTCCATGAATAAGTATTTCACAGTCAAAGGCGTTTGACATGTTTCACGTTGTGGTTGTTGTTCTTGTTTGGGTATATAGGAGTGCGTTAGTCTTGTGTGACCAATGCATAATCGGGACACAATGACTTGTTCCTTTCTAGACTTTCTTAAAGTTGCTCTCCAGTCTGCCACATTGTTCATGTAACTCGAGTATATATGTTCCGGTCGTTCCTTTTATCGCTAGTATTATTCTTTTTTTGGTTATTTCCTATAAACAAAGGGGAACCATTCTTGACTGATGAATTATTTATTTATTTATTTATCTTCTAGGAAAAAAGAAAACGGGGTTAGGGTTAGGATTAGGGTTAGGGTTTAGGGTTAGGGTTAGGGTTAGTGTTAGGGTTTAGGGTTAGTTTAATGTGAAAATAAATAAATGATTTATCAGTCAAGAGTGGTTCCCCTTTGTTTATGTTGGATTTATAGGAAATGACCCTTTTTTGTCTCTTTTAATGAACTTTTTTAAAATTCAGTTTTGATGAGAGAACTGAAATTACCTAATAAATGATAGACTTTTCTCGGAACATCTAACTATGGCTCTGTGTAATAATTCGTGTCCATTTGATTAGAACATTTCTTGGTTAGAATTGCAAATCGTCGTCAAAATTAAAATGGAAAAATTTGGCTTAGGCATAGATTTTAATGAATTTAATCATTACTAAGAACACGATTTATGTTACTTTTAACTTAAATTTTAACCGTTAGTTGTGTTTAAGGAAAAAATAGATAAAATAAAACAGATGAATGATAAGACTAGTCTTAATGGATTAATAACATGTAGAAACAAAAAAGTACTTTCTTTTTCAACATTACAGGCGACACGTGCTTTTCTTAAATATGGATGACCAAAAGTGTAATAATCTGTGTTTTTATGTTAATAAATTCACGGAAAATATTTATCTCCCTTAAAAAATAGTTCTCTTGCGACCCTCTGTAGGAAAATAACGTCCAATGAAAAACGGTTAAAAACACAATTAACGGTGAAAATTTAAGTCAAAGATAACAAAGATAACATAGATCGTAATAATTAAATTCATTAAAATCTATGCCCAAGCCAAATTTTTCCGTTTTAATTTTGACGACGATTTGCAATTTTAACCCATTTCTTTTCCATTATTTCTGTAACAAGTCTCGTTTCTTTCCTTCACTTTTGTTTTCTCATCTTTTTTCTCGTCGCTGCAATTGCACCAACGTATCGAGTTGTCTCCCCCTTTTTATTTATTTATTCTTTCATTTCATTTCCTCATCATCGTCCCCCTTTTCGTCTGGTAAAAAAGGGGGGGGTGCGGGTAGGCATCAGGGGTAGCCCGATGTCGACAACACTAACCTTAAAACAACATCTAGCGGGATTAATTGACACTGATCTCTGATGCAGAAACAGACAAGATTCGTCGACTCATTTACAACTTTTGCCCGGCGGGCCCCACTGGGCTGGTGTTGGTGGCATGCGTTCGCCACTCAACCACGCAAACGTCACGTTTACCGCGTCACGTGATTTGTGTGACCAACGGGCCATGAAAGTTGTAGTCGAAACGTTTGAGGCCTTCGGCGGGGGAGGAGAGGTAGGAGAGGGGAATTAGAAAAACTAGACTCGCGCAACTCATGGGAAGAAGAAAAAAAGAAAAAAGATAAAGAAAAAGAAAAATGAAAAAAAAAAAGACCGAGAAGATGAAGGAAAAATAGGAAACAAAGAATTGCGGATTAGAATTAAAAAGAATTAAAAAAAATAACAAATAAATAAACAAACAGACAAAAAACCAAGACCCCCCCCCCAAATAAAAACAAGTATAAAATAGGAATGGGAGGAGGCAGAAACGTTAGTGTTCATGAAGAAACAAATAGTCGTGTAATATAATTTAAATCAGATAATATGCATTTCTAAATGCTGTTAAGAGGTTTACTGACAAATATATACATTGACGTTTTTGTTATGAAACGTCATTTTTCTGATGTTCTTAATGCATGTAAACATTTTTACTGATGTAAAAAGATTAGTGAAAATGTTTACATGCATTAAAAACATTGGTAAAACTGAGGTTTCATAACAAAAACGCCGATGTATATATTTGTTTTTAATGTATGTAAACATTTTTAATAATGTTCTTAATGCATATAAACATTTTACTTATGTTCTTAATGCATATAAACATTTTAAATGATGTTTTTAATGCATATAAACATTTTTACTTATGTTTTTAATGCATATAAACATTTTTATTAGTGTCCTTAATGCATGCAAACATTTTTATTAATGATTTTAATGCATGTGAATATTTTTAATGATGTTTTGAATTTATCTAAATATTTTTACTAATGTTTTTAATGCATGTAAACCGAGATTTTGGGATGTGGAAACAACACCCCACGAGAAAATTACTTGATTCGGTTTTTCTGATCAGGAAGAGAAACAAAACTCACTCCTAAATCCAAATAGAAAACAACAACAAAAATAAAAGGGACCTTTTAGTCACCCCCAACTACAGTCGACCTTCTTTTTTTTCAATCAGGTGTCGATTCCAAGACATGAACAATCATTGCAGATTTCCCTTTTCAATAGCACTAGACCATGGAGATTATTTTAGAATCTGAGGTGAAGCGCCACACCTATCATCAACTACTCATTTTTCCACACATATGCCTGTGCTACTCATACGCTGAGTTGGCAAGAGCCAGTATCGAATCAGGAACCTTGTGATTCCTAGACAAACGCTCTACTGACTTAGAATAAAAATACTGTAGGTTGGTTAGATTTTATGGCATGTCAACTCTTGTTGGATTAATCTATGCCAAAGACGTTTTGTTTTATTCATTCTAGATGGTATTTAATTTTTTTTTATCCAAGCTCAATTAAAAAAAAAAAACACAATTTTTTAAAACCCATTTTAAAAAAAATATATATGTGCTAGAAGGCAGTGACTGAGGATCTTAATGTCCTGGATATGATGTTAAACTGCATCTAATGATGAAGTTTCAATTTTGGAGCTCTGGGAATTGTGGAGTACCCCTTCATCGTCATTACTCCCAAGTCCACTGTGACCCAGAGTGGTGGTACCTTTTAAGATCCCATCTATGGATTAAATAGAAAGAAATAAGTTTAAAAAAATGCAGTCAACCCAAGAGTTCAGAAACATCCTGCAACAACAACAACAACAATAACAACAACAACAACAACAGTAATAATCATAATAATAATAATAATAATAAGATAAATAATACTGTCTAAATTAATAATTGAAAACAGTTTGTTTACCTCTCTATTATTTGGTGGCGAAATTGTTTGATGGGGAGTTGCTAAATTTGATAGGCTTTCAGAGATGCTGATAGGTACGCGTCCTGCGTCCCTGACGCATACAAATCTAAAAGTACGCAATAAAATTGTATCCTTGCATCCCAGTGTTTTTCTTTTTTCTCTCCCTCACCATTTCAAGCTAACTGTAAATACATTTCAATAGTTTCTTAGAAACGAATTACACAGGATAGGTTACAAGTTAGGAGTTAGACAGCTTTAGTTGTTTCCACAAATCATAAATAAAAACCCTACAATCTATCAAGAATTTTAGTTGGGACCCATTAATTTTCCTGGTGACTCATTCAAAGCAAATATCTTATTATAATGGAGATTGTGTGTTTTTCTGTCTGTAACCGAAACTATATTCCTGCTCAAGTCACAATTCTCTTAGTTATTGACATCACATTCTCCATGATTTTATTTTTATCTAAACCTCAATTATTAATAAAATTGTATTACATTATTAATACTGTTAACTATGTCTACATACTGACAACATGCAATTATATTTATATATACAACAAAATAGCGGTTTACAGTTTGAACGGGAAAGCTAATTTGCATATTAATATTAAAAATCGAATTTAATAAATATGTGCTTAGTATTATTGATTTCTAACTGTTTGGTTTTATTTTAATGAATATAAGCCAAAATCTCTTCAATGAATCTTAAATGAAATCCATTAACAAGAAAAAATAACTGTCATTTAATTCTTTACTTCCTCTTTTAACTAAATACTTAAATTAGAAAAAATAACAAGAAAGACGAGAGTGATGGAAGAGTAAATTTCAGTTGTTCCATTTTTTATTATACTCCCTCTGTTTCAAATCTTTTTAATTGCTTCCTCTGTTTCAAATCTTTTTATCTGTATTCTTATTTAGTTTCATTAGCCTTTCTAATTTAATACAATATTTTATTACATTAAAACTTAAATACTTGCACCCGGAGGGTGCATATATTTGCTAGTATATATAATATATTTCTCATAGAGAAAGATTATTATTGGATCCTTTATCCAATAATAATCTTTCTCTATGAGAGACCCTCTTTCATTGTAAAAAGCAAATAAATTGTAACAAACCTTCCTAGGATCCAATAAGTAAGCCCAGTGATGCTGATAGCTTTTTGGTTTAGTGCGTCCTGGGACGCATATATTTACTCCGTCCACTAAAGACGATGGCGTAGTGTCCAAAATAAAAATAAAATTTTATCTGCATCTGCGCAAGTGACTCTGCAGGCTAATTCTTGAATGACAGTCTTTGGTGCACTGAATGTGTACAAACTGTTTATATTTTAGCCCCCCTCCCTTTAAAATATCTTTTTGTTTCGGTGTTTTCATTTTATTTTAATTCAAAACAACTGTCATGCGAAAAAAAAAAAAAAAACGCCTTCAAACAGCTAGGGAGTTCATAGCAAGGGTCGGATTTTGAGCAGGCACCGCTTAACGTTTCTTAGGGCAGGAGGCCAGGACGCATTTATGCGATAAGTAAAATAAAGTCGGCGGGGTGGCCTAAAGTCGATATCAGCCATACAGCGAGGGAGTATATCCCCTTTTCAGTAGCGCTAGACCAATGGGATTGTTTTTGGCGTTTGAGGTGGACCACTACACCTACCATCATTTCCTCAATTTACCACACAGATCCCGGTGGTACTCATACGCTGAGTTGGCGAGAGCTGGTATCAAAGCCGGAACCTTGTCGTTCCTTGTCCAACGCTCTACCAACTGAGCTAATGCGATAATACTCCATTATTGCTTACTTATCACAAACAACTCAGGCAAAGGACAAAAATTTGAAAGCGATAAATCTCTTTATGTTCTCTCATTTAAATTGAAAAAATATTTCTTTACAAAGTTCCTTGAAATCTTTCATAGAACAAAATTAACTTCATAAGATAATACAATATATATATATATATATATATATATATATATATATATATATATATATATATTAGTGAATCTCTTTTTGTTTTTGATATCGGGATTTATTATCGGTTACAAAATGTTCGGTGTAAAATTTTGAAAACTAAGATTTTAAAACAGACTTTGTTTAGAAAAATGAAATGGATAAAAGCATTTTCCCCCTTTTTTTCTATTTGATTATTTGACTGTCATCCAAATTTTGACCTCTAACCTCTCTCTATCGATTTACTTTAAATATTGATAAGGGGAAATAATAAAAGCTGTGTTTTTTATTTCTCTTATAAATCTACACAAAAGAGGAATTAAGAATTCTTGTGGGAAGTCCAGAGGACAAAAAAAAAACAAAAAAAAAAAAGGACAAAAATATGAAGAAAAAATGACGTGAATCTGAAAACGAATCAGAAAAGAAGAAGAAAAAAGAAGACATCATTTAGCAAAATTAAAAATGCAAATAAATGTTTTCTTTTTGAAAGCCATGATCAAAGAATGACGTCATCATCATCAGCAGCAGCAGCTTAAGAAGGAGTAGAAGAAGGAGGAAGAGGAGGAGGATGTAAAGATGAAAAAAGTGAGAAACATACGGATAAACAAAAAGGAGAAGAAAAATAAAATAAGAGAAAGAAAAGTGGAAA
Source organism: Doryteuthis pealeii (assembly GCA_023376005.1). Taxonomy (NCBI): domain Eukaryota; kingdom Metazoa; phylum Mollusca; class Cephalopoda; order Myopsida; family Loliginidae; genus Doryteuthis; species Doryteuthis pealeii. The sequence goes on from CM042167.1 coordinate 52,203,739, forward strand.
AATAAAGGAAGAAAACGAAAAAAAAAAAAAAAAAAGAAAAAGAAAAAAAGAAAAGAAGAAAAGAAAAAGAAGAAGAAATTAAAATAAAGAAAATCACTGTTAGATTATAAATAAAAGATGTGAACATTCAAACATTTTGAGAATAAGAAAAGCAAAAAAAGCAAAAAAAAAAAAAAAAGTTTAAAATATTTGGTTGAAGGCTGAACAAAGTTTTAAGGACAATGATTATAAAATAGGGGGGAATACAAGGTGTGTCAAAAATGTATCGAGATTTTTTGTACTTTTTGACACACTTTGTATTCTATAAAAAATTAAGACTAAAATATTTGGTTGATGGATGAAAAAAGGTTTAAGGACAATGATTATAAAATAGAGGGAATACAAGGTGTGTCAAAAAAAGCATCGAGATTTTTTGTACTTTTTTGACACACGTTGTATTCTGAAAAAATAACATTTCATTCATTATTTTTTTTCAGAATACAAGGTGTATCAAAAAAGTACCAAGTTTAAAGCTGTATTTACCAAGACATAAATGAATTATCCTGGTTTCCTGATTGCTCTGAAAACAGTTTTGTCATAGATCTTCTGGCCGAACAAATTTAAACGTCCAGTCAAATAATCAATAAGTTTGGCACTTAATAAGGAATATCAGTTTTGTTAATCATCCATATATATATATATATATATATATATATATATATATATATATATATATATATATATATATATATATATATATATGTATCCAATAATAACTGTTTTTATTTCTTAGCAAAAGGACGTGGCAAAGGATAAACTTTAATTAATTTACCTTTAATACAATTTAATATTCAAGAAATATTAAACGCAAGTAAGAAAATGCAGCTTTCAGTATTTTATTATAATAATATAATATAATGATGAATGATAATAATAATAATAATAATAATAATAATAATAATAATAATAATAATATCTTTTCAGCTAGTATATTAGGTCTGAGACCTGTCAGCTGTTCCTTATAACATTCATCTTAATTCCACAGAATATTTAAAATCTTTCCACAGATTATCTAACATTGCCTTAAAGGAGTTTAGAGATGGGACATTCACTATTGATGATGGTAGTTTATTCCATGTATTCACCACTCTGTTACGAAAATAATTTTGTCTTGCATTTGCTTTACAAATTCTTTTTAAGAGTTTTAATTTATGACCCCTGGTATTGATATTTTGAACAATGTTTAGTAGATCAAAGTTCATTGAATAAAATCCATGGGTATATTTGTAGACTTCAATCATATCCCCTTTTGTTCGTCGATAAACCAAACTTGGTAAGTCAATCTTCCTAAGTCTTTCTTCATACGAAAGATTTATGTCATTTTTTTCTAGTATGGTCAAACTAGTCACAAATATAAAAGGCAAATATTTCTTTTCCATACACAGTCATTACACCTTGAAAAATGGTGAAGGATCCCCGAAATATCGGAATAAATCGAACCAGGGACAGAACAACAGCTGGATATTGAAAGTCTGTTTATTTTTGGTCTGTTTTTTGTTTTTATTCACTTGTTCATTTTCATGCTTCATAATACCAAACAAAAAAACAACGTTCACAAGAACAAAGTTTACACACTATCAACTTATATATATATATATATATATATATATATATATATATAATATATATATATATATATGTGTGTGTGTGTGTGTGTGTGTGTGTGCGTGTGCGTGTGCGAGTGTATGTACATTATGTACATATATGTGTGTATAAATATATATGTTTAATTATATATATATGTGTATGTTTAGGTATTTATATATACATATATGTATATATTCATATGTATATATATGTATATGTTGGCATATGTATATATATGTGTGTGTGTGTTTGTGAGATAAAAAAATAAAAAAAGAATCAAAGAGAAAGAAAAGAAAAGGAAGAATAAAGTTCAATGTAAATATAACGTGCAGTTCTGATGTGTGTGTTGTGTGTGTATTTGCGTGTGTGTGTGTGTGTGTGTGTGTGAGAGAGAGAGAGAGAGAGAGAGAGAGAGAGAGAGAGAGAGAGAGAGAGAGAGAGAGAGAGAGAATGTCTGCGTAAAATCATATAAGCGAAATGAGATTCTCTATGGTTGTACTTTCAGTCCCAAATAGATCAGATTCTTCTTCTTCTTCTTCTTTCTTCTTTCTTCTTCTTCTTCTTCAATGTCCTTCACACATTGCAGCATAATTAGACCCTGGACCCAATAATGCCGAACATATCTTTAGTCAGTTGGCAACACCGCCTAGGGCGCAACGGTGCCACTTATCAAAATTCTTCATTATAATATCTGAATGAGAGCCAAGAAAATTGCTGATAAGTAGAAATTAAGAAAGGATTTCGTGTACAGACAAGACGCAAAGTATCGATGTTCAATTTGTACAATTTTGTATGAACACATTTACAAGACATTGAACCTAGCAGCTAATTTTTGTTATGAAGTCTTATGCGTTGCATGTAACCAGACAAGAAGAAGAAGAAGAAGAAGAAGAAGAAGAAGAAGAAGAAGAAGAAGAAGAAGAAGAAGAAGTTAATGAAAAAAAGTTACATTTTTAAATTGAAAAAATTAAATTGAAATAAATCACTAGGTAGGCCTGAGCCTATTCTCCAAGCGGAGAATTAAGAGGTTTGAATTCTAAAATAATTCTGTTATAACCAAGGTTAAAGATCCCAGTCTGCCTTGCTATTTACCCATAGTTGGTGAAATATAGGCCTATTCTAGTAGTGACCACCCCAAGTGGAATTTAAGAGGTTTGAATTCAGAGAGACTGGTTGCCTAACTATGGTTAAAGAACCCAGTCTGCTTTACTATTTACCCATAGCTGGAGGGAGAATAAATTAAATTAGTGAATTAGATCACTGGGTCTATTCTAGTAGTAACCACTCCAAGCGGAGATTTAAGAGATTTGAATTCAGAGTTTTCCTTCTCCTAGACTGGTTGCCTAACAAAAGTCTGTCCTACTATTTACCCATAGCTGGAGGTAGAATAGTTGGATTCATACCTTTCCCCAAGGGTATTAGCACTATGTGAATAGTGGCTTCATCCTGGATTTGAACTCGGGTCGATGAGTCCATTTCCTACGACTCTAACTATTACACCACCGGCCCCTCCCTAAATAAGTATCATTAATGGTATTTTAAGCGTCGTTTTATTTTAATCGTTTTGCGTTAGGAAAACATACATTAGTTTGTAGATTCAGAATTGTTTGGCAATGTTCAGAAGAACGTCTACCACAGTTGATTTTAATTTGCGACAGGGATTATTTGGAAAATGTCTGTAAAAAGATTAAAGTTTTTTTTTCTTTTTCAATAATTTTATACTTTTTTGTTGAATTTGTAGCATTCATTTTAAATTAATCGTGTTATTTAGAGTAGCGCGTATTCTAATTCCTTAGGCAATTGAAAATAGTGCATATGTGTGTTTATACGGACGTGCGCACACGCGCGTATGTATGAGATATATTGACTTTTTCTCGATTTGCTTAGCCTTACATTTGAACAGATATGCCCGCCTAATTCATTAATTATCAACTAATTAATTTTCAAAATTAGGTATGACTTCAATTAAGCGCATATTTTCCCAAAATTGTCGGCTATATATATATATATATATATATATATATATATATATATATATAGAGAGAGAGAGAGAGAGAGGGTATTTAAATACCTTAGGCAACTGAAAATAGTGCGTGCGTGTGTGTTTGTGTGTGTGTGTGTGTGTGTGAGATAGATAGATAGATAGATGTATTCCAATACCTTAGGCAACTGAATATAGTGCGTATGTGTGCGTGTATGTGTGTGGGTGTGAGAGAGAGAGAGGGTGTGAGAGAGAAGGGGTGGTGTGTGAGAGAGAGAGAGAGAGAGAGCGTATTCCAATATCTTAAGCAACTGAATATATATATATATATATATATATATATATATATATATATATATATATATATATAGAGAGAGAGGGGGGTATTCCAATACCTTAAGCAATTGAAAATAGTGCGTATGTGTGCGTGTGTGTGTGTGTGTGTGTGTATGTGAGATAGATATATAGATAGATAGAGAGAGAGAGAGAGAGAGAGAGAGAGAGAGAGAGAGAGAGAGAGAGAGAGAGAGAGAGAGAGAGAGAGAGAGAGAGAGAGAGAGAGAGAGCGTATGTGCGTGTATGTGTGTGTGTGTGTATGTGAGAAATAGAGAGAGAGAGAGAGAGAAGAGAGAGAGAGAGAGAGAGAGAGAGAGAGAGAGAGAGAGAGAGAGAAGAATGATGATAATAATAATGGAAGATTACTGAAGTGTGTTAATTTAACTGGTGACGTGGTCGCGCACACTCCCCAACTCAGTTGTTTCTCACACTTCAGCCACCCGAGCAGTCGATCTCACTTTTGCCCTCTTTTGTTTTCTTTTTTTTTATTCCCAATTCTCTGATACACAACCCCCCTCCCCACCCCTCATCTTAATTACCTATTTACTTAATGGTACATTATGTAGATTTGCATTATTTGTGGTGTTTGTGTTGACATATATTATCGCTCGAAAAAAAGGAGTTCACGTCTGTGTTTATTAAGACATAGAATCTATATACGTTTACAATATATAAATATGTGTACGTGTAGATAATGATATGTATTGTTAAGATGCATTGAATAAAAGAAATTAGATGAATTCTATTTGTGTGAATGGGATTATTTTTAGAATATGAATAACAAAAAAAGAAAAAAAAAAGAAAAGAAAAGAAATTCTGATTCCCTTCATCGTCAAATTAAACAATAGATGAACTCGGGAAATTCCACGGTCGAATTAATAACACTCACTAACGATTCATAATCATTACAAACATATTCAAATGGGTAATCTGAACATTAGCTACATAAATGAGAGTAACCTCCCCTTGTTTTTTTTCACTTTGAGGAAGCCTTATGTAGTTATTTCCTAGTTGATTAACATGAGTGACCCAGAAAAAACAGAACTCAAATTATTTATTTTCTCATTAAACTAACCCTAAACCCCAACCCTAACCCTAACCCTAACCCTAACCCATGACCGTAACCCTTGTTGGACTTAAACTTTAAAAAAAAATTAAAATTAACAGTTTTATTACATTTGTGGGTTCTGTTTTTTTCTGGGTAATATTATGTTACTCAGCTGGGGGGGGGGGTAGGGTTAGGGTTAGGGTTAGTTTAATGGGAAAATAAATAATTTAGGTTCGGTTTTTTCTGGGTCACCCTGTAATATCACATTACTCAACTAGGAAATGACTCCTCATGTTTTGGTCGGCCATTTTCATTTCACCGTAAATCTACACTGAAAATACGAATTTGTTCGAATCAATACAACTGCATGTTTTAACACGAAAACATCATAAAATGTGTTCTTAATAACAATTAAGTTCATTTCAAATAATGTGCAAACACAATTAAAATAGTAGGGCAGATTGGGCTCTTTAACCTTGGATAGGTAACCTGTCTAGGTATAAGAAAACTCTGCATTCAGAACTTTTAAATCTCCGCTTGGGGTGGTCACTACTAGAATAGTGCTAATATAGCGATAATACCATTGGGAAATGTATGAATACATATATTCTCCCTCTAGTCATGGGTAAATAGTAGGACAGACTGAGCTCTTTAACCTTGTATGACAGCACGTCTAGGTGAAGGAAAAACTCTGAATTTCAAAATATCTCTAATCGTCACCCGTTGACCATCGCTCTTGGTAGGTCCTGTATTCGGCATCTAGTGGCCATAGAGAGCTGATGAAGGTAGGTTTTTGCTGACGCGTTCACAAGAGAACGTTACAGGCTGTGCACATTTATTGATTCTTTTGTTTCTGATTTAAAAAATAATGTTGATTTGTTTGGTTTGAAAGAATGATATTTATTTGAATCTCATTTCATTATGTCTCACATGAATCCCTTAATGTCTAAAATATTCTAAGTAAGTAAGTAAATTCGTCGGAGTGGCCTAAAGTCGGTATCAGCCAGACAGCGAGGGAATCTATCCCCTTTTCACTAGCGGCTGACTTCCGATTTAGGTCAATTTCGGTAAAATTAAAACGGAAAGTTTTTTGGTGGTACCCAATGACAGTTTAACTACAGTCTATGAATTAACATTTTGCGAATTGGGTTACGGTTTTAGGGGATTAAGGTTGTTTTTAATTACGCATTGCTTAAAAAAAAAAAACAATAAAAACCCCAAATTACTATACATTAAATGTTAAAAAATATTTTTTTAAACTAAGTTTAATTGAAATTATACATTGCAATACTAACACAAACAACTGTTTCAATAATAGATTCAATAATTAATTTCAATGGTTAATTAAATGTATAGTAATTTGGATTTTTTGTTGTTTATTTATTAAGCAATACGTAATTAAAAACAGCCTTAAATTCCTGGTTAATTAAATGTATAGTAATTTGATTTTTTGTTGTTTATTTATTAAGCAATACGTAATTAAAAACAGCCTTAATCCCCTAAAACCGTAACCCAATTCGCAAAATGTTAATTCATAGACTGTAGTTAAAACTTTCCGATTTAATTTTCCGACCTAAATCAGAATTCAGCCTCACTAGCACCAGACCAAGGAGATTGTTGTTGGCGTCTGAGGCGGAGCACCACACCTACCACCAGCTCCTCACTTTACCACACAGATCACCGTGCTACTCATACGCTGAGTTTGCGAGGGCCGGTATCGAACTCGGAACGTTGCGGTTCCTAGTCGGACACTCTACCGACTGAGCTAAAAAATGTTCTATCCCTACGTAAATGCTAGAAACGTGAACCTCTTTATGCAAAACTGGATCTTTTGAGCCGTATTTTGACATTTCTTTTGATCTTGGTGATGATAGCTTGGGATGTATCATAAAAATTAAAATCCGTTTTATGGTTGTTATTAAATGTTGAAGGAGGTAAATAAAAGCAAAGTGAATGTTATTACCGAAACGGAAGTAAACACATTATTGGAGCGGGGGGAAAAAAAGGACTGAAAACAAATAAACTAAGGAACAATCACAAAAAAAAACCATCTGCGTCTTAAAGTTTATTTAATGATAAAGATAAAACTGACAGATGGGCGTATGGGAATACCGGGTGGCGGGTGGGTGGTGCTTGAAAACAGAGACATTAAGATTACTTAGAACAGAGGTCCCCAACCACCGGGTCGCGACCCGGTACCGGGCCGCGGGCCATTAGGTATCGGGCCGGACAGAATGTTTGAATTTTTATTTTTTAATTTTTTTTTTATTGATTATCAATCTAAATGTTGATGTTTTACTTTGAAAAGTGACTTCTGTGCCTCTTGACATTATGTCATTATTATTATTTGTCATTATTATTATTTGATTCACTTGTTCACTCTTTTATATAAAAATGATCAGTATTGTCACTTGAATCGAGTTTTTATTATAATTATTTCTTATTAGAAAGGATTTTCGTTCTAAAATAAATATTTTCATTTACAGAGATGTTGTTGATTATTAATTTATGAACAAATGTTTATTGTCTGTTGATGTTTGCATTTGACATGAGACCACTGCGGATGATTTAATATTAGATTACGTCATTAACGATTATCGAGCAAATGTAGGCCGGAGCATATGAAGGCCAGTCTGTGAAAATTATATCTTCATGAAACCGGTCCGTGGCGCAAAAAAGATTGGGGACCGCTGATCTAGATGACAGTTATGAACACATTGCTTTTAAGTAGTCATTTACAAATCAAGAATTCAGATCTGACAAAAATGAAAATATACATTTCTCTGAATTTTTTAGATGAGGCTTGAGGATTAGTATTATTTGTGTTATTCGGACTATTCTCCTCATCTTTATTGTTATCTGTACAACGTTTTGACCGATGTGCCCTCCGGACTTCTTCGTGTATTTCTTGACGGACCTGGGAACCATCTCGGATTCGGGAACCTTCTTTTCGGACTCGGGAACTTTCTTGTCGTAATCATGAAACTTTGAACCTAACCCTTTATTTAGTCCACAGGGGTATCCTTTCAGATCAAGGGCAGCAGTAACATAGAATAATAATTAAGACGGCTTAACACCTGTACCCCAGCTATGGTTAGCGGAATGAGAACAGGATATCCCGTGGACTGAATAAAGGGTTAGGTTCAAAGTTCCATGATGGCTCCCGATTACGACAAGAAGGTTCCCAATTAAGACAAGAAGGTTCCGAGTCCAAAAATAAGGTTCCCAAGTCCAAGAAGGTTCCCGAGTCCGACAAGAAATACCTGAAGAAAGCGGGAGGACATATCGACCGAAACGTTGTACAGATAACAATGAAGATGAAGACAATAGTCCGAATAACACAGATAATACTAATACATTTAGCTGAATTTATCATATTTACTATAGTAATTCATTTCTCTCTTTCTCTCTCTCTATATGTATATCATTATAATCGAGACTGTGTGTTTGTCTGTCTGTAACCGAGACTATATCACTACGCAAGACACTTTGTTATTTACGTCACATTCTCCATGATTTTAATCTTATTTAAACTTCAATTATTAATAAAATTGTTTTACATTATTAATACAGTTGACCCTATCTTGTATGATACATGTTCCTGTGTTGGTAATTATAACTGTCCTAAACAAAATGGCATTATTTTTTGACTCGCCAAGTGGAGAAGTGGAGATGTGATCCACAGAGAACCAGCTTCATTTTGATGTATGATACGTGTTCCTGTGTTGGTAATTATACCTGTCCTAAACAAAATGGCATTACCTTTTGACTCACCTATGTGGAGAAGTAGGGATGTGATCCACAGAGGACCAGCTTCATTTTGATGTATGATGCATGTTTCTGTGTTGGTAATTATACCTGTCCTAAACAAAATAACATTACTTTTTTTACTCACCCTCGTATGTAAATAGATCTGTACCAATAAAATTCTGCATATATATATATATATATATATGTGTGTGTGTAAGGTATCCAAATGACTGGTAGTAAGGGATGATTTCACCTGGGATCCTCAAAATCTCACTGTATATCCATACTGTATGCTCTTGTAGGTGCGAACATATATTCATACAAGGATCCCTAATCCCTAAAGAACCTCAATGTATAATAAGCAATAAATTAGATTAAGTACACACACACACACACACACACATATATATATATATATATATATAGTCATCCACAGACACGTGTTTCGACACCAAATCTCTTCAGTGTGGCTAGACATTCGTAAGCTACCTACAGCCGAGATTGAAATCCGATCGGTTGGGTGTTAGTCTGTCACCTTAACCATCAGGCTGTCATCACCTACAAATACGAAGGGGATTTTAACTGTTTTAATACACACATCGCTTTGTATGTAAAGGCCGTCATAGAGTGCCCCATCCCTTATATACAGGAGAGCGTCGCGTTTACGCTAGGGTTGGTATATATATTATATAAATCTCTAAAGAGGGTTCAATGTATAATAATCAATAAGTTAGATTTACACACACACACACACACACACACACACACACATATATATATATATATATATATATATATATATATATATATATTATATGTATGCAGGCTTTATTTGTCAGCTGATTCGATTACTTGATACTAAATATTTGACGATAAAATCTGCACACATCATTGGTTAATTTCGTGTTAATGTGCAGAAGTCGTTTCTATCATTTAAAAAAAGAAAGAATATTTTCTCCTGTGCATTATGATTTGAAACACGCCCTCATCTTCTCATCTATTGGATAGTGTCGACCGTTGACAGAATCCCATTTTTTACTATTTCAGGTTCTATTAGTTGTCTATCCCTGTTCTTGTGGCGCGTGCGGCGGCCTGTTATCGCGCTAAAGGAGTCGTTACTGCTTGCTGGTACCATAATGCTGAGTGCGAATTTCTCTAAGGGTTGGTCGAGTGGAGACAACCGTCGCCAGACCCGTCATTCAGTGTGTTGCAGGTGCGTAGGGGCTATTAGTCTGCTGATTAGATTATGTACTAGCCAAATACACAACCTTCGGGCGATACTTTAATGGGAATTCAATATTTTTTTTATCCATGTCCATGTATATACTCAAGTTCTCTTTTTATTTCCTTTTTTTTTTTTTATAGTTTTCTTCTTTTTTTTCTTTCGTTTTATTTTTCTTTCTGTTTTTTTTCTTGCTCTCGTCTAGTTATATTAACAGTCAGAGCTTTGTACACTGTTATGTTTCAACTTATGGACACCCATAATAAATTCGGTTGAGCTCATTATTTCACATTTATATAAATTAAATGTTTTCATTTTAATTTTCTTTGGCTTGCTGAAGTAATTGATAGTTTTTTTTGTCATTACAAAACGTTCTCTGCGAAAATTCTCTTTTTTTGTTTCCTTTTTTCTTTTATCCTTTTTTTTTCTTTCGTGGTATTTTCATTTCTATTTTTCTTTGTACACTGTTATGTTCCGACTTATGGACACCTATAATAAACTCGGTTGAGCTTATTAATTTCAATTGCTTTTCAAAGTGTCATTACATAATCATTAGTTAAAAAAATACACCAATAAAATATTAGTCAAAAATAAATATTAATTGGTAATACTTTATCTAAGGATTTGAAATGTTATGACAAATACTACTGGTGTATATGAATAAAAGATGTCAGAGTATCAAACATTTGGGAAGGGAGAGATAAGGAATGATGCTTTATGGTTAGATTTGAATAGATAAGAATTGCTATAAAGCATAAAGGGATTTAAGTTTTGAATCTCACCAGAAAACTTATTCTTTCTAATCCATACTATTTTGTAAAGATAATAGAATTTTGACAATTTAGGAGTTGCTATGAAAACATCAACTGAAATTGCGATGAAATAAATGTCAAAAATTATTAATGAAGAAATTTAAATAATAAAAAAGATTTGATAAACTTCTTGAAGCTTTGAATATTAGAGAAAAATATAAATTGTAAATGTTTTCATTTTGATTTTCTTTGACTTGCTGAAGTAATTCATAGTTTTTTTGTCATTGCAAAACGTTATTTGCGACGGAAAACAATAACAAATCCGATAAAGGGAAGATTTTAGCTCAGATGTGGGGCCTGTATTTAGCCATTCAATATTAACGAAACATAGCCTACCTAGGGCAATGGAGTTTTACTTTCATTCAAAGTTTCTTTTAATTTCATCCGTGGACTGAAATCTCCTGCCCCTCCCCTTTCAACTGTAAAAGGCAAAAATACTAAGGAGCAAAATCCTAACAGTAGGTAGTGGTGGCAAACCTATATTATGCAATATCTGCAAAAATAAAATGATGGTGAGGTCCCAGTGCTGGAGGTTTGGGGAATGTGGAGTACCCCTTAATCCCCATTGCTCCCAGGTCTACTCTGACTCGGCGTGGTAGTACCTGTTAGGGTCCCATCAATGGGTTAAATAGAAAAATGTGTTAAAAAATGAATATCCATTAACACTGAATTTATTTCAAAACTTTGTCGGGATTAAATGGTCCACTGAAGTTGATATGCCGTAAAACAAAAATAAACAAACAAAAAAAGAAAAAAGAAAAAAGAAAAGAGAAGTTCAAAATGTGTAGATGCTGTATCATTGTGATATTATGACGGTCACATAGTATACAATCTCACTTAATATCATCTCATTGCTTACAGACATCACAGTTTCCATCAATGCTGTGTAACGAATAATCAAGATAATCAATAGTTGTATACTTCCCGGACAGATCTTGTAGTAGGGGTGGGGGGTGGTGGTGTGTGTGAAAGTAAGAACAATTAGCAAATGAATTAAGTCAAGCAAGAAACATACTTCTATTAACGAATTCGTTTATTCATTATTTAGAGGTATTTTAAGCATCTAATAAAAAATGGTTATTTTCAACAAAAGAGCATGAACTACCCTTCAGAGATCATATCAATATTTTATAATCAAGTTTCTCTACAAATTTCAACAAAATATTTGAGTGCATAATTTAACGACGGATGAATAATTGCCATTAACACAGAGACCCAATGACATGCTTGCATATGACGTAGAAAATACTCGTGGAATGACTTGCGAGAAACAATATTACTCGCAAGAAAATTGAGGATATATATATTTACCAAACCCCTCTGCACGAGCAGGATGCGACACATGATCAATTTCTAATGCGGAGTTTAACAGGTTTGAATTCAGAGTTTTCCTTCCCCTAGACTGATCACATATCTAAGGTTAAAAGAACCCAGTCTGAGCTACTATATACCCATAACTGGAGGGAGAATATATGGATTCATACCTTTTCCTAAGAGTATTAGCGCTATGTGAAATGCAAACGGCCTTGTCTAGGATTTGAACTCGTGTCAACGAGGTCATTTCCTACGACTCTAACCATTACACCACGCACCTCCATAAAATTTTTCTTTTATCAAAAAAGGAATCTATGAGTCATACAACAAGATATCCTTAAAAATAAAACAAAAAAAAACTGAATAATTTAAAACAAAGAAAGAAGAAATTAATGACCATGCTATAAAAACCTTACAATATTGGGATGACTCAGAAGTTTAAAAAAAGACCGATTTCGATTCTAGCGAGTCCTATAAAAGCGAAGCTTTTCGAAGAACACTAGTGAAGACAAACTTATGCCTACATATTCCATGTCGCTCGACTCTGAAATATTTGCCTTTTTGTCGTAAAGTGACTATGACTCATACAACAAAATATCATAAAAAAAAACACAGAACAATTTAAAACAAAGATAGAAGAAATTAATGACCATGCTATAAAAACCTTGCAATATTGGGATGACATTGATGGACGTTGATAGACGTTTAGATACTTTTACTTTATCTTTTACAAATTGTCATTTTACTTTTGTTCGTGAGAGAAGACATTGCTTCAGTTAAGTCAAAGAAAATACTTTGAATTGTATCTGGAAATTAGTTCAATTTACCTATATCTGGTTTACCGGGGCGGGGGGGGGGCGATGGCATAAACGATGGCTGTATTGAATGTAAGTTCTTGTGAGTCAACATTGATTTGACGTATCTTACTCGTGCGTTCCCCAAAATACGAACGGGGGGAGAGGGAACAGGTATATGTTTAAAACAATTTTGCGGGTAAAAGAAAATAGTTTTATAAATGAATGGATAAAAAGCAAATTAATGGATGGATTTTATTTGGATCTTTTTCGGTAAGATAAAATTCAGACCCAAAGAAAAATGTCTTGTTTGCACAGAGAAATTAGATATTATAATCTAAATTTCAAACATTCAAATTAAAAAAAAAATAATCAAAGATATGAACAGACTAAGATAGATAAATACCAACAGAGTGAGATAGATAAATAGATAATGAAGACATATATATATATATATATATATATATATTTATATATATATATATATATATATATATATATATATACAGTGTGAACAAAAATTATTAAGACAATCAGGAATATTTCTTGTATGTTGTTTATTCTCAACTAGTTTCGATCTTAGGTCATCTTCAGGAGAAAATTTCTTATTTGAAGAAATTGTTGATAGATTATTAGAAAGGGAGCATTATAGAATTATTATATATATATATATATATATATATATATATATATATATATATATATATATATATATGAGATAGAGTAGGGACTGGCAAACAGAGCCTCAAAGTCATTTTTGACCAAATGACTTTAGCCCCCCCACCCTACTACAGAAATAATTTACCAAAAATCAGGGAATTATTGGATTTTAATGAAATTTTCAGTGTTTATTTATCGAAGAATGATCTTTATAATGCATTATGTATTTTATTTCAAAACTTTCTAATTTTTTTCAGGTCACTTAATTTTGACCCCCCTTATGTTGGGGGCGTAAAATTGTTTCAAGTTGGTCCTTACCTGATACTAATTACAGTATAAATAAAGAGATAAAAGACCGAAGTTATGAATAGAAACAAAAAAAATTTTTACGGTGGCTTTTCTATGAAAAAATAAGTACCGAAAATCGAAAAATAATATGTAAAAAAATAATAAATAATTATGTTTTTGGAGATTTCTTTTTTACCCATTTCGATAATTATTTAATTGGCTATTATTTTATAAAAGAAAAAATTATACATCAATGTTTTTTCTGCTTAAAAAGGGGAGGGGGTACATTTTCAATCGAGTTTTTCGTCAAAACGTATTAATTTCGTCTAAAAAAATAAGGTTTGCATCAAGTAGATATGTATTTTTAGAATCTAAAAATCTAAAATTTTAAACTTAACATCAGGATTTTCATATTTTAAATGAATTTTATATATTAATTTTTCATAGCAAAAATACTAAATTAAAGTTTTGAAATAAAATAACTGATGCATTATAAAATTCATTAATTGATAAATCAATACTGAAAATTTCATTAAAATCGGATAATTACCTGATTTTTGGTAATTTTTTTTTCATCTCAAATGTTACGTTAAAATTGTAAACAAGCGCCTAAAACCATTGAAAAACAGCCAAAATGGCATCGGCGAACAAAATTGACCAAAACAAATACTTTTAAATCTTTTAAAAATAAACTGCATATGTAATGATTTTTTTTTAAATGAAGGTTATTATGGTACTACTTATCGATTTAGACAAAGTTTAACCTTAAATAATAGATTTAATTATTCTTAATTATTCGTAGTATCCGATTTTTTTTGCTACTCCCTAAGGTAGATAGATAGAGAGATAGAGATAGAGATAGAGATAGAGATAGAGATAGATAGATAGATAGATAGATAGATAGAGAGAGAGAGAGAGAGAGAGAGAGAAGAGAGAGAGAGAGAGAGAGAGAGAAATAAATGATGAAGACATACATATGAATATAGATAGATATTAACAGACTTAAATAAATAAATATCAACAGATTGATATAATATATATATATATATATATATATATATATATATATATATATATATATATATATATATAATATATACTAGCTATATTACCCGGTCCATGACCGGACTAAAAAAAATGGGAACACCATAGAGTGTTTTCAGACATATTTACATCCAAGGGTAAATAGTTATTGAAATTTTCATGAAAGTCGGACCATTAATTGATTTTTCATAGAATTAAAAAAAAATTCTTGTCGTAACTTGTTTTTGGCTACGTTAAATTTTAGTTGATGTAACGGTGCAAATATAAAAACTTTTTTTTTCAGTCATAATTTTCATTATTTCCGTAAGCTTACATTTTTTTTTAAATCATCAGGAGTTTGTTTGATGTTTCTTCTTTCGAATGGAAAAAGTTTTTTCAAGATAAAATTAATTTTTATGAAAGTTTCATTGTGTTG
>CM042167.1:52221528-52249028 GCA_023376005.1 Doryteuthis pealeii
TATAGTTTTACCCTATTGATTACTGCTAACAGTCCTAACTCCAGTGTCTTTGAAAAACATTAAGTGGAATTTGCTTACCGATTCGTATTTCCTAATCTAAAATGGTACCTGTGGACTTATACTAAGTTAAAACTTAGTCCTTTTTTTTTTCGGTGTGGTGGACCCGTAGATCTCATCAGATCATCCACCTGCGTTCCTCAAAGTCTCCCAGTCATCTTGCCTCGGCTTGTCACTGATACTTGACTTTGGGGAAGGAGAGCATGCGGTGCGTGTCGCACAAGCGCGCAACATGTAAAACAAAAAACCTGTGCAGATATTTCTACAAGTCCCCGGGTGATGTAGGAATGGGATGGAAGCATGCAGATGTGAATCTACATACATACGGCGTGATTTGTGGCGCACTCAACGTCACAGCTTTGCTGATTGAACAGCAACGTGCCTCGGCGAGGTTGTGGGTGAATGAGCAGCCCCTTGGTTAACACTGTTCACCCAGCCTTTTGGGAAATGTCTAGAAAAAATGACCTAAACAAATGCCGGTTCACCTATCAAGCTGGCCAGAAACCAACATTTCGAAGGTTGTCCACATTAGCTGGGTGAAAACTAGAAAATACAACACAAAACAAGGCTAAAAATAGCCACCTGGAATGTCTGGACACATCCCGATCTTGAGATTGGGAAACCCCAAACTACATACCTGCATCGTGACAGGGAAGTATCTCGATAAGGGACAGACACCTATGCTCTTGCGGAAATCAGCTCCAGCTATAAGGTCCAATTGACAGGAGGTCTGGATACACATCCTCATGGAAAGACAGGCCGATGATAGCTGTAAGAAGTTTGAGGTAAGGTGACTCGAGCCCTCCATTCTGAAGCGACACATGACGGACACCATAGAAACATTTCCTACATTGAAGTCTGGCCTGTGTGGCAGCGCCTGTATGTCGAGGATTTCATATGTGTGATAGGGTACATAAAAAACAAGCTGGATCCGTGGGCCATCTGCGCGCTCACAACTGCTCACATCTGGACTACTTGTAGAAATGGCCTTATTCTCTCAAGAAGCGGCAATCACCATATATATATATATATATATATATATATATATATATATATATATATATATAAGAAGAGAGAGAGAGAGATAATGAAGACATGAATATATGCATACACATATATATATTCTTCTCTATCCTTCTTTCTTTTTCTTCTTCTTCTTCTTCTTCTTCTTCTTCTTCTTCTTCTTCTTCTTCTTCTTCTTCTTCTTCTTCTTCTTCTTCTTCTTCTTCTTCTTCTTCAGTTTGTCACTAACATTAACAGACGATAATGAAGAAGAGAGTGTAATCTCAATGTGTTATCAATCAATCAATGATAAGTGTGAAATCTTATGTCAATAAAGTGAATGTCATATTTTGGACCCAGCAAGTCTGCTTTAAATAACCTGGTACAATGGGTTTGCTTGTCTTATCGATATAACCCAAGATTGTCATATGATTTGCTTTTATCTGGCTACAAAGAGACAAGAATAAATGACTTCCTTGCATGTCTAACCATTCCAATTTTAGAACGATAAAAACATATAGGATACGTTTCCTCATTAATCACATTGGAACGCCAAATATTTTATGGAAAGAGTTTGTATGCGTGAAATGTAGAAAAAATAACAGACGATGCTAAAATCTAAATGTTATTGTTAACAAGACCCAAATTTTGGAGAGATTAAAATCTTGGCGTGATAAAATTGATAGTGCTATGTTATTCTATCTTTGTCTTTTTCAAAGTATTTGTGGGTTTTTTTGTTTTTTTTTTGCAATCGATTCCATCGAGTTTATCATCCAGAAAACAACTGTTTGCTTTGATATTAATAGACACAGACACGAAAACATACGAGTTGGTTAGAAAATGAAAGTGAAAGTGAAAGTACCGAATTTAGAAATATATATTTACATTTTTTCAGGTCAGTTAATTTGAACCAAGTATATTTGAGGCGTAACACAGATTCTCAAAGATATGTGGTTCAAAGTTAACTGACCTGAAAAATGTAAATGCTTTTAAATAAAATAACTATTATATCTTTTATTCATTAATATATCATCACTGAAGATTTCATTAAATTCGGTTAATTCCCTGAATTTTGGTATTTTTTCTTTCGTGGGGAATGACATATGATGGTGGAATTTAGGTGCGATTTAACCCTTCATTCTTTAGCCTTGTCATAGCAACCAGTCTAGTGCGGGGTGCGACAGAAATACCATCCACATTTGAAATTCTCATCTGTAGTGGCAATGGTAGCTAATGTCTTACAATTTACTATTTCTCTGAATATTTGAGATGAGGCTCGATGATTAGTATTAATTGCATTATTCGGATTATTGTCAATGGCGACAGTAACATAGAATAATAATTAACACAGCTTAACACCTGTACCCTAGCTATGGTTAGCAGAATAAGCACAGGATATCCCTATGGATTGAATAAAGGGTTGGGTTCAAAGTTCCGTGATGGCTCCCGATTACGACAAAAAGGTTCCCGAGTTCTAAAAGGAGGTTCCCAAAAAAGTGTTCGAAAAGAATGTTCCCGAGTTGGATAAGAAGGTTCCCGTGTTCTAAAAGAAGGTTCCCAAGTTCGAAAAGAAATACCTTAAACTTACTTTTGATAAAAAATACTTTTCCTTCATTGTATTTTATTGCAATAATCACTATCAATCTACAAAAAATTAGAAGAAATTTTTACTTTTCAGATTTGACTGCACAAAGAAAATGATTTTCAATGTTATATTATCGTTATGTAATCTTTTATTAGCAATAGAGAGAATAAAGATACTGGTCTCCTGATGGATTTAAAAAAGCCTTAATACACAGAGAAAGGGGTAGTAATCTCTACCACAGTTAGTAAAGAATGAGTGAAGAGGTAGTAGAAAGCAAGGCCCCACTCGTAAAATCTCTACCACAAGATTGAGTGAAGAGGAAGTAGAAAGCAAGGCCTCACTCGTAAAATCTCTACCACAAGATTGAGTGAAGAGGTAGTAGAAAGCAAGGACTCGTACAATCTCTACCACAAGATTGAGTGAAAGAGGTAGTAGAAAGCAAGGCCTCACTCGTAAATCTCTACCACAAGATTGAGTGAAGAGGTAGTAGAAAGCAAGGCCTCACTCGTACAATCTCTACCACAAGATTGAGTGAAGAGGTAGTAGAAAGCAAGGCCTCACTCGTACAATCTCTACCACAAGAGTGAGTGAAGAGGTGGTAGAAAGCAAGGCCCACTCGTAAAATCTCTACCACAAGATTGAGTGAAGAGGTAGTAGAAAGCAAGGCCCCACTCGTAAATCTCTACCACAAGATTGAGTGAAGAGGTAGTAGTGTTACATAATTATTAGATACCTAATATTTGTGTGCAATGGTGTAGAAATAAAAATGGCTGTTATAAGCTGCAGCCCACGGCCTTGAAGGATTTGAGTGACAAGGCTTGACCTCAGTTTTAACCTTCCGGTGGATACCATGAGAATCGGTGGAGGAGACCCTCTTCCGGTTTAGATTAGAAGTAAGTTTCAGTTAAAAGGTAGCAGCGAGCTCGAAGGGGTAAGTCGCGTTATACGCACGTCCTCTCATCTGTGCAGATTGTCTGGTTGGGGATTTTAGAATAAAGTAAGATCAAAGTAAATCGGAGTCTTGTGTTATTACCTAAAAAAACTAACAATGACACAGGGCTTCTGATAAAGAGAAATCCCCAATAGAAGACCAGACCCGAAATCCCCCAAAAAGTCCAGACTCTAGAAGATTCCAGACCAAGACAAGATGTTATAAGATTCCAAAGACGGTCAGAAGAAAAGAGTAAGAAAGAAGTAATAAGTAATGAAGAGGGTATGCAACAGTAGAAAGCAAGGCACCACTCGTAAAATCTCTACCACAAGAGTGAGTGAAGAGGTAGTAGAAAGCAAGGCCTCACTCGTAAAATCTCTACCACAAGATTGAGTGAGAGGTAGTAGAAGCAAGGCCCACTCGGAAAATCTCTACCACAAGATTGAGTGAAGAGGTAGTAGAAAGCAAGGCCTCACTCGTAATCTCTACCACAAGATTGAGTGAAGAGGTGGTAGAAAGCAAACTCGTAAAATCTCTACCACAAGATTGAGTGAAGAGGTGGTAGAAGCAAGGCACTCGTAAATCTCTACCACAAGATTGAGTGAAGAGGTAGTAGAAAGCAATGCCCCTCGTAAATCTACCAAAGATTGAGTGAAGAAGTGGTAGAAAGCAAGGCCCACTCGTAAAATCTCTTGGAAAGCAAACTCGGAAATCTCTACCACAAGAGGTGTAGAAAGCAAGGCCCCACTCGCACTACTCGTCTCGTAAAATCTCTACACAAGATTGAGTGAAGAGGTAGTAGAAAGCAAGGCCTCACTCGTAAAAATCTCTACCACAAGATTGAGTGAAGAGGTGGTAGAAAGCAAGGCCCCACTCGTAAAATCTCTCAGATTGAGTGAAGAAGTGGTAGAAAGCAAGCCCCACTCGTAAAATCTCTACCACAAGATTGAGTGAAGAAGTAGTAGAAAGCAAGGCCCCACTCGTAAAATCTCTACCACAAGATTGAGTGAAGAAGTGGTACTCGTAAAATCTCTACCACAAGATTGAGTGAAGAGGTGGTAGAAAGCAAGGCCCACTCGTAAAATCTCTACACAAGATTGAGTGAAGAGTAGAAAGCAAGGCCCACTCGTAAAATCTCTACCACAAGATTGAGTGAAGAGGTGGTAGAAAGCAAGGCCCACTCGTAAAATCTCTACCACAAGATTGAGTGAAGAAGTGGTAGAAAGCAAGCCCCACTCGTAAAATCTCTACCACAAGATGAGTGAAGAAGAAAGCAAGGCCCCACTCGTAAATCTCTACCACAAGATTGAGTGAAGAGGTGGTAGAAAGCAATGCCCACTCGTAAATCTCTACCACAAGATTGAGTGAAGAGTAGTGTAGAAAGCAAGGCCCCACTCGTAAAATCTCTACCACAAGATTGAGTGAAAGGTAGTAGAAAGCAAGGCCCCACTCGTAAAATCTCTACCACAAGATTGAGTGAAGAGGTGGTAGAAAGCAAGGCCCCACTCGTAAAATCTCTACCACAAGACTGAGTGAAGAGGTAGTAGAAAGCAAGGCCTCACTCGTAAAATTTGTCAACGGTTTAAAATATTTTTTTCAATCGTACGAGTCTATTAAAGATCCTATTTGAATTAAACTTGGCGTCCCCATAAGTAATACTGGCCCGGCTGCACATTGGCCATACAAGACTTATGCACTCTTTTGTACTCAAACAACAGGACAAACCGCAGTGTGTAACATGTTAAACACTCTGCATTGTTAAACCCTTCCCCATAAAATGTGGAACTTTTGCTCTTATAGAGAAACCATTTTTCAACATAAATCATGTAAAATATCTATTTGAAAATGTCAACATAGATGCCATTTTATCCTTCTTGAGAGAAATAAAAATATACCAATAATTATAAATCAGTTATAAAATATATAAGGTACGTCTACGAAACAAAACTATCTACAAAAATACACCTTTAATAAATGTATCTGAAAACAGAACCACATAATCACAGGGGTGGGGGCGGGGTTATAATTTATGTTAAAGAGGAAGAATAATACGTCATGACAGCAAAATAGCAGACCAGCTTGCTAGTGCCATGCGTTTGAGGGTAGAGACGAATTCTATCAATTTCGAAATCCTATGGGACATTCCCTCACAGGTTCGGATCCTGTTCCCAGCGCCATATTGAAGTCAGTCAGTCAGTCAGTATACTGTTGGTTTGGACAACAGCAACTGGCTAAACACAACCGAACTAGTGCCCAAGACAACTGGTACTTATGGAACTCAATAATAGTCCATTCATGTATTTGGGTGATTCCATTCCCTGATTAGCTGCTTGGTTTCTATGATGTTTTGAGGCTTCATAAATACTCTGGTGTTCTGCAGTAGGATTGCAACAAGGTTAGATAATTGGAACTTAGTATGATTATTCTACAAAAGTATATCTTACTTTCGTCCAACATTTTGTTAAATGTGTTCCGCTGAGAATTTCTGGCTACTTGCAGGTTATTCACAGACTCTGGACAAAAACACACCTGTAAAACAAAATTGACAACTATGTTGGAA
Organism: Doryteuthis pealeii; assembly: GCA_023376005.1. Lineage (NCBI taxonomy): Eukaryota > Metazoa > Mollusca > Cephalopoda > Myopsida > Loliginidae > Doryteuthis > Doryteuthis pealeii. The sequence goes on from CM042167.1 coordinate 52,227,664, forward strand.
TATTTTGTGATGTATATATATATTTACCAACCCCTCCACACGAGCAGGATGAGACACAAATGTCAATTTCTTAAATGTTCTGTGATATAAGGTGTGCTCTAATTCCCCACCGGGATTTATACTAGCCAAGGTCACGTGAGTTATTCTTGCAGCCAATCACTAACAATACTGTGTGGCTGATAGAATACTAAAACCCCTCACATTGGACATAATGACAATTGCGCTCACTGAGGACGGACATAGGATTACCGGATCTTTATCAATACTCAGGATGGACTTATACGATTACCAGAGTAACCAAAACATTCATTATCGAAGGACTCTTTATCAAGGGTTCAATTCCACTGATTGACTCCTGCTTTAAGGCCAAAAGATGGCCCTTAAAAACTTAACAAACTAATTTTTGTCTCGCCCACTAACAATTCATTTTAAAACAAAATATTTACTATTCAATCACAAACAAAACAAGATTTGGCATTAAATAACCCACAGGTGTTGATATGCCAATTAAGCAAAATAACAAATAACAAAATTAGGTAAAACTTTAAGTAGCCATCTGTGTATTTGATTTATGCAACTTTTATTATTCTCTATTGAAGAAAATGTATAAAATAGTCGTCGTTTCCAAAAACATAGAAAGTCATAAAACAGTGACATTTAAATGACAAAAGATTTTATGCATCTTGCGAGTCAAAATAAAATCAATAAGTGACAAAATAAATCAATAATGTAAAGCTTCAAAATACAGGTAATTGGATTTAAAATTGTTAAGTTTTACCAACTAAAATAGCCCCTTGAGCATATGAACCTACTGTCTGTAAATCACGTTTCCAGAACTACATGATAAGTTACCACGTGACCCCTGGCACGCCATCGAGAATTGGCGCGCATTTCGTTTTTCTCTTTGTCTTTGCTCCTCCTTCTATCATTCTGTCCAGTGAACTAAATCAATGTGTAAGCACGTCTGTCCAGTACCTCCGTTAAAATACGTCTTGTGTTCTCATTTTTACTAACACTATGAGTCAACTAATCCACACCATATCAACAGGCTATGTGCCTAGCTATTCAACAAAAATACTTCTGATCTAACCAGCAAAAATGATTAATAACTTGGAAAAATGTTGTTTTTTTTTTTTTAGGTATTTTTAATGAAAAACCTCACTTATTTATATTTAATATTTCTATGGGCATTAAGGTAGGTCGATTTTTCACTTTTTTAAATTATCAAATTGTCCGTCTATGCGAAAGTTGTATGTTGGTATACTGAATATTGATACCAAAAATTAGATGTTTTACTCGCACCATTGCCTGAGGAAATAGCATCAAAGATCGTCTACTAAAATGTCTTTAAAATCCTCGTTTTAGCCTTTAGAAAACGAAGATATTTAGTGCATTTTAGTAGAAGATCTTTGATGCTATTTCTTCAAACAATGGTACAAGTATTCAGTATACTAACACACAACTTTCGCATAGATGGACAATTTGATATTTTTGAAAAAAAGGGCACCTAATTACACAATATTCATGTCGACGCGAAATGATAGTAAGAAACAAAAATTATGGTGAAACACGTGTCAACATATAATAAATTTCAAAATATATTCTTCTTCCATTTTCTTCATATTTTCAACATAGATAAAAACAAAAAGTGAAAAAAGGAACAGAATGAGATTGATTCATATCTCATCAATGCAGCAAGAATCTACGAGTACTTTTTTTTTTATGTCTAAACAAAGAATTCCATACATTTTATTTTGTTGTTGGCATTCTTCCGTCTACTAAAGACGATGGCGTAGTGTTCACTTTTTTATCTTTATTTTATTTATTTATTTATTTTATCTGCAAGTAATCCTTAACTATTTCCTCGTAAATTCCTACCATAAAATAAACTGAACCCTCATTTTATGTCCGTGTTTTTGCAATAAATGTTTTATTTTTCTTGCACCCGTTATTTTACAATACTAAATATATTTTCTTTATTTTAATATTCACTTCAATGTGTATATTCTAAAAGTTTTTATTTTGTGAGAATGTTTAGTTTTAAAGTGGGGGCTCTTTTTGTTGTTATTTCTTTTTTTTTTTTGGCTTTGGTACTCTAAAATAAAAACGTCAGATTTTAATCATCGTCGATGAAAAAACAAAATTAAGGTCATAAAAGGAGGATCCAATTTATGCCTAAATTATATATATATATATATATATATATATATATATATATATATACACGTTTGTATATATGTTTTTATTGCTAATAAATTCTGGAATAAGACTGATAAAAAGATAAATGATGGGTGTCACTGTTCGTTACAATTTCTATGTGACTTAAAATTACAATATTTATTGAGTTACATTACTTAAAATTCACATTATGGTAATATAGACACAAAAATCAGATTCTTATAATATAGGTATAAAAAAATGTTGATAATTTTTAGATATTTTGATACTGATTTCCAAAATTCTCAAAAAATATTTCTTATAGATTAAAAGAAATTGATGAAGCTATTGAATTGAATGTATTCATATTTGTTAGATATGTTTTTCAATATGGCTGCAGTGTTGAAAGATCCTGTTAGGATAGAACTAAGAATTATCTCTTTTGCTATAGCATCTCGATGGAGAGAGAGAGAGAGAGAGAGAGAGAGAGAGAGAGAGAGAGAGAGAGAGAGAGAGAGAGAATTTTGCTTTTATAACCTGAAATTAAAGTTGGTTGTTTTTAAGAATTAACTCTGCAAATATTTGGACAAGTATTGTCTGCCACATAACATGACATAAATTGATTAGATTTTCCTGGGAAGAGAAGGAAAATTCGATTTTTTTTCAAACTGTCTATTTTGTATTTATTCTTTACATATTCAGGAAATGTACCCCAAACAGTATATAAATCTTTCACTAAAGGGGGGGGGGTGTAGATTTATTGGGGAAAATGATTAGACTTGTTTGGGTGAATAATTAAATTGTTTATTTTATTAGAAGTTAAAGTCTTTACCATAATTGTTATAACTGCTTAAAATTTGAAGATTCAATTAAGTTAACACTCTGTTCTATATTGGATCATACAATATTCAGTATACTAGTACATCCAACGGTTCTCGTAATGGTTCCGTAATCTTCGCAGTCTCAGCGTATTTGCCACTCATCCCACTTATGAGGGCGTAACACAAGGACATTTTTATGTGGGCCCACCCACAAGCCGAAGCTCATGTGTGGTAGGCACAAAGAATGCGTTGATCCCGTCGGTATTCCACGAAGGGGGCGCCTCAGGCACTGGGCAATAAATCCAGCCCTGGGCAATAAATCAAGGGGGTAGGTATTGCCTGGGGGAATCAACGCTGTTAATTTTACTTAGCCGCTCCAGAAGCCGAAGCACTCTGAAGCAAGGTCAGGGTATTTGCCTCTCATTCCACTTATGAGGGCGTGACACAAGGACATTTTTATGTGGGCCCACCCACAAGCCGAAGTTCATGGGTTTTAGGCACAAAAAATACGTTGATCCCGTTAGCATTCCCCCTCAATGGGTGCGCATCAGGCACTGAGCAATAAACCCAGCCCTGTCCCTTCAAATCAAGGGAGTAGGTATTGCTTAGGGGGAGAGCCCTCTGGGATCAACGCTATTAATTTTACTTAGCCGCTCTAGAAGCCGAAGCGCTCTGAAGCCGGCTCAGCAACTCACTCGGATGTTGTAAAACTGCAGTGTACAAATAGTACTGGACCAGCGCATTCACTCTCTACGAAAGGTAAGCTAGGCTAGTCCACAACACACACACTCTAACGCCCAAGAAAAGTTGTGAGATCCAATCAAATTAAATATATATATATATATATGTTCTTATTATAATAGAGATTATGTGTTTTTCTGACTGTAACCGAAACTATATCACTACTTAAGTCACAATTCCCTTAATTATTTTCGTCATATTCTCCATGATTTCATTCTTTTAAACCTTCAATTATGAATAAAATTGTTTTATGTTAGCCATATCTACGTACTAATAACATGTAATTGTATTTATATATACAACAAAATAGCGGTTTACAGTTTGAACGAGAAGGCTAATTTGCATATTAATATTTAAAATTTGATTTTAATAAATATGTGCTTGGTATTATTGATTTCTAATTGTTTGGTTTTATCTTAATGAATATGAGCAAAATCTCGGGGATAAATCTTAAAAGAAATTTATTTACAAGAAGAAATAACTGTAATTTTATTCTTTACTTCCTATTTTAACTAAATAGTTTAATTAGGAAAATTTAGCAATGAAAGACAGGAGTGATGGAAGAGTAAGTTTCAGCTGTTCTATTTTTCGATTATATCTCCCTCTGTTTCAAATCCTTTTATCTGCATTCTCATTTAGTTTCATTAGCCTTTCTAATTTAATATGATATTTTATTACATTAAAACTTAAATACTTGCACCCTACGGAGGGTGCATATATATTTGCTAGTATATATAACATTCTTAAATATATAGATTTAAAGTTATATATTTAATTTATATTTAATCTCTATTCATAAACATCATCATTTATATTTATATATTTTATATATTTTTTATGATATAAATTTTCATAATAATTTTTAAAATTCTATTTTATTAATATTTAATTATTATTATTATTATTATATTATTATTATTATTATTATTATTATTATTATTATATTATTAAATTTAACATTAAAAATTCTTTAAAATATTTTTTATATCATAGATTATTATTTTTATTACTTATTTGTATTATTTAATTTATTTTTTGTGTTTTTTATTGTGTTTTTAGTGCTTTTTAGCTTGAAGTTTTTCAAAAAGTATTTAAATTTGTCATGTCAATCTTCAAGTTCACACAATCATTGAGGTTTCTCTTTTATTCTTTCATGCACTTCAAGAAGTTACCAGAAAATTCGCGAATTTTCATGTTTAATAATCTTCATACACAGTAGCATTGCAACCAACAAAGCCTTCATCAGATGATGACTCTGTGTTCAGGCATGGTTTCGGGGCCGAAGCATCATTACCACAGCAGTATCTCACGATATCACCAGACTTTGTTGGTTTGATGTCACATTGTAGGATTGCCATATCCACGCTGATGTGGTTAGAGCTTTATTCTGGATCTTTTTGATGTATTTCCTCTTGTCTGGTGGAGAAAGTCCAAGTTTAGTAAAAAATGCCAAGGTTGAGTTGGTAAATAAAAATAAACCTTTATTCTTTTAAACGCCTGACCATTTGGACACTGTGTATCCTGCACACCGCATCGTGTATTACTGGAGTCATTATCGTCGAAATGTGAACTTCTATTCGCAATTACCATTCCAATTCATTGTATTACTATTTCCCCTTATACACGTGTCATTAACACCAAATGTAACTACAAATAAAACACTACTTATAGCAGCAAAAACAAAGATATAATTGATGTTATAATCATTTTGATTACAGTAATTACTGTTGCATGTACTAATATTAATGGTAGCATTATTATTATTGCTATTATAACACATTATCCGTTTTATAATCTCACCAAATTATCAACTTTTGTTAGGGTCGTAACTATTTCTATTTTACAAAGCTGGTAAACATAAGAATCAATTTCATTTAGTTATTTTTCATTCTTATTTTCTTATATTCCACTAAAACAACTATTCTCATACCATTTTTTAAAAGTCCATTTTAATGTGCCAACTATCACGGAAATCAATGAAAATTCAATTTATAGCTTCCAGTATTTTCATTATTTGGGTTTAGTGATATCTACCCCCCTAATTTTAATGAGTTTCATTAAATTGGGGATCATATGACCTTTAGGCACCCCTTTTTCGATTCAGAAGGACATATTTTTCATTTACACCGTCAATATCCGGTTGTTTATTAACAGACGATTTTTAGAGTTTTTTTTTAAATTATAAAACTAACCCATAACCCTAACCCCTAACAAACAACCGGATATTGACAGTGTAAATTAAAAACATGTCCTTCTGAATCGAGATCAAAAAGGGGTGCCTAAAGGTCATATGGTCCAAATTTGGTATTATTTGTATTATTGTCCTCATCTTCATTGTTATTTGTACAACGTTTCGAGTATTTCTTATTTATTTTAATGAGCCATCTATCACAGAAATCAATTAAAATTCAATTTATAACTTCCGGTATTTTTATTATTTGGGTTTAATGATATCAAATTTCCCCCCTAATTTTAATGAATTGATTAATTTTAAATCGAGTTAAATTACTTTTGTTTATGAGCAAAAATGTGAGTATTGTGTGTCATTGTAATAGGTAATTGAGTTACTTCCCCTGTTTTATTATTACCTCCCCTTTGTATAACTCTTTGATGTTTCTGAGGTATATAAACTCTCAATAAACTGTAACAGTATTCTAAGTAGAATAAAACTTTCTTAAGCCTAACTGTGTGTGTTCGTTTATTATTACAGTCATATAATGAGTGTTTTTAATATGAATTTGTGTTATGTAAATCTGTACATGTGTATTCCCAACTTCTATAATCGAGAATTAAATACTCTCTATCTTAATATGATATAATATAACTAGCAGGACCTGCGGATATACCACAGTATGATAATTTAATTATTACAACGTTTGATATGTTTACTTAAGAGATATTGCTAAATAGTTCAATATGTAAAAAGTATGATAATCTTGATTTAGCTCTCTCTCTCTCTCACTGTTTCTTAAAAGGGAGGTGTGTAAAATATTTACATTGATTTGAAGGTGGAGGTGTTTAAAATATCTACATTATTTTCCGACAAAAACGGGACAAAAACACGACTCGGATAAGTAGTACCGGAAATTCGCCTGACACTGGTTAGTTAAAACATAGCGTAAATTAAGACAGGAGACTGGGCCGACATAAGATCAAAATTACCAAAATATATTTGAACTCGGGTCGCCAATTCAGTTTCACACGACGATAATCGTTAGGTTAAGCACGCTTCTGTTCAGCTTTTAATTTTATCGTCAAAATCTTTATCAAAAGAAAAATAGGAGAAAATGATATTTTAACACCCAACAGGTTCTGTTAATTAAAAAAAAACTTTATACTTTTTAAAACGTAACGATTTGCATGAATAAAATCTGTAGACCAAAAATCACCCTGATTTTAAAAACATAACTCCCCCCACCCCAAAAAAAAACAAAACAAAAAAACAATAAAAGACCCCCCGAAAAAAACAAACAAAAAAATTAGATGATTGTAATGATAAATGATAATACCGTTAGACTTTGGAAAGCTTTATCCTGCTAAGAATAATTGGTACACTTATTGAGAGTTTATATAGTCTAGTATTCCATAGAGAGTGCTCCAAAGGGAAGGTAATCATAAAATAGGAGACGTAACTCTCAATTACTTATTACAATGATTAAACTTTGATGAAATTTTCAGAATTTATTTTGCAAACAATTTTTATAGATATCTTTTAAAGTATTTGTTTAAATTTCTGAGATTAGGAGTTTTTATGGATTTACTTTTGATTTTACACGATTTGGAATATTGTACCCAACTTAGTTGTTATGTACACGAAGTTTCGGTTCTTGTACACCCTGGTCTTCTTCAGAGTTTTTTTTATTTAATTTATCGTAGTTAATAACCTTCAAGAAACGGAATCCTTTATTCAATCCATAGGATAGAGTGTTCTCATGACTCAGAAATTCTTGATTCAATTAATTTCACTTCCCTTTACGCTGAATCTGGTCACAAGGATTGGACTCACGACTTCTAGATAGATTCTAATTCAAAACTCTTAATCAATGCGCTTATTTTCACATCTGAGGGACAATTCAGAGATGACGTATGAAAGCTTCAAACCTAGCGTCACTCTTCAACCAGATCCTGTATGCTTTTTGTTTATGCTAGACACCAGCGATCTTCTAAGTAGGCCAAACTGAGAGATGAACACTGTATGAGAACGATTAATTAAGAAGGACAGGACGTTAGACCAGAGAATCAGTTATAGCAACAACAACTAATTAAAATATTAAATATCAAGGTCAAAATGTAGGCTAACAAATTGTAAAAAAAAAAATATTGTAATTTTCGTCCATTAAAGCAGTCCGTACAAATTTGTAAATGAAATGATGATAACACCAAAATATCAAAATAGGTTTGACATCAAAACCGTCCAAGTTCAAACAAGTTGTAATAAATAATTGAGAGGATTACTTCCCCTGTTTTATTATTACCTCCTCTTTGTGTAAATCTTTAGCTTTCTGAAAGTATATAAACACCCAAGAAAACTGTAACTGTATTCTAAGTAGAATAAAGCTTTCTCAACTCCGACCGTGTGTGTTCATTTATTATTACACAAGCACACCAAATTGAATCTTTTACAATCGGTAGGGTGGTAAATGTAAAATAAGGATTTTGCGGCAACTTTGATAGTGCCTAGCATGTATATTTTTCTGAATGATTACTATTATCTGCGTTATACAATCCTGGTCAGGGGCAGCAGTAACATAGAATAATAATTAACACAGCTTAACGCCTCTACCCCAGCTATGGTTAGCAGAATGAGAACAGGATACCCCCGTGGACTGAATAAAGGGTTAGGTTCAAAGTTCCGTGATGGCTCCCGATTGCGAAAAGAAGGTTCCCGAGTCCGAGAAGGTTCCCGAGTCCAACAAGAAATACCTGAAGAAGGCCGGAGAGCATGTCGACCGAAACGTTGTACAGATAACAATGAAGATGAGGACAATAGTCCGAATAACGCAGATAATAGTAATCTAGCATGTAGGTTCTTATATTTTACCGAAACCAGCCAAATAGCATCTTCCTAAATTTTTACTAACAATTATTTGACTCTATAAATTTAAAAAATTAATAATTAAAGTAATTAAAAAAATCTATTTTAAAACATGATATTCAATTTTAGTTTTTTTTTTTACAACCAAGAAAACATTTTTAAGACACATTGTGTAGGAATCTTATTTACATTTTTAAAAAAAATTAAACAATTATTTTATGTTTTGCAAATTGAAAATCTAGTAAAAACAACTTTCGAAATTCAAATATCAAAACAAACTTTAAACTGATAATTTATATATTATAATATAAATGATAATCTTTTAACATATTCATTCGGTTTAAATAAAAATGAAAGGCATTTAAAAAAATCTTTATTTTATTTCCGACATTTATTTTATTTACTGAATTCGAATCAGCACTAATAATTGTTTGGAAATTTGGAGGTGTGTGGTGTAATGGTTAGAGTCGTAGGAAATGGACTCGTTGATCCGAGTTCAAATCCTGGATGAAGCTACAGTTCACATAGCGCTAATACCCATGGGAAAGCTATGAATCCAATTACTCCCCCTCCAGCTATGAGTTAGGCAACCAGTCTAGGAGAAGGAAAACTCTGAATTCAAACCTGTTAAACTCCGCTTGGGGTGATCACTACTAGAATAAGCTCAGTCCTAATTAGTGTGCTATTTTACTATTTTTTTTTTAATTTTGATTTTTTCAGTTAAAGATTTTTCGATAAAAAACTGCGAATTTGAATGTCTATTTTATAAAAATATAAACACTAGTAATATTTTATTTTTCAAACATTATTTTATTTTTTATTTGTATAAACAAATAAAAATAAAATAATGTTTGAAAAATAAAATATTCCGTAATTTTCCCATATACGATCGAATGTATTATTAAGGCTTTCTTTTAAATAAAATTGAATATTTTTGAATGGAAACATCCCACTTTTGAAATTTCAAAATACCATTTAGTCGAGAAAAGTTTTTAAAATGATAATTCTTTAAATAATTAAAGTCAATTTATTTTAAAACTTATGGAAAAGAAAACATCGTAGATGTTGAAACTATGTATCAAACGGGATCAATAAACGGGATCAGAAAAAAGTCACGGGCTTGGGAAAGAATCTTTGGGGAAAAATCAAAATTACGGTTACGGTTAGGGTTAGGGTTTTGTAAAGAAATGTGTTCGAGTGAGACTTAAGGGATTCATCGAATAAACACATCTTATTATAATGGAGATTGTGTGTGTGTCTCTCTGTAACCGAAGCTATATCACTACTCAAGTCACAATTCCTTCAGTTATTTACGGCACATTATCCATGATTTTATTTTTATTTAAACCTCAATTAGGAATAAAATTGTTTTACATTATTAATACTGTTGGCCTTATATTCATACTAATAACATGAAATTGTATTCATATATATAACAAAATAGCGATTTACAGTGTGAACGGAAAGTTCACACTGTAAATCGCTATCATTTTTTTAATATCAATATGCAAATTAGTTGCATATTGATATTAAAAAAATGATCAGTATTATAATTATCCTTATATTTTCTAATATTCTATTATATTACTACTCATGCCGAGTTAGCTCAGTCGGTAGACCGTTCAACTAGAAACCACAAGGTTCCTAGTTCGATACCAGCCCTCGCCAACTCAGCGTATGAGTAGCACAGGGATGTGTGCGGTAAAGTAAGGAGCTGATGGTAGATGTGGTGCTCCACCTCAGACGCTAAAAACTATTTCCTTGGTCTAGCGCCAGTGGAAAGGGGATAGACTCCCTCGCTGATTGGCTGATACCAACTTTAGACTTACTACTCGTGCATTGTTAAAATTTTCTGATTGATGCAATATAATATGCTATAATCATAAAAAAAAACAAGAAGTACAAAATCAGTCTCACTGTCATTGTCTTTGAACTTAGGATGATTTTATCAGCGTCCCCCCTTTTTTCTAATTATTCATGACGTAACTTCATCTGATTTGAGTGACTGACGAAAGCTAGTTTCGGATTTCAATTTATCTCGCAGTTCTCAGTGGTGCACGCACCTGTAGTATTTTGAGCATTTTTTTTTGTGTGTGTGGGTGGGGGTTCCCCAGGAAATTAATCCGGACAACCATACCATTCTTTATTGTACTGTTTTCATAAACCAGGGCAGTGATTTTAAGAGACAATGCCCGGTTTATGTTTGGTTATTTCCTAGTTGAGTAACATGATATTACAGGGTGACCCAGAAAAGACAGAACCCAAATTATTTATTTTCACATTAAACTAACCCTAAACCCCAACCCTAACCCTAACCCTAAACCCTAACCCTAACCCTAACCCTAAACCCCAACCCCAACCCTAACCCTAAACCCTACCCCCTAGTTGAGTAACATAATATTACAGAGTGACCCAGAAAAAACAGAACCCAAATTATTTATTTTCCCATTAAACTAACCCTAAACCCTAACCCTAATCCCTAAACGCTAGGCCCTAAACCCTAACCCTAAACCCTACCCCTTAGTTGAGTAACATAATATTACAGGGTGACCCAGAAAAAACAAAACCCAACTTATCTATTTTCCCATTAAACTAACCCTAAACCCTAACCCTAACCCCTAAACCGTAACCGTAACCGTAACCCTAACCCTAACTTCCCCTAGTTGAGTAACATAATATTACAGGTTGACCCAGAAAAAACAGAACCCATAAATTTTGTAATAAAACTGTTAATTTTTTAAAAAAGCTTAAGTCCAACAAGGGTTAGCTTTAGGGTTAGGGTTGGGGTTTAGGGTTAGTTTAATGGGAAAATAAATAAATGATTTGGGTTCTGTTTTTTCTGGGTCACTCATGTTACTCAACTAGGAAATAACCTTATGTTTTACTCTATGCGATTTAAGATTTTTGGGTTGTGTTTTCTACTACTGTACATGACATGCAACACTCCACTTAGACCCTTACTTAAGCTAGACGGGCGGTCGGAGAGCACCCCCCCCTCAGATCAATCGGCTGCTCACATCAAGCCCGGGAACCTATATGATTACTCCAACCCTATTGCCCTTATAGCAAGCTCCAAACATTTTAAAAAAAATATGGGTGCTAGAAAGCAGTGGCTGAGGGTCTTCATGTTTTGGGAATGATGTTAAACTATCTGATAGTGAATTTCCAGTTCTGGAGGTTTGGGGAATTGTTTCCAGGTTCACACTGACCTGGAGTGGTAGTACCTGTTAGGGTCCCATCGATGGTTTAAATAGAAAAATGAGTTTATAAAAAATCGGTAATCTTGAACATTAGCTACATAAATGAGAGTAACCTCCCCTTGTTTTTTTTCACTTTGAAGAAAGTTTTGTTTTGTAAAAACACGGATTTTTCGACAAATTGGGTATACCTATACTTTTCTAATATACAGGTACTCTTATAGAAATATTAACATCTTTTTTTAAATCGATTTAAAAATGGTAACACCCTTATAGGAATACCTTTAATATATTTTCAAACAGTCTCCACATGTTCACCATCCCTGTCAACATATGCTTAGAATCTCCCACAGGTGATTTAAAAAAAGATGTTAATATTTCTATGAGAGTACCTGTATATATTAGAAAAGTATAGGTATACCCAATTTGTCGAAAAATCCGTGCTTTTACAAAACAAAAAACAACAAAAAAACACATGGCTTCACCAAAGTGAAAAAAGAAAAAGAAAACAAGGGGAGGTTATTCTCATTTAAGTAGCTAATATTCAGATTACCAAAAAAATCGAATATCCATTAAGAATGAATTTATTTCAAAACTTTGTCGGCATTAAATGACCCACCGAGGTTGATATGCCATAAAACAAAACAAAAGAAACCAAACCAGTATATATCGTGTGAAATAACTTAAATTCAGTTTAATGACTGGACCTAGACCGTGTGCCCCTCACCCAACTATACGGACAGATTGTTTAGACCATTCGAGCGAGGGAACGGCCGCCGCAAATGGTCTGATTAAAATCTCATTATTATTCGTTGGTTTACTGCCAGTAACGTCGGCCACCGACGAAAAAGCTCTAAAGATGGTGATAGCTGTATATCCCAGTTGATGAATAGTCACCGTTTGTATAGGCCTCAGTTATTGGCAGTATCTGCCGATCATCGACAAAGTATTCAGAGATGTCACGAGGCACGCAACACCGGTGTGAAACGTTTGTGAATTGGAGGTGGTGAAGGGAGTGTGCATCAAAACACACGTTCTCACACAATACTTTTCAAAGATTTTCTTTTATTCATTATCAGTTTTAAAATCATCGTGTGAAAAGGATAGGCCCTTCAATTTCCCGAAGCAACTTAATGCGATTCTTTCTCTTTATATAAAGAAGAAATTCGTGTAGAGAGAATTTTATTTAGCCATATAAGTAAATTTTCTATGGGCAAGCAGTTATATTTTACAGGTAAATAGTGAAGGCAAGTTTATAAGAGATGCTTTTAAAATAATAATAATAATAATAATAATAATAATAATAATAATAATAATAATATATCTTTTCAGCTAGTCTGAGACCTGTCAGCTGTTCCTTATAAACATTCATCTTAATTCCACAGAATATTTATAATCTTTCCACAGATTATCTATCATTGTCTTAAAGGAGTTTAGAGATGAGGCATTCACTATTAATGATGGTAGTTTATCCATGTATTCACCAATCTGTTACTAAAATAATTTTGTCTTGTATTTGCTTTACAAAATTTCTTAAAGAGTTTTAATTTATGACCCCTTGTATAGATATTTTGAACAATGTTTAGTAGGTCAAAGTTTGTTGAATAAAAACCAGGTGTATATTTGTAGACTTCAATCATATCCCCTCTTGTACGTCGATAAACCAAACTTGGTAAGTCAATGTTCCTAAGTCTTTCTTCATATGAAAGGGTTTTTAAATCATTCACTAATTTAGTTGCTCTCCTTTGAACTCCCTCAATGAGTTTTATGTCCTTGATTAGTCTTGGACTCCAAATCACATTAAATAGTCAATTTCTTGATAGATAGACTTGGTTTATTTATTTCCATGTTTATTTCTATCATCCGAAGAATTTTACTATAGTGCTAAATTAAACAAAGTATAGAAATATCAATAGAGCTATTATTTAAACTTGCAAATATATGCACCCTCCGCCGGGTGCAAGTATCTAAATTTTAATGTAATAAAATATAATATTGAATTACAAAAGCTAATAAAACTAAATAAGAATACAGATAAAAAGATTTGAAACAGAGGCGGGATAAAATCGAAAAATAGAACTGAAACTTACTCTTCCATAACTCCCATCTTTCATTGTTAAATTCTCTTGATTTAACTATTTAGTTAAATAGGATATAAAGAATAAACTTAGTTATTTCGTCTTGTTAATGGATTTAATTTAAGATTTATCCCCGAGATTTTTGCTCATATTCATTAAGATTACATCAAACAATTAGAAATCGGTAATAATAACCACATATTTATTAAAATCAATTTTTTATATCAATATGCGATTTAGCTTTCCCATTTACACTGTAAAGCGCTTTCTTGTTTTATATATAAATACAATTGCTTGTTATTAGTATGTAAATATGACCAACAGTATCAATAATGTAAAACAATTTTATTAATAATTGAGGTTTAAATAAAAATAAAATCATGTGGAAGGTGACGTAAATAACAAAGGGATTTATGACTTGAGTAGTGATATAGTTTCGGTTACAAACACACATCTCCATTATAATAAGATTTCAATTTTAACTTCATATATAATCTTAAATAAACTTTCAGTTAAAAGTAATTGTTAGTACAGATGAGTTCCTAGTAAATTGAATCCTTTAGTATAAGTTAATGTTCTTTAAATGTAATCTAAAGATTTTTGGGAAAATGCAGTGATGATAGTTCAAATTTCGATTATGACCCTAAATTGCTTTTATGGTTTCATATATATATATATATATATATATATATATATATATATATATATATATATATATATATAGTATTTGATAATTTGCTTTGAAGCATTGTTAAGTAAAGTATATAATTATTTATAAAGAATGAATGGAATGAATGAAAAATCTTTTCCAAATGACCTCTCTTAAAAGAAAAAAAATTAAGAGAGGTCCCTTAGGGAAAAGCCGTTTTCATTTTTACTGGATTCTTTATTGAAGCATTGAATTAATATATATATATATATATATATATATATATATATATATATATATATATATTTGTGTGAGTGTGTGTGTGTGTTTGGGCACCATTCCTTCATTTAAACGTTTGGTTGAATAACAGACATTTTGTCAGCATATTTTGGTTGTAATCTTTTCAAGTTTTTTAATAGACATTATAAGGCCGAAATTGGCTACTAAATTCGCCATGACATATCTTACCGCACACTTTTGGTCCAATCCTGGACCATTGTTGGGGGATATGTATATTGTGAATACAACATTGGCGTTCTGTTTATACTTGTATGATGTAATAGAACGCCAATAACTTTATATTGTCTTTACAATATACACAACCACCATCGAATTTAATATGGAATTTTTCCGTCATCTTTTTTTAAGTTGTAACACGAATAGTATACACTACCGCCTTTCGGGAATGTGTCCCTCGACCGTACAAGCTAACATCCCAGGAATCACCCCCCTCCCACCAGGCAACACCTGTCCCCTCGATTTAAAGGGACAGGGCTGGTTTTATTGCCCAGTGCCTGAAGCACTCCCGTGAGGGGGGAATGCTAACGGGGTCTACGCATTTTTTGCATCCGCCACCCATTAGCTTCGGTTTGTGAGTGGTCCCACATTAATAGGGCCTTGTGCCTAACTTGTACACGTGGGGTACGTGGTAAATACCTAGTGTAATAGGGATCATCAGGCGGTTGATTAAATTGTTGTCGAAATCTTTGTATATATTGATTCTTCTCTGTCCAGGTTAGGATTATGCATAATCATTAAAAAAAAAAACTTTTAGAATCTTATGGTGAGAGATTGTCATGGATATCCGTGCTACTGGGGTTGCAATTCATGAGAGTTCATGAATTGTGAGCAGACCCTGTAGCTAGAAATTAAATTCAGGTCTGTCAATTTAGAATCAAGGGATTCATGGAAAAATACCGAGATTGTTGGTAACCCTTGATTTAGAGGCGCGGATCTCACGCGTCATGACAAACACGTGTTAGTTAGTCATAATTTAGATTGGACCCTAATTTGGAAGGTGAAAGACGTGTTGTCTTCTTTCCGGTGTCCAAATCTCTATCCCGCGGTGGAATGGATGGAATCATGGGCTAATAAATAAATGCTTGATCAAGCAAAAACTGTCTTCTTGTTATTAAATGTAAAAACAATGACTAGACCAAATTATCAGACCTTTTCAAATATTTGATATAATAAATCTGTTATTTTGATGAAAGAATTTTACAGTTTCCAAATGTCCAGACATTCCAATGTTTATGCCAAATAGAAATTAAACATAATTAAGCACAATGAGAAAAAATAATTAATAATATTGACCTGTTAATTGAGGTAGCACCGACTAATTACATTATTTTAAATCATTGAAGGAGGGCGCGTGGTCTTTAGGAGGTGCGTGGGCTAATGGATAGAGTCGTAGGAAATAGACTCGTCGACCCAAGTTCAAATCCTGGACGGAGCTAAAGTTCACATCCCTTGGGAAAGATATGAACCAACTACTCTCTCTCTCTCTCTCTCTCTCTCTCTCCAGCTATAGGTAATTAGTAGGGTAGACTGTACTCTTTAACCTTAGTTAGGCAACCAGTGTAGGAGAAGAAAAACTCTGAATTCAAAAAACCCGCTTGGGGTGGTCTCTACTAGAATAGGCTCAGTCTTAATTAGTGATCTATTTTACTATTAAAAATTTAAAACACATCTTTTAGAATGTACTCAATTAAAAACCAAACCAAAACAAAAAAAAAAAAAAAAAAAAAAAAAAAAACAAAAAACAAAACAAAACAAAGAAAAAAAAAAAAAAAGTCCCAAAACAAATAACAATAAAATGATAAAAAAAAAAAAAAAAAAGAAACTTGGTTAATGTTAAACATTCTTAAAGAATCAGCAGAACTTTCTCATTATTCCAAATTTATATTAAATAAGTAAACTGATATACATTCATGCTCGCTGCATTTGAATAACGATAGAATATTTAGAAGATTTGTTTAGGGTTCGTAGTTCATCACTGAGTGTCCGGCAATTGTAACATGTCCGAAATCGAGTGACACGTGGCCGAAAGAAAAAAAACATTTCCCAACGGCCAAAACTGCCCAGAGGTTGTCATTTTGCTTTACACGTGTTTCCTCCTTTTTTCGAATTCTTTTCGACGAAAGAAATTCACTTACAGACCATTAACCCTTTCCCCCAGTCCACCCTCAACATGTGTGTTTGCACGTGTTGGCACGTGCGTTTGGGATGAATTTAGACAGAACTTGAAATTTCCCCCACTTTGTTATTGTTTGTCATCGTCATGTTTTCTGCTCAACCGGTTGACAAAACAGATTTTTTATTTTATTTCTACAGAGTTCATGGGGTAGCGACCAGCTAAGATTCGCCTGGGCGTATTCAATCTTTCCTAGTGATATATATATATATATATATATATATATATATATATATATATATATATATATATTGTGTGTGTGTGTTTATCTCTCTCTCTCTCTCTCTCTATATATATATATATATATATATATATATATATATATATATATATATATATGTCTATTTATAGTGTATATGTTGTTTGGGATTTAGTGTGAAGCATTAGGATTGGAATATCAGAAACTCAGTTTTTAAGTGTTAAGTTTCGTTTTATTTCGTTTTATTTTCGAGAGCGCTTGCTTCTCTTCATCCGAACGATTTTTGACTGGTTTTCGGATGAAGCGCTCTCGAAAATTAAACGAAATAAAATGAAACTTAACACTTAAAAACCGAGTTTCTGATATTCCATTCTTAATGCTTCACACTAAACCCCAAACAATATATATATATTATAAATAGACATATATATATGAACAGTTGATGTATGTACATCAACTAGAAGAATATGTAGATCCCTCAACAACAATATATATATATATATATATATATATATATATATATATATAATATATATATATATATATATATATATATATGTATGTAACTTTCAAAGAAAGAAAAACCTAACAAATCGTCATTTGGCAATAATAAATTTATTTCGATCAGAGACACAATTTGTCTAATCTCATCAGATAGTGTTCACAAAAATATTGTTCAGTATATAATTAATCTATTAGTTATTATACATTGAGCTCTTTTAGGGATTTATAAAAATCCTTGTATGAATCTATAAGTTTGTACCAGCATGAGCATACATTCTGGTTGTACAGTGAGATTTTGATGATCACAAATAAAATTATCTTACACACACACACACACACACACACACACACACACACACACACACACACATATATATATATATATATATATATATATATATATATATATAGCAGTTAGCATTAAATCCACTAAGCAAATAAGTATAAAATCTTATTTACTTCGGAATTTTTTAACTAAAACCAATTAAAAAGTGCTCAATATAAAGAGGCTAAATAGACGATTAAAATCGAATGGTTTAAAAACTACCGACTAAAGTTTCTCGCAGTAGTGCGAATCTTCAGGGTATCCTTAATATTCTTTTGTAATTATTAATATATTAATAATAAACATGAAGTGTGTAATTATTAATATATTAATACTAAACAGGAGGTGTGTGATTATTAATATATTAATAGTAGACATGATGCGTGTAATTTTTAATATATTAATAATGAACATGAAGTGTGTAATTATTAATATATTAATAGTAAACATGAAGTGTGTAATTATTAATATATTAGTAGTAAACATGAATTGTGTAATTATTAATAATAATAAACATGAAGTGTGTCATTATCAATAATAAACATGAAGTGTGTAATTATGAATATATTAATAATAAACATGAAGTGTGTAATTATTAATATATTAATAGTAAATATGATGTGTGTAATTATTAATAATAGTAAACATGAAGTGTGTGATTAAAAGAAAGTCTAATGTAGTCATATTAACATGAAATTATTTTTCATTGGGCAAATAAAGCAATGGCGATTATTCTTTGTTCTTTTTTGTACAATGAAACACAGATTGTATTTTAACTGAAGTCGTTTGGAAATTTTGTTTATTCTGTTCACGTATTCAAAAGTTGAATAAACAAAAGGTTAAAAGTCAAAAGCTGTTTGTTCTAAATCAGCCATTTCTGATGTGGTATTTACGTAAAACTCGTAACACCTCATGTCCTCCTCAATGCAAACATTCAGACGCGATGGTGGACCGGTACCATCTGCAGTTGCATAACAATGAACTCCTGATCGGCCTAGAATTGTTGTTTGACAGACGCTGCATGGCTTTTAAAATAATAATTCCCAATAACACCATGTATTTTAGTTGACATAGCCTTTTAATGTAACATAGATCTGTAGTTTCAGAGCGGCCAAAATAGAATACATTGACATTTTTATGGCAAATCTTGTCTGTTTTTAAAATAAGTTGATTTTGTATTTTGTCATGATAAATTTCAATCTGCCATTGTTAATTGTAAATGGGATTAAGTCACTTTGTGATGCATTTGTTTTTTTGATTTTTGTTTTCTCTCCCTTGTTTTCCAAAACTATCTCCGAAGATTTCGATTTAATCTTACACTGGTTTCATGTGATTGATTTGTGTGTGTGTGTGTGTGTGTTGTATAAGTATAGAAATATGAAAAAACAAAACAAATATTCAGAGGATGAGTTTATCTATGAATAAATAAATAGTTCTGCTGATGTTCAACCGTTTCGGTTTTTATACCTAACCATCTTTAGGGCAATAATAGGAGAGATGTTAAGAATATCATTCAAAAATGTTATTTTCAAGTGTGATAAAAAATCTGACCAATTTATTTGATTATTTATCTGAATTTTTGAGATGAGGTTTAATAATTAGTATTATTTGTATTATTCGGACTATTTTATTTGTACAACGTTTTGGCCGATGTGCCCTCCAGCCTTCTTCAGGTATTTCTTCTCGAACTCAGGAACCTTTTTTTCGAAATCGGGAACCTTCTTGTCGTAATCGGGAACCTTCTTGTAATCGGGAGCCATCACAGAACTTTGAATCTAAACTTTTATTCAGTCCACAGGGGTATCCTGTTCTCATTCCGCTAACCATAGCTGGTGTACATAGCTTAACACCTGTACTCAACTATGGTTAGCAGAATGAGAACAGGATCCGTGGACTGAATAAAGGGTTAGGTTCAAAGTTCCGTGGTGGCTCCCGATTACGACAAAAAGGTTCTCGAGTACAAGAAGGTTCCCGAGTCCAACAAGAAATACCTGAAGAAGGCCGGAGGGCACATCAGCCAAAACGTTGTACAGATACCAATGAAGGTAAGGACAATAGTCCGAATAATACAAATTTGATACTTATTTGATTACATATGCAGTTTTTTTTCAAGATGCAGTGACGTCATTATCATCCTGATTTTTTTATTACTATCATCTATTATTTTCTTTCTATTTTTTAGATTCATTTTTTTTATATTTTCATTTACTTATATAGATATAAATAATATATAATATTCTTATCTTAATTTGATTACATTTAATTCGATTTTAATCTAATCTATTTTAATTAATCATGCAATAGAATACAGACATACTATATGGTTGCGTATAATTTCCTATAAGATATTTCTCCTAAACTCCCCTTTGGTTACAAACCTCAACAATAATGGATACCTTGACAGTTTGAATATAAAAAACTAAATCTCTTCAATTGGTTCCACTATCACAGTATCTATATTGGCATCATGTTTATACTGATATATATATATATATATATATATATATATATATATATATATATATATATATGGTAACAATATAATACTAATTTTGATTCATTTGATTCTAGACTAGCAATTGTTCATTCCAGCTGTGAAAAAATGGTTTCTTAAACGGATTTAAATAGAATTGTTACATTCTATTTATGATAGTTTGCCTATCAATTATGTAGTGTAGTGTAGTGTAATAAATATTTAAATAACGGTAATATCATGGAAAAGTACAGTCAAGTTGATTGACAGGTTTTCTTGACCTGTTGATCAATTCTCTCATTCGACAGAGCCAACGTGAGAAAGTTTGTTTAGAAGATCAGTTTTTGGCAAGGTGACGAGCGAGACACACGCAAACAGCCAATTTCTCCACGTGTGTTTGAGTTGACTTTGGTTTATCAAGATAAAAAAGTGTGTATTAAAAAAAGATAAAGTTCTGTGTTCGTTAATAAAAAACTAACTACGACACAAGATGAAAAACCCAAGACATCCCAAGATTCATATAGAGATAGACAGAACAACAGGCCAGCCACCAAGAATAGTAGATATACAGAGACAGAACAAGCTTAAGAATGACATTTGATAAGTATACGCAACAACATGCGTCTAAATACGACTATAGAAAGGCAGTATGCAAGAGAATCACACACACACACACACACACACACACACACACACACACACACATATATATA
>CM042167.1:52251528-52271528 GCA_023376005.1 Doryteuthis pealeii
CTGGTTTAGCTCAGTCGATAGAGCGTCAGACTAGGAACCACAAGGTTCCGGGTTCGATACCAGCCCTCGCCCACTCCCCGCATGTGTAGCACTGGGATCTGTGCGGTAAAGTAAGGTGCTGAAGGTAGATGTGGAGATCCACCTCAGACGTAAAAGCAATCTCGTTGGGGTGGCCTAAAGTCGATAGCCAGACAGGCTATCGACTTTAGGCCACCCCAACGATTTTCTTCTTTAAAATAAGTACTATTTCCGGTATTAGAGTGTTTTTATTGACATAGTATAAATATCTATTACTAAGAGGGTGTTTCAAAAAGTAATGCTGTTTTGTTTAGAACAGGTATAATTACCATACACAGGAACATGTATCATACATCAAAATGAAGCTGGTCCTCTGTGGGTCACATCCATACTTCTCCACATAGGTTTGTCAAAAAGTAATGCCATTTTGTTTAGGACAGGTATAATTACCAACACAGGAACATGTATCATACATCAAAATGAAGCTGGTCCTCTGTGGATCACACCCCTACTTCTCCACATAGTCACTGTTTCTCTCAATAGCAATGAAAGAGAGCATGAATAACTGACCCGTAAAATTCTATTGACTGTTCTTTGAGTCACTTCTTCACTACTGATTTCACTTCCTCGTCACTGAAATAATGTTTGACTCTCAAACCCTCTTTCATCGGGCCGAAGAGATGATAGTCTGATAAATCTGGTGAGTATAGAGGATGCAGTAGTTGTCCACCCAAATAAGGCGATTTTTCCCTTGTCCTGGTGCTTGTGTGTAGTCGAACATTGTCCTGCAGAAAGAGGACATTGTCGACTGGCAAGTTGGGTCTTACTCATCGGATTCTTGCTTCGAGCCTCGTTAAGGTCTCAATGTAGACCTTAGTTTTATATAAAAAAAAACTTCACTCTTCAGGACTCTTCTGAGTATTCTAGCTGATCTTAACAGTGCTGTAGTTTGGATGGTCTCGATTCTTCCTCTAATTTCTAATTCACCCAATTCTTTTTTCAAGTGCTTTGGGGACCGTTTCAAGAGCACCAATTACAATTGGTACGACCTTCACCTTCATATTCCAAAATTTTCCTCAGTTCTCTGGCAAGGTGTCGATATTTGTCTATCTTTTCGCTTTCTTTCATTTTCACACATTATTCACCATCAGGTAACGTGGCATGTTAGGGGTGAAACATTTTTAAATGAAATCCGATGATAGAAAATCGTAAGAGTAATACTACGAAGTGAACATAACCTAAATTTCAACTTTGTTTTCCGATTACATTTTCTGTTTGTATTTTAGAATATGCAATTCTTTTCAGCATTTTATATTCCTTGATAAATTTATAGCATTGGTATTCAGTCGTTAAGCTCTTTATCCTGGTTTCCTCTGACCTTATACTGCCTTTCAACTTTCGCTATGGAAGCGTGTGGCTTAATGGTTAGAGTAATGGGAAGTGGACTCATTGCCCCGAGTTCAAATCCTGGGTGTGGTAATTGCACTTCACTTAGCGCTAATGGGAAAGTATGAATCCTACTTTCCTTCCAGCTATGGATAAATAGTAGGGCAGACTGTTTTTTTTTTACCTTGGTTCGGCAACCGGTCTAGGAGAAGGAAAACTCTGAATTCAAATCTGTTAAACTCCGCTTGTGTCACATCCCACTCGTGCGGAGGGGTTGGTAAATATATATACTGCCTTTCAACTGAACTGTGTATTCTATCACAAGAGAACGATTCTGTTTTGATCTAAAGAATTCTTCTTGGACTTTCCACTATTTTGAACTTTTTGAAACCGCTGATCAGTCCATGAGGATTGCATGGAGCGAAAGTTATATCCTGAATGTGACAGATCTGGAGAATGTAGATATTTACCAACCCCTACGCACGAGCAGGGTGCGACACAAGATTAATTTCTTAAGCGGAGTTTAACAGGTTTGAATTCAGAGTTTTTCCTTCTCCTAGACA
Organism: Doryteuthis pealeii; assembly: GCA_023376005.1. Classification (NCBI taxonomy): domain Eukaryota; kingdom Metazoa; phylum Mollusca; class Cephalopoda; order Myopsida; family Loliginidae; genus Doryteuthis; species Doryteuthis pealeii. The sequence continues at coordinate 52,253,496 of CM042167.1, forward strand.
GGTTACCTATCCAAGGTTAAAGAGCCCAGTCTGCCCTACTATTTACCCATACTTGCAAGGAAAATGGGATTCATACATTTCCCAAGGGTATTAGCGCTACGTGAAATGCAAAAAGCCTCGTCCAGGATTTGAACTCGCGTCGACGAGTCCATTTCCCACGACTCTAACCATTACACCACACACCTCCAAACTGTAGAATGTATGTATGTGTATGTGTGCATGTGTGTGTGTGTCCCATCACAACTGTTTATGCTCTCGTATTTGACACATGAAGAGAGGCTGTCATGCCTTGCGGTCAAGTAACCCTTTCAGCACCGGTTCCCGCCAGATCACCGAAGTTAAACAGCAATGAACATGTTCAGTTCTTAAATGAGTGACCACTTAGCGACATCAGTTACAGTAAGCAACCTCAGCGGCAAATTCTTTATTTTATTTATATATTTATTTATATATTCTATTTTTATATTTCTATATGGATAGATAGTAAACATGCTGAAAGAGCCATTTAACCAGCCTAGGAACCACAATGTTCCAGGTTCGACACCGGCCCTCGCCAACTCAGCGTATGAGTAGCTCAGGGATCTGTGCGGTAAAATAAGGAGCTGATTGTAGGTGTGGTGCTCCACCTCATGCAGAAGCAATCTCCTTAGTCTAGTTCTAGTGAAAAGGGGATAGACTCCCTCGCCGTCCGGCTGATACTGACTTTAGGCCACCCCGACGACTAAAAGAAAACAAAGTAATCTTCAAATGCGGAAAATGAAGGATCAAAAAGTGTCAATTGAAAACTAAACGAGGTTTATTTATAAACAACAAACACATTGACTTCCTTTATAAATTAACAACTAAAATAAGTTCAATTATATCAACTCAATATTCATTTGTTTTCAGGGAGTACAACCGACACATGTAAACATATAACACGCTATAACTATAATCAACTTTCAAATATGTAAAAACTGAGTTGGTTACTACTAGTGAATACAACAATCAACATTAGGTTTTTTTTGTTTTGCGTGACATTGTTTGTATTTTGTAATACATATTGTGTCGAGATGGTTCCCGAGTCCGAGAAGATTCCCAAGCCCGACAAGAAATACCTGAAGAAGGCCAGAGGGTTTATCGGCCGAAACGTTGTACAGATAACAATGAAAACAAGGACAATAGTCCGAATAATACAAATGATACTAATCATCAAGCCTCATCTAAAAAAATTCAGAGAAATTTTCTCAAGCGAACTGTAGCTTCGTCCAGGATTTGAAATCTGGTCGACGAGTCCATTTCCTACGACTATTACACCACGTGTCTCCATTTCTATACAAATCTATACTCGTAAGTTCCTCTCTTTTTTAAAAATCTATTTTAAAGTCATAAAACAAATCATTATATCCTTCATCAACAGAAAGACGTCGGGGTGGACTAAAGTCGGTATCAGCGAGGGAGTCTATCCCCTTTTCACTAGCGCCAGACCAAGGAGACCAAGGAGATTGTTTTTTGCCTCTGAGGTAGAGCACCACACCTACCATCAGCTACTTACTTAACTGCACAGATCCCTGTGCTACTCATACGCTGAGTTGGCGAGGGCCGGTATCGAACTAGGAACCTTGTGATTTCTAGCCGAACGTTACAAATCAAAATTGTAGCATTTATTGTAAAGACTTCTGGTCTATATCATAACATCCCGCCCCCCAAAAAAAAACCCTAACAAAAATCAAAAACAAAATACGATATTCTTCAGGATGCAGACATTTACAAAATATTGTATTTTTATATGGACTTTTTAGTAACTTGTTACTTATTCTATACTAGAAGTAGCTACCCGGCGTTGCCTGGGTAAAGGGGGAGGGATAAAAAGGTAGTCTCATTGATCCATTATTGTTGAATCCCGAGTTGGATTCTCACAGGATGCCCCATTAAAATTCTTATTTAAAAAAAAAGACCTTGATTCAGACATTCTGAAAAGAAAAATTAATGTCTCCTATTTAAAATACTATTTACAAAAAATTCCATGCTGTTATCATTTGAATTTTATTTTTGAATTATCTTCATGAATATAAATCAAATCTTCATTATTTTTGCTCAAAAACCAAGATATGATGATAGTGAATGTGTATATATATTTACTTTGTCGTTAATTGTTTTATTTTCATAGTATATATAGACTAGAAGCGGCTACCCAGCGTCACCTGGGTAGAGGGGGGGGTAGCAAAAAGTTAGTCTCGCAGATCCATTATTACTGAATCACGAGTTGGATCCTCGCAGGATGCCCCATTAAAATCCCTAATTGAAAAAATGACCTTGCGTTGATTCAGCCACTCTGAAAAAAAAGTATTGTATACTATTTAAAATCTTAAATGCAAAAGAAATTCTATGCTGTTATCATTTAAATTTTATTTTTTGATATCTTTACAAATATAAATCAAGCCATCATTATTTTTGCTCAAAAACCAAGCCCTGGTGATATTTAATGTGCATATATATTTACTTTATCGTTAATTGTTTTATTTTCGTAATTTCATCCGGACATGCACATATACACAACTGCCATTTATATATGTATAGATAGAAGATAAGATAAAATATAAGACAAATTGAGAATAAACTTGTTTCCTTTTTTTAAGATTCATTAAAAAAAACCCAGACCTTTTATTTTAAGAAAGCGAGGTTATTCTCGAGTTAAACAGAGTTTGAACTGCGTATCGATTAATCAAAGTTTTTTTTTATCCTATGCCTTGATCTTTATACATAATTGTTATTCTGAATGTAGAGCAGACAATAGAAATCAAACGAATTCGTTATAACCTCATAATTATTGACTAACGTCCGATAACTGAAACGTATACATGATTTTGTTTTTTTTATCTAAACCTCAATTGTTAATAAATTTTTTTACATTATTAATACTGTTGGCCTTATCTACATACTAATAACAAACATTTGTATTTATATATATACAACATAATAGCGGTTTACAGTGTGAACGGGAAGGTTAATTTGCATATTGATATTAAAAATTTGATTTTAATAAATATGTTCTTTATATCATTGATTTCTAATTGATTTTATCTTCATGTATATGAGCAAAAATCTCGGGGATAAATCTTAGAACAAATCCATTAACAAGAAGAACTAACTGTAATTTTATTCTTTACTTCCTATTTTAACTAAATAGTTAAATTAGGAAAATTTAGCAATGAAAGACCGGAGTGATGGAAGAGTAAGATTCAGTTGTTCTATTTTTCGATAATACTTTCCTCTGTTTCATATTATTTTATCTGCATTTTTATTTAGTTTCATAAGCCTTTCTAATTTGATATACTATTTCATTACATTAAACTTAAATACTTGCACCCTTCGGAAGGGGGATATATTTGCTAGTTCAAATAATATAGACCGTTCAGAGAATTAAACTATTTTGTGGTGACTTAATGCGGGGTTGGATAAAAAAGAAAAAGAGACGATCGAATGAAGCTTTAAATTTGATTTTAGAATCGGACCATATGACCTTTTGCGATTTCGATTCATGGGGACATTTTTCCATTTACACCGTCAAAATCCGGTTAATTGTTTACAGACGATTTTTAGAATTTAAAAATTTTTTTATAAAATTAACCCCTAACCCTAACCCCTAACCCTAACTCCTAAAAAAAAACAACAGATTTTTACGGTGTAAATGAGAAAAGTGTCCCCACGAGTCGACATCGCGGAAGAGGTGCCTTGAGCATATAGGTCCTTAGAATCTATTAAACGTTTATAGCCAAAAAGAAAACTGTATTTTGATAAATTGTGATGACAATATTTTTGCAAATGATTGAAATATAACGAAGATTTGTTTTAGAGCAGGGGTCACCAAACTACGGCCTGCGAATGCCTGCCGACGGTACTTGAAATTGTTTGTTAAAACGTACAAAATTGAAATATCCACTCATCGAATGAAATTGACTGATAAACATTTAAAAGCAATACTCTTGATTGATTGTAGCGATATCTTGAAAGGCAAACTTCTGTTTCACAAATCTCACTAATCCTTTCTGCTAATGTTGCGTTCTTTGATAATGTTTTGAAAATAAATGTGTTGGTTAAATTTGTTTTTATGCATCTTACACCACTCATATTATCATGGAGAGATAAATTTTATTTTAGATCTTTTTCTCAGAGTTTTTATACTGGCAAGCAAGTATTGAACACAATAATAATGTGACCCTCGCTCATTATTTTAACCCGGGTCGCCTACCTATCAGCATCTCTATTGACATGTTCTATTATTCATTTCTATCTTGGTAAAATATCTTTAGTCCCTTTACTTTTAAACAGCTCGTATATCACTTCCCGGCAATAAAATGACTCCATATTTATTCTGGCTTGGTGGGAAGTCGGAAACATATCACACCTCGTATATCACTTGGCCAATTATTAATCACTTTATAAAAACAATTTTCTGTCAAATCAAAACAGATAATCTCAACTAATAAAATTAAAACAACAACTGCATCAACTTTAAATCAAAGGAAATTTCGTCTTCCAAGACTTTTTCTTTTAGTCAAAACATTTCATAACAACATGAAATAAAATGTTCTTGACATTAAAAAAAAAAAAGAAATGAATGAAAGGATTATTTGATCAGAGGTGTTTTTTATGCTTGTAATATTCCTGACTGTTTTTGGACGTCATGAAGAAAAATTGAAGAAACGTTGTTGGAATTAAAGTAGCTTCGACCTTCACAGATCCTAACATCATCAGCAACAGATGATGAAGAACAAAAGTCACTTGCACTCAAAATGCATCCCAATATAAATATAACATGAAGTATTCCAAAAAGGTGAATTTATTCTTGATGATGAACTCGCAGTTATAACATTTCAGTCGTAGCAACCTTTATCAGGACTTGCGATAGAACGAATGTTGTTTGGGTTAGGGTCGATGACATTCAAAAAATGGGAGAATGGTAGTGTGTGTGAGGAATAAATTTATCTTTTTGTAATACTTTCTGCTTTTCTATTTTCTAAATACTGTCGGATTTATTTCCATTGCGCAAGCAGGATGCGACACAATTTCTTAAGTGGAGTTTAACAGGTTTTAAATTCAGAGTTTTCCTTTTCCTAGACTGGTTACCTAGCCATGATTAAAGAGCCCAGTCTGTCCTGCTATTTGCCCATAGCTGGGGGGAGAATTGAATTCATACCTTTCCCAAGGATATTAGCGTCATGTGAAATGCAAACAGCTTCGTCCAGGAATTGAAATCGGGTCGACTTGTTCATTTCCTACGACTCTAACCATTAGACCACACACCACCATACATTTTATCATATATGTACTAGAAGGCGGTGGCTAAGGGTCTTTGTGTCCTGGGTATGACGTTAAAATCTATCTGATGGTGAGGTTCCAGTTCTGGGGGTCTGGGAAATGTGGAGCACCCCTTCATCACCATTGCTCCCTGGTCCACTCTAACCAGGAGTGGTAATACCTGTTAGGGTCCCATCTATGGTCAAATAGGAAAATATGTTTATAAAAAAAAATTGAGTATCCATTAAAAATGAATTTATTTCAAAACTTTGTCGGCATCAAATGACCCACTGAGGTTGATATTCCGGAAAATAAAACAAACCAGACCTCTTTCTCTTAGATGTGATATAGGTCAGGATAATTCTATTTATAAGCCTTTCTATATTGTTATATTATGTCTTCTCTAAATTATCTTTTTCTCTTATATATTATATAGGTCATAATTTTATTTATAGCCTTTTTATATTCCCATATTATGCCTTCTAATTTACCTCTTTCTCTTTATCTGTTAGGTCCTATCTATGGGTTAAATAGTAAAATGTGTTTATTTAAAAAATTGAGTATCCTTTAAGAATCAATCTATTTCAAAACTATGTCAGTTTAAATGACCCACTGAGGTTGATATGCCGTAAAATAGAACAAACCAAACCAAACATCAAAATGCTATACAGTGACCTAAACACTTGTATTATTTCATAGCTGACTTCTTCCATTGATAATAGCTTTAAAGCCATAACTAACTTGGACCATATGACTTTTAGGCACCCCTTTTGCGATCTCGTTTTATAAGGACATTTTTTCATTTACAACGTCAACATCCGGCTGTTTGTTAACAGATGATTTTTAGAGTTTTTAAAAAATTATAAAACTAACCCCTAACCCTAACCCTAACCCCTAACAAAGAACCGGATGTCGCCGGTGTAAATGAAAAAAAATGTCCTTATGAAACGAGATCGCAAAAGGGGTGCCTAAAAGTCATATAATCCACTAACTTTACAAAACAGTTACTACACTGTTGTCTAAATGTTATACGGTCAAATATGTTGAATGTTACGAAACAACAAATGATAGAAACATAAGTGGTAATTTTATTTTTTTGCTGGAAGTCAACGTTCCTTTCTCTTATATTATTTGGATCTCAATGAGTAGCACAGGAATCTGTGTGGTAAAGTGAAGAGCTGATAGTAGGTGTGGCACTCCACCTCAGGCTCTAAAATAATCTCCTTGGTCTAGCGCGAGTGAAAAGGAGATAAACTCCCTCGCTGTGACATTAGGCCGCCCCGACGACTTGACTTTTACTTTATTCATATACCTCGTGAGTCAAAAAGTAATGTCATTTTGTTTTGGACAGTTATACTTACCAACACAGGAACATGTATCATACATCGAAATGAAGCTGGTCCTCTGTGGGTCACATCCATAGTTCCACATAGGTGAGTCAAAAAGTAATGCCATTTAGTTTAGGACAGGTATAATTACCAACACAGGAACATGTATCATACTTCAAAATTAAGCTGGTCCTCCGTGGATCACATCCCTGCTTCTTCCCATAGTCACCGTTTCTCTCAATAGCAATGTTCCACCTTCGAATGAGAGCATGTATTCCTGCCTCGTAAAATTCTGTTGACTGTTCTTTGAGCCACTTCACTACAGATTTCACTCCCTCATCACTGGAATAATGTTTGCATCTCATCGGTCCCATGAAAGAAGGTTTGAGAGACAATTATTATTCCAGTGACGTGGAAGTAAAATCCGGAGTGAAGAAGTGGCTCAAAGAACAGTCAACAGAATTTTACAGGGCGGGAATACATGCTCTCATTCGAAGGTAGAGCATTGCTATTGAGAGAAACGGTGACTATGTGGAGAAGTAGGGATATTTTTTGTTTTTTGGTGGATGGGTTCTTCAATCAAAGTTGTTTGTTGTTTTTTTTTTGGGGGGGGGGTTAAATCGAATTTTATTTTTTTAAATATTTTGCTTTCAGTGATATTTTCGAGAGATTAGTTTTGTTTTGTTTTATTCCCTCGGTCCCGTAAAAGCCGACAAAATTATTAGGAAAACATGGCAGAGAATCTTTCTACAGGGTGATGTATGTAGGGGGGGGGGGTAATGAGGTGAATGTGGGTGATATATATCTTGCCTTTATTTTGATGTATGATACATGTGTTGGTAATTATACGTATCCTAAAGAAAATGGCATTACTTTTTGACACACCTCGAATAAATCGACTCTGAAAAGAACAGTGAAAAATTATTTTTCGAGATTTTGTCAACAGCAGCAGCGATTTAATATTATTTGAGAACGAAATGATTCTATTTTGACAAAAATATCTTGAAAAATGGTTTTAAGAGGAAATTAAATTTATCTATTCCATCTATGTCACTACAGAGAATATAGGCTTTAAAGTGAACTAGCAGCGGCTACCCGGCATCGCCTGGGTAGAGGCGGATTTTTTAAAAGTTAGTCCCGCAGATCCATTATTACTAAATCGTGAGTTGAATCCTCGTGGGATGCCCCCATTAAAAAAAAAGACCTTGCATTGATCCAGCTACTCTGAAAAGAAATGTTAATGTCTACTATCTAAAATATTAAATGAAAAAAATCCATGGTGTTATCATTTAAATCTTTTTTTTAATTATCTTCACGAATATAAATCAAATCTCTATTATTTTTGCTCAAAAACCAAGCCCTGGTGATATTTAATGTGTATATATATATTTACTTTGTCGTTAATTGTTTTATTTTCGAAGTTTCATCTGGACATACACGTACACACAACTGCCCTTTATATATGTACTAGAAGTGGTTACCCGGCGTCGCCTGGGTAGAGGGAGATTTTTTAGTTAGTTTCAGTTAGTCTCGCAGATCCATTATTACTTATCGCGAGTGAGATCCTCGCTGGATGCTTCACAAATATAAATCAAACCATCATTATTTTTGCTCAAAAACCAAGCCCTGTTGATATTTAATGTGTGTATATATATATATATATATATATATATATATATATATATATATTTGGGAGAATATGTCGGCATATCCAAGTCATATCCAAACACATCGTGTTTACATACTTATCATATATATATATATTTACTTTGTCGTTAATTGTTTTATTTTCGATGTTTCCTCCGGACACACACATACACATAACTGCCATTTATATATGTATAGATATTCTATTTGAGAGATGATTTGCAATTTCAAGGAAAATTACGTTTTGACATATTTAGTCGACAAAATGATCACTGATCTTCGTCAACCTCCAGCGTGGGATGATAGCCATATAACCTTTACCACAGTCATATCTCATGCAAATTTCATCGTATCTGTTGATGTCAACAGTTGTAATTTATTACTGTCGGCCCTTTCTTCTCAAAAAGACAGTTTCCTTTCTTTTATTATTCACCAGTAACAGCTTTCTTTACAAACAGGATTAGCGCTCTTTGTTTGATATTACTCTCCAACGTCTGTTATCTTTTGCCTTCGCATTATCTATTTTTGGGATGGATATTTTAAGCGGCCTATGTCCAGCTGGACCCCAAAAAAGGGGCTCATAACAAATCTAAAAGGAGGCTTGTGATAGATTACCTCGTCAAACACTTCTTATGACCAAAGCTTCGTTTGACCTATGGTCGAAGGGAAGTGTGAGAAAGTCGACTAAACTAGCCGGCACGCATGTGAGACGTGACGTTATGATATATGTGATTATAATGGACTCATGCCTGAAGTTATGTTCCCAAAAGAGGGAGTGGATTAAAAAAAAGCTGACATTATGGCCAGTTTCTTTTTTTATTTTCCTCTTTAATCTTTTATTTTTATTTATTTTTATTTTTTGCGATGTGAACTATGCTAGTTTTTATCAAACATTGTAGTTACAAGTGTTTATCATTATAAAAAAAAACTACCATAGTTCGCGTCATTTACTAACTATATCGCATGAGTAGAACAGCTTGGCTCTATGCAATAAAGTGGGAGCTCATGGTAGGTGTGGCACCAAAATTATTTAAATGGTTTACATCTCAAATAAGTCGGTTTAGCTCAGTCGGTAGAACCACAAGGTTCTGGGTTCGATATCGGCCCTCGCCAACTCAGCGTACCAGTAGCACTGCGGTAAAGCGAGGAGCTAATGGCGCTAAATATAAATACAATTGCATGTTATTTAGATGTAGATAAGGCCAACAGTATCAATAAAGTAAAACAATTTTATTAATAATTGAGGTTTAAATAAAAATAAAATAATGAAGAATGTGGCGTAAATTATTAAGGGAATTGTGACTTCAATAGTAATATAGTTTCAGTGACAGACAAACAAACACACAATCTCCATTATAATAAGATATATTGAATCTACATGTTAATTTCTTAAATATATAATATATAAATTCATTTGTTAATGATTATGACCGATCTATAATTTATTTCTTAAATAATTTTATTTTGATTTAGAAAAAGTAAAATCGTCGGGGTGGCCTAAAGTCGGTATCAACCAGACAGCGAGGGAGTCTATCCCCTTTTACTAGCGCTAGACCAAGGAGATTGTTTTTAGCGTCCGAGGTGGAGCGCCACACCTACCATCAGCTCCTCACTTTATCCTACAGATCCATGTGCTACTCATACCCTGAGTTGGCGAGGGCCGGTATCGAACTAGGAACTTTCAAGTTTCCTGCCGAACACTCTACCAACTGAGCTAAACCGATCCTAATTTAGAAATATAATTCACATTTAATACAGTTTTGTAATACTTTTAATTCTTAATTTTGTTGTAGAGGAGTTAACACCCCTACAAGATGGACTGGCTCATAGCCGTATAAGAGTCGACGTAGCAGTGATAAAGCCGAGAAAAATATATTCGGACGAAATCACCGCGTTTGACTAAAGACATTTGACCCTCCTCATTCTTGTACGCTTGTCTTGTGAATTGTACTACTTCTTGTTTTATGTATAAGTATCTGTTAGCACCAGATACAAGTGCTGAATAAAATATATATCAAACACACTATTTCTTTGTGTATCTTTTACCACCTCAACGATACAACAGATTTTTAAATATAAATATAATATAATATATTTTTATAATATATTTATAATATAATGATATTAAATTAATTAACTATTTAATTATATTAAATATTAAATCTAAATATGAAATTTAAATTAATCTAATTATTTATTAGTCTTAAATATATTAGATATTAAATTTAAATATTGAATATTAGATATTAAATTTAAATATTGAATATTAAATTTAAATTTAAATATCTAAATATTAAGTATTAGATATAATATATTTATAATATATAATATGATATATATATATCCATAAGTGAATTGAGACCCATCTGATGAGACGAAAATTTGGGGAGCCGGTTTAAATCAATTTAGATTTATATGGGCCCAATTTTCGTCGAAATAAATTTATTATGGGATTACTGTATTGAGTTCTTCCTTCCTTTATTGATATATATATATATATATATATATATATATATATATATATATATATATATAATAAATTAATATAAATTATTTTTGAATTTTTATTACTATATTTAATACTGTTTTGTAATACTTTTCACACTTTTCACTGAGACTCTCTGAAAACCACTTGGATCTTGTTCAAAGAAATTCTTGCAAACAACAAACTTAACAACCAACAGAAATAACTTTTATTCATAAAGAAAAAAAAAACTGGACAAAAATCAATGACGTAAAAACGTTGTTTACCAAAGAATCAGTTTGTTGACATCAAAACTGACCGTTTTGCCGCCAGTTTTCATAACTAACAATTGTTTTCTTGTTTATTTTTATTTGCGTGAAGTTTAAAAGAAAATTTCTTCAACTTGTTTTTTTTTTGTTTTTTTTGTTTTGTTTTTATGTTGTTTAAAAAATGGAATTTAAGTTTATCAATCCATTTCTATCACTTTCTTCTTCTCTCTTCTCCCTCTCCTCTTCTCTCTCTCTCTCTTCGTCTCTCTCTTCTTCTCTCTTCTCTTTTTTCTCTCTTTCCTCTTCACTTTTTCTTCTCTTTCTCTTCTCTTTTCTTCTCTCTCTCTTCTCCCCTCTCTCTTCTCTTTATTATTCTTCTGCTTCACTCTTTCTTCTCTCTTTCTTCTTCTTCTTCTTCTTCTTCTTCTTCTTCTTCTTCTTCTTCTTCTTCTTCTTCTTCTTCTTCTTCTTCTTCTTCTTCTTCTTCTTCTTCTTCTTCTTCTTCTTCTCTCACTCTCTTTTTCTCTCTTTCTTCTTACCCCTTCTTCTATCTTTCTTCTTCTCTCTTCTTCTATCTTTCTTCTTCTCTCTTCTTCTATCTTTCTTCTTCTCTCTTCTCATCTCTTTCTTCTTCTCTCTTCTTTTCTCTCTCTTCTTTTCTCTCTCTTCTCATCTCTTTATTCTCCTCTTCTTCTCTCATCTTCTTCTCTCTCTTCTCTCTTTCTTCTCTCTTCACATCTCTTTCTTATCTCTTTCTCCTTCTCTCTTTCTTCTCTCTTTCTTCTTCTCTCTACTCTCTTCTCCTCTCTCCCTTCTCCTTTCTTTCTTCTCCTCCTCTCTTTTTTCCTTCATATTTTCGCCTCTTCTTCTCTCATCTTTGTTATTTGATGCTGTGAAATGTGGTTCTGGGTGGGTTTGCTTAACAGAATCAAATTCAAACACTTAAGAAGTACAATCAGTCATCTTAGCCGACCGAGTTTTGCAGCAACATAACAAATAAGATTATATGAAAATGCAAATGATGGGATGGAGGAAAGGATTAGAGAAGTGCTGAACAAGAATTATAAAAATGATTATGCGGCGAAATCTCGAGGAGAAAAGTTGAAAAAGGAATGACACTTAAATACAAACGATCGAAGAAACAACCTCTTCGTTGAAAAGGGAGGTTGAGTTGAGCTGTTGGAAGATGGTAAAAAAAAGACAAACAAAAAAATGAATGAACATTCCCGTGGACGAACGAGTAAGTCAGTTGGGGAGAGAGAGAGTGGGAAAGCGTTACGTAAAACAAAACAAAAAAGAGTTTGGTAAAGAATAAAATCCGAGGAAGAAGCTGGTTTGATAAGAGGTGAATAACTGAGAACAAAAAGAATATAAATTATAAATTATAAATTATAAATAAAAATGATTTTAAAATTAAAAACTAATTCGATTTATCTTTAAAAAAAAGATGAAACTCAAATAATGCCGCTTTTAAGAGTTTAGAAAATGGACGAAAAAGAAGAAAAAAAAAGATGGAGGAAAAAAAAAGAGGTAAACTGAAAGGGAAGTGGATGTAAAGAGTGTCTACTTATTGGATGAGCTAGACAAATGTTTTTCCAATCTTATGACGTTTTTAACAGAACGACGTCAAAGAAAAAGAAAAGTAAGTTAAACATTTTAAATATTCATCAAGAAAACAAAGTTGTGACAAGGTTAAAGTTCTAAAAAAATCAAAAGAAAAGCAGACAAAATTGAAGACTTAAATTGACTCAACAAATATGAACAACAATCGATAAGAAGATCCTTGATGGAAAGGGAAAGATACGAGTCGAGAAATATGGAAAGTGTTTGAAAATAAACAGTGAAAATGAAGATTGCAAAGATTAGTAGAAAATCAAAGAAATTGAAACCGAATGGAATTGGATAAGGAGTTGAAGAAATAAGAATCAAATAAAAGACAAAATCAAAGAATGTTTAATCATAGACGTTCAACTTGTATATAAAAAGGAAGAAAACATTTGAAAGTTCTTTGCAACAACTTCAAGAGAGAAAGCAACAAGTAGAAAATACAAAAAACGAAAAAATACATTGAATTGTTTGTTTAAAAAAGATTCAAGAAAAGGAAAAGGAAAAGTATGTGGAAGAATTTGCTGATATCAAGATATACACAAACTAGCATAGTGCCCGTCATAAATGACAGATTTATTTACATACTAGAGGTGGCTACCCAGCATCACCTGGGTAGAGACACAAATAACCTGGTGTATTGATTTGTTTACTTTTTAGATTTACAAATGCTGGACGTTTTAAAAGTAAGGAATGATTTAGTATAATTAAACTAAACAGTAAAAAAGCCTTTAGGAAGCAAAAGTTGATTAACTCAGCTTTAGTATAATAATAGATTATTTACTAGATTGGTGGTGGTGGTAGTAGTAGTAGTAGTAATAGTAGTAGTAGTGACAGTAGTTGTGGAAGAATCAATTTTTGTAGAAATTAAGAATTCTTCTAAGTCAAAAGGATTGTTTAGTTTTCTATTAGAATGTAAAATACAGTTTCACTTTTGAAATGTATGCCATATTACTAAAAACTTTGTTTATTCATTCATTGTTTTCTTTTGTAAGTACAGATATAAAACAGAGAATTACAATTAAACTCCTTGTTTTTATTGTCTCAACAATGATTTGAGGCGCGTGGTGTAATGGCCAGAGTCGTAGGAAATAAACTCGTCGACCTGAATTCAAATCCTAGACGAGGCTGCCTACATTTCAAAGCTACAGTTCACATAGCACTAATATCCTTGGGAAAGGTATGCATCCATCTACTCTCTCTCTTGGGTTATGTGTAAATAGTAGGGCAGACTGGGCTCTTTAACCTTGTTTAGGTAACCAGTCTAGGAGAAGGAAAACTCTGGTAGTTGAAGTAGTAGTATTTTGGTGGTATTTGATTACTTTTTAATCTTTTAAACCAACCAATAGAAATTCCTTCATTAAATAACTCGTCCAATAATAAAACTGGTAGAAAATGATAATAAATGATAAAACAAATAATGGATGTTATATCGATTTAAATAAATAAATAAATCTTTAGAAACATTAAGTTGATGAGAGAAAGAAAGAAAGAAAGAAAGAAAGAAAAGAAAGAAATATGTTTATTTTTACACATTACATTTTTTTTTTTACAAAAAACACAACAAATGATTAATGTGTTGAGGATGATAACTGATTATGACTGAACCTTTTCTAGTAGTGACTACATCTACTATTTCATAGGATTTCAGGTTTAAAATATTTCTAACAGATATAAGTAATTCTTTAAAGAAGAACAAAAGTTATTAAATTCAGATATACAGTAAAGACCGTGTCTCTTTTTTTTTGTTGGTAAAAGAAAATAAAAATGGAAGAAGGTATTATTATTATCCACGCCAAGTGGAGAAGAGAAAAGTGTAAAATGAAGGAAGTTGTTCTTATTGACTATGAGCACGCTTGAGCACGATTGGAGAAAGAAAAGAAAGAAAAGAAAGAAAAGAAAGAAACAGAATTTCGGTTGTGGGCGCAAAAGTAGAAGTGTTCATAAAATAACAAATAATTGTAGAAGAAAGAGGATAATGAAATAGTTATGAATGCAACAAGAAAAGAGAAATGAAAACTGATTCTCATAAAATAAAACAAAGTTCGTGACAAAAAAAACCCCTTATATTTACAATCTATTTCAGTTTTTTTCTCCTCGAATGTAATCTGAGTGTTTGGTTTGTTTTGTTTTGTTTTACGGCACATCAACTTCAGTGGGTCATTTAATGCCGATAAAGTTTTGAAATAAATTAATTCTTAATGAATACTCTTATGGATTATCTTTGATCAACAGGGACAAGGGAATAATCAAAGAAGGTACTGTGGACTAGCCTAGCGTACCTTGCATAAAGTGATTTGATTTGGATTGTTTTCCTCAATGGGTCGTTTAATGCCGATAACCTTTTTAAATAAATTCATTCTTAACGGATACGCAGTTTTTTATAAATACATTTTTCCATTTAACCCATTGATGGGATCCTAACAGGTACTACCACTCCGGGTCAGAGTGGACCCGGGAGCAATGGTGATGAAGGGGTGCTCCACATTCTCCAAACCTCCAAAACTGGAATCTCACCATCAGATAGTTTGTCATTCCCAGGACATGAATACCGTCAGCCATCGCCTTCTAGCACCCATATGATAAAAAGGTTTGGGGTTTGCCATGAGGACAATAGGATTGTGGAACTAATATAGGTGTCAGTGCTTGATCTGACCAGCCGATTGATCAGATGCGGTCTATCCGACCGCCCGTCTCGCTTAAGTAACGGTCTAAGTGGAGTATTGCTTATCTACCAGGATTCCGTCCTTAAACATCACGTGTCGCCACCCACGACCAACAGGTGATCCCAGTGAAGGGGGGGGGTTCTTACTTCTCTGCAGAGGTGCATTCGGTTTATTCTAAAGCCCCAACCGACAGGGCTATATAATCTGAGTGAATAGCAAAAACATTACAAAAGAAATCCTCGTATACTACTGTGAATCAACTAGCTTGATTAGTATATTTATCATTATTTCTTTCTTGATTGAAAGAACACTGTTCGAAATTATTTCATTATGATATATATATATATATATATATATATATATATATATATATATATATATGGCAGAAGGGTTGGGTAAATACACACAACTAGCTTATTCATTTATACGACAAAATGGTTGCTACACACATATCAATGATTATGAAAAAGAAAAACATTTACTTGGGGTTTTATCTATAACGTTGATAACTCATTCACGCACCAAAAATTGTTTGCGCAATTAAAGCCCTTTGTGGATTTGATGTTATTAACGTAACATTTTGGCAGATCCATTCTTTAGGGTTTTTAAACACCCTATTTCATCAATCAACAGAAAGTGCATCAAAGGGAATATGATGTCTCCCATCGTCCTATAGATTTCTGGGCACAGGACAAACCACTCATTCTGAATGTATGTAGAAATTGCAAGCACTAACTTGCTGCTGTTGATTCGACTATGTCATCGAAGAAAACTTGTATACTGGTGTACCACAAATAACTTTGCCAATTTTGCAATACGCCCAGTTCTGTTATATACAAAGCTTTTGAATCCCTCATGTTGAACATGGCTAAATGGATGACTTGTGATTGCAATAAAAATAGTACTTCTTGCGTAATGTTCCTATTTTTTCTATTCTCAAGATTATTATACTTTTTACATACTGAACTCTTTTGCAATAGCTCTTAAGTAAACATATCGAACGTTGTAATAATTAAATTATCATACTATGGTATATCCACAGGTCAAGAAATATCTGAAGAAGGCCGGAGGGCACATCGGCCGAAACGAATAAAAACAAGACCAAAAGGTTTTATTGATTTTTCTCTTTTTTCAAAACATTCCGTGTATTCTTGGTTGAAGGTGCAGTCATAAGCTGGGTTGGATGGACAGGATTTGCGTTTTGTGTTGTATTGCAAGGCTAGTTTTTCGCATCTTATCTGTAGAGGTGCTTCACAAACCTCTACATATAGGCTCTCGGCTGGAGAAGTTCTAAAGGCCCTGTGACTTGCCTTAAGTCTTCAGGGTGTACAGAGTTGAGCCCTTTGAAACAAGACCTCCTAGCAGATCTATATATAAAGCAGGCATAATCAAGTTGGGAACGGATCAGTGATCTGTATAGTTTAAGTAGTGTTTGTTGATCCGCTCCCCATTCAGTATGGGCAACTACTCGTAATAGTTGTTGGGCTCTGGTACATTTATTTTTTAGTATTTTATGTGCGAGATGAAAGTTAGATTTTTATCAAATATAACTTCCAGGAATGTGTACGGATCAACAACAGGTATTTCACTTCCCTCAAGTTTGATCGTAAGGTCATTGTGCATTTTTCTTAAGGAACAGAAGTGCACACATTAGGTTTTAGTCTTCGAGAATTTAAAACCATTGTTTGTTGCCCATTTGTTTATTTTGTTGAGGCTTATCTGTAATTGTTGTTCTATTTTGTTTGTATCTGTGGATTTATAGCAGATGACAATGATTTATAAAACGTGTATACAATACACTTTTTGAAAATTGAACAAATTTGTTTTCTTTTTGTTCCATTACATCGTTGTTCAAAATATTAATGCATTAAGTTCAAGATTTATTCTAATAACTTTTTTATCCATTTAAAAACAGTTGTATAAAGTGGCAGTAGTAATTTCTAAATAATAAGATGGATTCCTTAAAAAACAAGAGTGATGGAACCACAAACATAAAAAACAATAAAAATGAAAGTGATGTAAAATTAAGGATTTGATACACGTTTACTTTGTTAATGAAAATAATTTTTAGCATGGCTTGATTCATTGTAGAACCCATTGTAGAAATTACTTTTATTTTTATTCTTCTCAAAACATTTAAGGAGAATATTGAGAAGTTGAAGCGATCGACTGAATTCCAAATTCGTTGATCACTTGATCAGAAAAGGTCGAATCATCTTTGGATATTAATGAGGAAGCACTTGCAAAATGCGCCTACTGGAACAGAATTATTTCAAGCACTCTTACAGTGAATAAAAATATGAAATTCCATGCATCTGTGCCTATAAATAATCGTTTAGACACATCAAAGATTAAATATAATGAATCGATCGGCACAAAAAATGTATGATATATTGTGCGCGGTTCATTTTGAACATAAAAGTAAAGAATACACAAAAATATACATCGACTTGTGGCAGATGATATAGTTCAATGGAATTGAAAGTTCTTTTTAATGATTTCTCGTCAAATAAAACAAAAACAGGATATGCAAATCTGAGTTTAAATATCCGGGCGTCTATACAGACAAATAAAGAAACATTAGAATACATAGGTGTGTGTATATAAAATCACGATAGTGAAGCACACACAGAGAAGTTTAAACCAATTAAAAAAATATTTCTTTCTCACTCTTTAAACACACACACACACACACACACACACACACACACACACACACACACACACACACACGTGGATTAGTACAAAAAACGCGTGCCAGCACAATGTGTTTA